>JAMPIV010013939.1:0-529134 GCA_024509875.1 Oreohelix idahoensis | reverse complement strand
ATAATTAAATTTGAGGAGGTAGAGTGAATGATTGGATTGTGGTATGGATATAATGATGTGAGGGATGTAGAGGGTGAGGGGGGGGGGAATGGGAATAGGAAGATGTTGTGTAAAAGTGGAATGATTATTGTTTATGAGTGGAGGGGGTAAAAGGTTGGTTTTAGTTTGTGTGGAAGTAATTTTTATTATCAACCTGCCGAAGGACTGTGAGGGCTGAGATGTGATTTTGTTATGATACCAGATGTGGTGGGGCACTAGGTAACGAAGGTGGGAGGGACCGAGTAATATAGGTGGAATGCAATTTGGTGGGTGCCCTACCAAGATTGTAGAATATTGAGTGTATGGCCCACTGACTGCTTTGACGGTCGGCCGGCTGAAGGATCAAAGAAGAAGAAGAAATGGCCAACTTTAACGTGTAGTGGTTGGGCAGAGCAACCTAACCTTTTGAGGTGAAGACAGGAAGAAGTATGACAGGGATGCCCCTTATCAACCGACTCTATTCTTAACAAGTCCCATAGATTGGGTGATGCGCCAGACAACAGAGGGCAGTCCAAGAGGAATAAGATGGACTACATTTTCTACATTGGAAGATCTGGAGTATGCAGATGACATTGCACTACTAGCACATTCACATCAACACATCCAGGAAAAAACGGATAGACTTAATAAGTTTAGCCAGCAGGTGGGGGCTTGAAACAATCAATTTAAAAGAAGTCAGAGGTCCATGGACGCTCCCAATGTGGAGCAGTCCCTGAGCCCCATAATCAGTAAGGAATCAGCAACTGGTAACAGGACCAGACACCTATCACATACCTAGTAATGCATAGTAACACCAGACCGGCGGGGCAGGCAAAGACACAATCAACATCATAAAAGAATAAGGGAATAAACAGCCTTATATTAGCCTAAACAACATCTGGAAGTCCTTCTCAATAACAGCACAAAATTAAGATTTATATCATAGCTGTGTGCTTTCTGTGCTTCTCTATGGTGCGGAATGCTGGAGAGTTACAGAGAAGGAAATGTCGAAATTGTCCTCTTTTCACACAACATGCCTAAGAAAAATTCACCGAATCTTTTGGCCGAATACCATCACCAACCAAGATCTGCTTACTCGTAGCAAGCAAGAGGACATGCACACCATCATAGCTGGCAGACGCTGGAACTGGGTTGGTCATGTCCTCAGAAGAGACCCCGATGCCATCACAAGAACAGCTATGCTTTAGACCCCCGAAGGAAAGCGAAAGAGACGGCCGACCAAAAACAACCTGGCGGAGGACTGTGAGAGGCTGAGATGCAAAGAATGTAACCAGATGATTGGGGCACTGTACGACAATGGATGGGCCGCCGACCGAGCAAAGTGGAATCAATTGTTTGTTGCCCTACAAGGAACGCCACCTAGAAGCGTAATGGCCACTGACCTGCTTTGACGGTCCGGCGGCTAAGGATCAAAGAAGTCTAAGAAAGATGAAAGAAGAAAACGAGTGAAACAGAAAGAGTTCGATTTGAAAGAAAAGAAGGTTGAGAGAAGATAGAGAATTGCAAGAAAAGAAGATGAGAGAAGACAAGAAGTTGCAAAAAAAAAAGAAGATGAGAGAAGATAGCAAGAATTAGAGTTTAGAGTAAGGAGGGAATGAGAATAGACCCTGGAAGAGAAAATTATGGATAAGCGGAAATACAAATTGAAGAAATTGGGAAGTGGGTGCGAGCTCGGTCAGAACACGACTCCTGAGGGGCTCACACATCCCTTTTAGGCTGCGTCTGCCCGAATTGTAATGATTAAAATTGACAGCGTTAGATTTCTTTCATTGAAAGATTCGAGGCCGAATGCGTGGCCTATAAGGCTGACAGGGAGATACCAGGCCATCTCTGTTATCGACGCTGCTAGTGTGCCTGCGATGGAGACTTTCTATAGCCTCCCGCTAGAGGAAAGGGCCGATTACGACAAAGTTAAGGAAAGGTTGCTCCGGAAGTTCCGTCTGACTGCTGATGGTTACCGGACGCGTTTTTAAAAACGCGATGCCAAGCGCAGACCAGGACTTCGAGGACTTTATCTCGAAGATCAAACTTCTGCTGAATAGATGAGATCGAAATGGAGGGGATAACAAAGGACTGTGATGGCTTGTTAGACTTAGTGCTAATGACGGACAAAGTGTTGTCCTCGTGTTTCCAGTGAGTTGGTTGCATTTTTTCAAGAACGTCAACCAAAGGACATTGAGTCCCATGGCTCAATTGGGGCACCCATTATGTCCTGGCCCCACCCGGGCAAACCCATTCAGAAAGTCAGGTCTGTCAGACGTGTTTAGTTGCCGTGTGTCGGCAAAGTACTGCGTCAGCCATGGCAAGCATCGAGTAGGAAGTGCTTGACAGGTCTACGAGATCGAGATTCGATAGAATCACCCCCGTCCGTATCAGTCAGGTAGGGACAGTTATAGGAACTTTAGATCACAGCGACATTTCCAGCCAAGATGGAATAGTAGGCAGTCCGGAAGCGATAGTGATGGGGAGAGTTTCCAAGGACGGAAACAAGTATGCTTTCAGGGCTTGCAAGATAAGGGAAAAGCATTTTATAAAGGGAAGGGATCCAAACATAGAAGCGGGTCATCAGAAGGTTTGTGGTTCGGATTCTGATATGCGCTCCTCTCCAAATCATAGTCCCCAACAAGGCAAAAAGAAAGACATTATTTTTGCCATGCATGTGGGCGCAAAGGCCATATAGCCAGGTGGTGCCACACGAAGCCAGAGAAGGCTAATGTGGCATGTGTCCTAGATACCATCAATAATGAAGACTGCGAGGGGGGCAGGCAGTTATTTGTACCTGGACGGGAACTGAAACCTTTGCTGATTTGCGGGCATACTTTACCCTGTCTGTCTTCCCTACATGAAGGTGGGGAACTCGAGCTGTGTTCGGGGTCAGTGCAGTCGAAGCAGGTGTCCGTGCTTAGGGACACAGGATGTACCACCATAGGGGTACGCCACTCCTGCATTGAAGAGTCATGCTTGACAGGGAAGACAGTGAGGTGCATCACATTTGGGGGTAATGTGGAATATTACCCCATAGCCATCGTGGACATAGATACCCCCTTCTTGACAGGAAGGGTGTATGCATGTGTTCTCAATGAACCAGTGGCAGACTTGATTGTCGGTAACGTACGAGGAGTTCGGAATTGCACACCGGCGGAGATCCACGAATGGGAAAGTAATAGGAATTTGGTGGCTAATGCGGTGTTGACCAGGGATCAAGCAAAGTCAGAGAGAGAGCATGATAATCCTGATACTACTAGCGCCCCATCGACAGTAGATGAGGTTCTTGGCGGGCGAGAGATGTGTCAGTTGGTGACTTCGCCCGAGGGCAGAAAGCAGATAGGACGCTACTGAGTCTGCTTGAGTTGGCAAAGACGGGAGAAGCTAAACAGACCAAAACGTCTCGCTTACTGGTTTTGAATATAAAGAACCAGATCTTGACTCGGTGCTTTGAGGGGCAACAGCAGCTCCTCTACGTCAGTGTGGTGGTGCCAAGTCAGTGGAGAGCGAAGGTGTTGGAGTTGGCGCATGACTCTCCCTTTGCTGGTCATATGGGAGTCGCCAGGACTCGAAATACAGAGTTCACTCTCAATTTTATTGGCCCAGCATGTAATAAGGACATCAAAACGTATTGCAGGTCTTGTGCCGTGTGTCAACAAATGGCTCACAAAGGTCCGATCGCCAAAGGCCCCAGTTCATACAGTTTGACTTGTCTCTGCGTCCATTCCAAAAGGTCGCGGTCAAATATAATAGGCCCGTTGCCTGTAATGTCCGATAGGGGATTTTGTTTTATTCTCACTATGGTGGACTTGTGCACGAGGTGTGGCCCGGAGGCAGTACCCATGCAGTCTATTACCTCACAGGCAGTAGCTGAAAGCACTTCAGCTATTATACAGCATATTCGGTTTCCGCAGAAGTGCATAACCTCTGACAGGGGGAACTCATTTTATTTCGAAAGAGATGTCAGAGGTTACCAAGTTTGCTGGGAACTTTTTCGCAGTCCTTCACCTCGCCCTACCACCCGCAGGCGAACGGGGTTTTGCGAACGCCTAAACGGCGCATTGAAACACATGTTGCTAAGTAACTGCCGAATTCCCTCAAGATTGGATAGATACCTTCCGGCAGTACTGTTTTGCGTACCGGGAAGCTCCGCACCAGAGTACGGGTTTCCTCGCGTTTAAGCTAATGTAACGGTGCAAATCCCAGGGACCGATGCATGTCCTAAAGGACTGACTTGTAGGAAAACACCTAGACGGATCGGCGGTGTCCGCGTAAATGATTATGTTGTCCATCTATGAGCGAGAAGATAGGTCGTGTGCGTTAGCGCGGGAGAACTTGACCCAGGTACGGGGTATATCAGTACCGCCGGTATGCGAAACCGGGGTACTAGGCTTATATCATTTCAGCCCAGGGGATGAAGTGTGGTTACTTCTACCCACAAAGGAGGACAGATTAGGCATCTCCTGGCAAGGTCCATTCCATGTTAGAAAGAAGGTCACTGATGTTGATTATATTGTAGAAGTTAGGAATAAAGAGAAGTGTGTTCCACGTTTAACACATGCTCAAGCCATACGTGGAGCGCCCCATCATCGAGCTATCGTCGGGTAGTCAACAACGCCGTTTGCCTCTCTGCGTTCGAGGTAGCGGCGGCAGTGGTGGTAGACAGTAGCGAGGACAGTTGCGATGATGGTAACTTACAGCTATCTCTTTGCCGCTTGACCCTTCCAAATCGAGGAAAGAAAGTGTCAGTGTGTACAGATCTAACCGATAGTCAGAGGCTCAGGTACAGGTAATACTGAGAGATTTCAGTGAGGTGCTTACGGATCTGCCCGGAAAGACGGATTTAATAGTCCACGATATATCTCTGACCGATGACCAGCCGATCAGGGTTAAACCATACCCGTTGCCGCTACATTATAAGGCGGCAATTGAGGAGATCGACGATATGGTTCGGCTGGACATAATCGCTCCCTCCGAATCCGCGTATTCTTTCCCCATGGTTGTGGTTAAGAAGAAGAACGGGTCCCTCCGAGTGTGCATTGACTTTCGTAAGCTCAATAGCGTAACTGTAGTATCGACGCAGAGCCTATTCCTAACCAGGAAGAGCTTCTGACCAAGCTCTCCCATGCTAGATTTTTTAGTAAGTTAGATTTAGCAAGAGATACTAGGCAGTGCCATTGGCTGAGGCGGCATAACCTCTTACGGCGTTTTCAACTCCTAGAGGTCTATTTCAATTTAACTATATGTGTTTCGGGTTAGTCAATGCACCCGCCACCTTCGTAAGAATGATGAGGAAGTTGCTAGGGCACAGAGATGATGTGATTACATACATTGACGATATATGCTTATTCCACAACACATAGATTGGTGATATTCTGTGTGTTTGAATGTGAGATTGATAATTTCTGTGTGTGTACATGTAAGATTAGTGATACTCTGTGTGTTGTAAATGTACAACTGGTGATATTCTGCATGTGTGCACATGATTTGTGATATTATGTGAGATTGGTGATATTCTCCATGTATGCACATGTAAGATTGGTGATATTCTGTGTGTGCACATTTAATACTTCTTACATTCTGTGGTGCACATGTAAGATTGGTGACATTCTGTGTGTTCACACGTAAGATTGGTATTATTCTGTGTCTGTGTGTGCATATGTACAATTGTTATACTGTTTGCACATGTAAGATTGGTGATATTTGTGTCTGTGCATGCGTAAGATAGGTGATATCGTGTGTGTGTGTCTATGTAAGATTGGTATTAATTTGGATGCATGTATGTAGGACTGGTGATATTCTCTTTTCACGTGTGCATGTAAGATTGGTGATATTCTCTCTCTGGGTGTATACATGTAAGACTGGTGATATTTGGTCTATGCACATGTAAAGATTGGTGATAGTCTGTGTCTGTTTATGTAGATGTATAAGACTGTGTGCATGCATGTGACTTAGAATTTTCTGTGTACATGTATATGACTGTGTGATATTTTCTGTACGTGTATATGTACAGGACTGTGATGTTTTCTGTGTACATAAATATGACTGTGATACTTTCTGTGTACATATAAGACTGATATTTTCTGTGTACATGTAAATGACTGATATTTTCTGTGTACATATAAATGACTGATATTTTCTGTGTACATATAATTGACTGATATTTTCTGTGTACATATAAATGACTAATATTTTCTGTGTACATATAAATGACTGATATTTTCTGTGTACATATAAATGACTGATATTTTCTGTGTACATATAAATGACTGATATTTTCTGTGTACATATAAATGACTGATATTTTCTGTGTACATATAAATGACTGTGATATTTTCTGTGTGCATATAAATGACTAATATTTTCTGTGTACATATAAATGACTAGTGATTATTTTTTCTGTGTACATATAAATGAACTGTGATATTTTCTGTGTAACATATAAATGACTGTGATATTTTCTGTGTACATTATATAAATGACTGTGATATTTTCTGTTTACATATAAATGACTGAGTGTATTTTTGACATGAGGATTTTTATAAAATGTCAAGAGCTGGATGTAATCATTACAGATGGGTGTAATCATTACAGATAATTACGCAAGTATCTGGAACAGTCACGTCACACTCTAAACATGGACTTCAGCAAACATGACTTGGTCTGGTATTTCAGTTTAATATTCTGGAAACTACTATTATCTCTGAAGTTATACGCTCTAGTTACAACAATACAAGCTGGTCAATGATAACCTAAATTTACAGGTCAATAAGTGCCTACATTCAAATGAAAAAGACACAAGTCTTGGTTTTGACAATGACACTGACTGTAGTGAAAGGAGTAACAAAAAAATATAAGTGTGTTCTATCACGGAAGCAGAAATAAAAATATTGCAACAAAACGCAAATGAGGCTGTAACAAGGTCCCGTATGACAAAAAATAGATAGAAAAACATTCTCTATACAAATTGTGCACATGTGCTAAATAAACAGCAGTGTAAAAAAACAATTCATATACAGTAATGTTACATGGGTGTATATGTGAACTCTTTGAGGTTATTGGACTGTAAACCCTTGTTACATGTGTATATATGAGAACTTTTGATGTCATTGACCATAATGTTTACATGTGTATATATGAGAACTCTTGAGGTCATAGACCATAATGTTACATGTGTATATATGTGTAACTCTCATAGGTCATTGACCATAATGTTACATGTGTAATATATGTGAACTCTTGAGGTCATTGACCATAATGTTACATGTGTATATATTGTGAACTCTTGAGTGTCATAGAACCATAATGTTACATGTGTATGTATAATATGTGAACTTTTGGAGGTCATTGTACCATAATGTTACATGTGTATATATGTGAACTCTTGAGGTCATAGACCATAATGTTACATGTGTATAAATGTGAACTCTTTTGAGGTCCACAGACCAAAATGTTACATGGTCGTAGACAATAATGTATATATAGTGAACTCCTTGAAGTAGAAACAACCATGGGAGAAGTTGAAAGACCCAGTATATAACACAGTGGTCCAACATCAACCAGTCTTGTGTACAATGTTAGTTATGATACCGACATAAATAAAAGGTTTCACTCAAAGACATGATTCAACAGGCAGGACCAAAACCATGCTACAAACCACTTAGATTTTTTTTTGTCTGATATAAACTAATAAGTTAAAATGTGCGGACATTTATTTTCTGTACTTTATAGTTTTCAGGCTCCTCACTCTCCCTGTTTTACATTTTAAAACATCCCAGCCCCACACCTCCATCTTTTTCAATTAAAAATGTAACATTACTTATAATAATAATAGCTCCTTCAGTTATAACTGACTATGGGAATGGCGTGCCCCTGGGGTAACAATCCTCAGCTGTCTTTTTTTTTTTTTCTCTGGTGTTCCTTTCTTTTCCCTTCTGTTTGTTGTGAGAACTTCTTTTCCACTCTTCTGTTTGTTGTGAGAACTTCTTTTTCCCTTCTGCTTGTTGTGAGAGCTTCTTTTCCCTTCTGTTTGTTTGTGAGAACTTCTTTTCCCTTCTGTTTGTTGTGAGAACTTCTTTTTCCCTTCTGTTTTGTTGTGAGAACTTCTTTTCCCTTCTGTTTGTTGTGAGAACTTCTTTTCCCTTCTGTTTGTTTGTGAGAGCTTCTTTTCCCTTCTGCTTGTTGTGAAAGCTTTTCCCTTTCTGCTTGTTAGTGAGACTCCCCCCCTCAACTTCTTTTCCCTTCTGCTTGTTGTGAGAGCTTCTTTTCCCTTCTGTTTGTTGTGAGAACTTCTTTTCCCTTCTGCTTGTTGTGAAAGCTTTTCCCTTCCTGCTTGTTGTGAGAACTTCTTTTTTCCCTTCTGTTTGTTTGTGAGAGCTTTTCCCTTCTGTTTGTTGTGAGAGCTTCTTTTCCCCCTTCTGTTTGTTGTGAGAGCTTTTTCCCTTCTGCTTGCTGTGAGAGCTTCTTTTCCCTTCTGCTTGCTGTGAGAGCTTCTTTTCTCTTCTGCTTGCTGTGAGAGCTTCTTTTGCCTTCTGCTTGCTGTGAGAGCTTCTTTTGCCTTCTGCTTGCTGTGAGAGCTTCTTTTGCCTTCTGCTTGCTGTGAGAGCTTCTTTTGCCTTCTGCTTGCTGTGAGAGCTTCTTTTGCCTTCTGCTTGCTGTGAGAGCTTCTTTTCCCTTCTGCTAGCTGTGAGAGCTTCTTTTCCCTTCTTCTTGTTGCGAGCTTCTTTTCCCTTCAGGACGTTGTGAGCTGCTTTTCCCTTTCTGGTCGTTGTGATAGCTTTTCCCTTCTGCTTGTTGTGAGAGCTTCTTTTCCCTTCTGCTTGTTGTGAGAGCTTCTTTTCCCTTCTGCTTGTTGTGAAAGCTTTTCCCTTCTGCTTGTTGTGAGAGCTTCTTTTCCCTTCTGGTCATTGTGAGAGCTTCTTTTTCCTTCTGGTCGTTGTGAGATCTTTTCCCTTCTACTTGTTTGTGAGAGCTTCTTTTCCCTTCTGGTCGTCTTGTGAAAGCTTTTTTCCCTTCTGCTTGTTGTGACGTCCGAACTTCTTTTCCCTTCTGCTTGTTGCTGTGTGAGAGCTTTTCCCTTCTGCTTGTTGTGAGAGTTTCTTTTCCCTTCTGGTCGTTGTGAAAGCTTTTCCCTTCTGCTTGTTGTGAGAACTTCTTTTCCCTTCCGCTTGTTGTGAAAGCTTTTCCCTTCTGCTTGTTGTGAGAACTTCTTTTCCCTTCTGGTCGTTGTGAAAGCTTTTCCCTTCTGCTTGTTGTGAGAACTTCTTTTCCCTTCTGGTCGTTGTGAAAGCTTTTCCCTTCTGCTTGTTGTGAGAGCTTTTCCCGTCTGCTTGTTGTGAGAACTTCTTTTCCCTTCTGCTTGTTGTGAGAGCTTTTCCCGTCTGCTTGTTGTGAGAGCTTTTCCCTTCTGCTTGTTGTGAGAGCTTTTCCCTTCTGCTTGTTGTGAGAGCTTTTCCCTTCTGCTTGTTGTGAGAGCTTTTCTCTTCTGCTTGTTGTGAGAGCTTTTCCCTTCTGCTTGTTGTGAGAGATTCTTTTCAGCCAATCTGAGATGGTACCGTAGAGAGCATCATCACTTGGAACAGTTTGCAGTATCATCCTCCCAGGCTTGCACACATCTGTGAACCTCAGCTGCCTGCGGTCGTCCCAAATGTTTCTTTTGCCATCTGCCAACTGTCCCGTAGAACATCTCTTTTGGATGCGACCATCTTCCATGTGGCAGACATGGCCAAGCCAGTGTAGTCTGCACTGTCTAAGCAGTGTATACATCCTTTGAAGGCCAGCACGTGACAACATCTTGACATATGTCACTTCATCCTTCCACGAAATACCAAGGATGTGGCGCAGACACCGTAGATGGAAGGTATTGAACCTTATTTCTTGCTTAGCATGTCTTACTGCCATATAGAAGTGTGCTGGTGATGAAGGCATTATATACTACAGATCAGGTCTTCAATGTGAGTTTTCTAAAAATTGAATCTAATTTTAATTTATATGTACTTGAGTAATCCAATACCATAATTCCCGCTGTAAGTACTTCGGCTGGTCAGTCACACTTTGCACACCGTCATTTGCGCACTTTTTTCTATTTTCGAGAGAGTACATTAACTTTCAACCACAGCTAAGGGGGTGCAACTGTGGTTGAAAGTTAGACAATAATTGTATTGTTTCCCCTTATATGTACTCTCACAAAAATAGAAAAGTGTGACGGTGTGCATTAAATCAGCAGACAATCAATATACCGGTACTCTTCTGTCCAGTTTCATTCGGGGAAACGGATTTAACTCATCATTTTTCTTAAAAATAACCTTAAAATGTAAGTTTCTGATTGTTTCTTCAAGACAAAATTTTAATTTAAAGTATTCTTCTTCTTCTTTGATCCTTAGTCGCTGACCGTCAAAGCAGCCAGTGGCCATCACGCAGTATTGCAGACTTATTATTATGGATCAAAATGATAAGATGGCTAAAAGGAAGAGGCGATCGCGTCATTCACAGCGAGCAAGCGAGACTATAGAAGAAGCAGCAATGTAATACGTGTAACAGAAACAACACACTATAATTAAAAACCATGTCAATTTTGGCGGGTTGTTGGTAGTTATAATTATAATTACTCAAGTACATATCATTTAACATTAGATTGAATTAAAAAGAAAAATGTATTTGTTGAATGTTGAATCTCAATATGTGTCTTCTCTACCCAACACCAGCTTCTTCTCTTCACCTCTTGTCACATTGTCATACCTGTCCACATTTTTCATACAATGCGCGTATTTGTGATACCTTTAGCAGTGTACGGCCATACAGACTCTTTTTACGGATTTTCTCTTTCCCCCCCCCCCCCCCCCCCCCCAAAAAAAAATCAAATTTTTTTTTTCATTAAAAAATAATTCTAAAAATAGTTTCCAACCCAAGTTTTTTTAAATTTTAAATCAGAAAATATTTTTTCTAGCCCAGGTTTTTTTTTAAACCCAATTTTTTTTTTTTAATTCCGGAATCTCTGCGTCTGTTTTTTTAAACTGAGGTCTCTCCCAGCAACCAATCAAATCCATTCATACCAAACAATTCGGCAAAAACTTTGAATTCGGCCTCAAACACTTTCGGTTTTCAGCGTGACATGACGTATTTTTAATTAAAGTTACCTGTTATCAACGACCACGCTTGCTTGCAACCGCACTTCGACGCCATTTTGTTTAAAAAAATCTAAGTACTTATAACGGTTAAATATTGCTGTTGTTTTGCTTTGTTGCAATTTAATCGCTGTCTTAATCTTTCCAGTTATATCTTGCCCTTCAATATATTTCCGATAAATTGTCATAATATTCTGTGTAGGCTTGTTTGCATTGAGTAGGCCTACTTTATTCGAGATTCGCTGTTTTTTTTTTTTTTTTATAAAGTGGCGATCTATTATCACTGGTCCTGGCCACTAACTTTTAAATAATAATTTTGTAAATTTTTGGTAGTACGTTTTTTCTTCCTAGATTTGATATTCTGTTCATAATTTGGTTACTGATTTATTTTTTGCTGTTAGCTGTTTGCTTTGCTTCGTTGTATTTTATTTTTGTTGTTCTCTTAATCTTTCCAGTTATATTTTGACCATTTAAATATTTCCAATAAATTAATATCATAAAATTCTGTGTCGGACCTACATAACTAGAAAAAAAGTTTGTTTGCGTAAACATAGCTGCTTTATTTTTCAATTAAAAAAAAATCCACACAGACTGCAGGAGGTCCATGAATGCGGACAGACTCACTTCTTTTTTACAGTGTAAGATTAACATTGATACATGCTGTGCAGACTTTAAGCCCACAAATACAATTCTGCAAAGTGCTAAAAGTGCATGTGTTGATTATAATATATATATTTTTAATAACGTTTTGGCGAGGCGCGTCCCGTTCAACCTAGCCGGTTATATTAGGGCACATGTCCAAATATAAAAGACCTTCAGGTCTGGATTTTTGATTATAAAACAAAACACTGGACATCGACAGAATAGTACCTCATGATCACTAAGTTTTTTTATATGTAAAGAACAGCATGAGACTATTAACATGTTTTATACCACACTAATTCAAATGCTAATAGATTTGTATACGTCATTTCTCGTTTTAAAACTGTATTGTTTATAATTTATTAATATATTTTTTTGCGTAAGGACTTTTAGGTGTTTGTAAGGATTTTTTTGGTCCGGCATACAGGTATGCATTGTTGTTTGATCACATCATTGGATTCATGTCAGGATTTATTCTAGTTGCTGCCATTCTAGCTGCGAGTAACTTTCTACCGTCCTTTAATTGTTTCACATTTCTTTACTGTTTGTTTGGGTTTTTTTGTGTGCATGGACTACATGGTCATAAACATGGGCTGTGCTTGTATCTTGTATCTCCATCAGATTTGTTTCCATGTGATCTCATTTGTATTCGGCTAATTTTTAAAATATCATTTTAAATGTATTGAGTATGCTGCGCCGTAAATGGGAATAAAGAGACAAATGTTATCATGCATACAAACACATATTAGAAATGCACAAACACACAGACAAGAAACTATCTTCAAGTGTACTGCTACAGATGGTCATGAATACATCTGTGATTTAAATCTGGTACTTGGTATATTGCCCAGACCATCAAAACAATTGCTGTAATAATATAAGAAACTAATCACGCCGAGCTGGTGACATCAGGTATGTTACTGTCGACAAGTTAAATTACAGATAAAACAATGTGAAGGTGATTACCTAACTCAATGCTGCAGTTACAATGACTCAAATATGATACTGACAGATGCAATGAGTACTGATATTAATGACATCAATGGGTACTGGCTGACAACTCTGCTACAGACATGTCACTGCCTAGGTACATCTGCTTTATTAGTTCCTTCTGTCAGCTAAACAGTCCTGTCAGATAAAACATCAATATTTTTCTATCAGCTAAACAGCCCTGCCAGATAAAACATCAATATTTTTCTGTTAGATAAAACATCCATATTTTTCTATCAGCTAAACAGTCCTGTCAGATAAAACATCAATATTTTTCTATCAGCTAAACAGTCCTGCCAGATAAAACATCAATATTTTTCTATCAGCTAAACAGTCCTGCCAGATAAAACATCCATATTTTTCTATCAGCTAAACAGTCCTGCCAGATAAAACATCAATATTTTTCTATCAGCTAAACAGTCCTGCCAGATAAAACATCAATATTTTTCTATCAGCTAAACAGTCCTGCCAGATAAAACATCAATATTTTTTCTATCAGCTAAACAGTCCTGCCAGATAAAACATCAATATTTTTCTATCAGCTAAACAGTCCTGCCAGATAAGCCCTGCCAGATAAAACATCAATATTTTTCTATCAGCTAAACAGTCCTGCCAGATAAAACATCAATATTTTTCTATCAGCTAAACAGTCCTGCCAGATAAAACATCAACATTTTTCTATCAGCTAAACAGTCCTGCCAGATAAAACATCAAATTTTTTTCTATCATCTAAACAGTCCTGTCAGATAAAAGTTCTAGGTAACTACAGATAAATGATACCCCCTGCATGGGAACATAGCTGACATCAAGTGGAAAGAGAATAAAGAGATGGATGGCACAGGCAAAGATTGGGCTGGTTGACCACAGCTGAAAAAATATCCAAGGGGGAAGAATGAAGTAAGGTGGGTAAGAACTGGACAAATTACCAGTAAGTCATCATCAGCCTTGGCAGGGAGTGGAGAGATTGGTGCATCGGCAAAGCAAGATAGAGATTAATCAACTGATAAATGATCATGCTGGGAATGATGACTCAACTGTGTACACTACATGGGGCTTCTCGGCTAGAGTAAGGGGCTGGGTCATTGCGGAACCGAGCACAGTTTCCATGACAACAACCTCCAGTATGAGATTAAAGACAGTGGCAGCTACTGCGGCCTTATGGTGACTGTCTGAAGCTCTAGTAACCACAGCAATTATTGTCTTGGATTCTCAGCCTGTGATTCAGAAGGTCAGAAATGGAAGGCTATGACATGAATGTAGAACATACATACAGACTCACACCTTCAGGAACTGGTCTGGATCTACTGTCTAGGTCATGCAGGTGTACGCGGCAATGAGAGAGCTGATAGACCAACAATGAAAGCACCCATAGTGGGGACAATGGATATGGATAAGGGAGAGATACTAAAACACATTCATGATTGCCTCTTAGACAATGACGCTGCAATCAATGACTCAACGAGGATAAGACTTCTGGAATTTGGCATCAAAAGTAAGACCAACAGGGACGAGTGTATGAGAAGATTGTTCATGCATGTATACAACCAACACGCTATAGGAACAGTCAGCATTCATAGCCTTTGTCATCTGCTGAGAGAGAATGAGTAACTATGGGTTAGGCGATGTGCAAAATGTGGATATCCCAACAACAATAGCAATGACCTTCTGTCAGCAAAACACTCCTGTCATATGCAAGATGATATGGAGGCAACAGAACTCTGGCTGAACACAAGATAAGCATATTATGTATACTAAATTATGTCAAGTGAAATGAGAATATATTACATAAAGTAAAAATATGTCAGATACAAGGTGAAAACACTACATAAATTAAACTAGGTCACATAACCCATGGGGATCTGAGGGTGTCTGGGGGGAGACATAGAAAATATAGGACCACGTCTTCCTCCAGGTATGTCTTAAGAGACAACTTAAGGTCAGGAACCTCCAGGTATGTCTTAAGAGACAACTTAAGGTCAAGCATGGCACTGGCAACCTCATCATAACAAACAAACTGCTAGAGATTTTGACAAGATGTAGCATGTCGTTGGTAAAGTGTGTCCTGATTCAAAATAGCCTGGAAAACTCAGCAAGATTTGCTTAAAATGTGTCTAGGTGGACACAAGCCATCTTTGTCAGCAAGTCAATGTATGAACATCAGAGACCATTGTATTAACTCTTAAAGGATTCGAGGCCAGTGTTAAGGACCAATTCTCCCCAAAGCTCATGATGGGATGCCAATTTTTTTGGGCCAGGTTGTCTGAACTAACTTTTTGTTTCTACTTTCCCAATTTTATATTTTCTTCATCCTCATAAATAAAGAAATCACTGCAGATACGGAGCGAAGGATTCAGGCTTTCGAGCATAAATGTTATAGAAGAATTTTGCGCATTTGCTATAAGGAGCACAAAACAAATGTCTATGTTAGAGAGAAGATAAACACCTATGCAGGCCATCAAGAACCACTTTTGTCAATAGTGAAACGTCGAAAGCTTGCCTGGTTTGGGCATGTAACTCGTCATGACTCCCTTTCGAAAACGATCCTCCAGGGAACAGTCGAAGGTAAACGGAGAAGAGGAAGGCAAAGAAAATCCTGGCTGATAACATCAAAGAATGGGCAGGACACGGTTTCTCCACACTTGTACGCATTGCTGAGAATAGAGAGCAGTGGAGGACCCTGTCTGCTGATGCTTCCACCATGGCACCCCTACGACCCATGACGGGTTATGGGTTGAGATGAGATGATACAGATTCCTTTATGAATATCATACTTTAAAAAAACTTTAACAGAACCGGCTCTTAAACTCCAACATTATTTGAGAACTCAAAGTGACAGAAAATCAGTTGCATCTAACTGGAAAATTCAATTTGCCCTTTAAGAGTTAAGATGACCAGGATCTGACTGCAACCTAAACACTGTCAAAAACTTCTGCTCCACCAAATATTTATAAAATCATTGACATACCAACAACAACACAAACCTCTCCCATGTATCTGGTTTGTTTACTTTCTGCCTTTTTATATTTTGTTTACTTTCTGCTTTCTTTGTTTACTTTCTGTTTGTTGTGACCGATGAAAGATTCGCGTGAAACATCTTTCTCTTGGTGAAGTCCCCCTGTACAGCTGACATAAATGTAGTTCAGTTCAACACACATGATCAAAGTATCACTGACAGAACCAACATGCCTATCGCAATTCACAAACCCAACATCACCCACATGTCCATTATCACCCACATGTCCATCATCCCACATGACCAACATGTGTACATCATAACCCACATGACCATCACAACCCACATGACCATCACAACCCATATGACATTATCTACTTATCTATCAGAATCCACATGACCCCCACAAACATCACCCATACATCCACCACAATTCTTATGACCATATCACCCACAAGGTCATCACAACCTAAATGATCACAACACTACTCACAAGGATGCATTATCAACATAATTCACATAATGTCATCCATTTGTCTATTAGAATCAACAGGAGCAACATCACGCACGTGTCCATCACATCACACACATGGTCATCACAACTCATGTGATCACATCACACACATGGACCAACATCACGCACGTGTCCATCACAACTCACGTGATCACATCAGACACATGGTTATCACAACCTAAATGATGACACCACCACCCACAAGTTAATCACAACCTCCACAGCACATATGACCAACACTAACCTTATGTGAGCACAAGCCAGCTAGAGCGTATGGCTAGGACAATTATCTACTGCGTCTGTGAGAGAAGTGCCCATCAAAAAAAAAAAAGAAAGAAAAAAAGAAGCACACAATGTTTGGCACAAGAGAATAAGCTTGACTCAGAAAGTTATCAAAAATATAACTGAATTATTTACTTTGAGCTGACGATATGAAGCTGAGAAATATTGCAGGTCACTGACAAACACAAGTTTATTTGTTGATCCTCCTATCACAACATGACTCAATCATGTCTTCCTACATGTTATCTTCACTTAAGGGTACAGGACGTGAGACGACATGATGTATGATACTAGTAACTGGTGGTAGGTTCTGGAGATGTATCACTACAGGAAGGGTATTGAGTTACGAGACAGCCTCTAGGGATATATCACCACAAGGGAAGGTATTGACCTAAGAGATGACCTCGGGAGATATATCACCACAAGGGAAGGTATTGACCTAAGAGATGACCTCAGGAGATATATCACCACAAGGGAAGGTATTGACCTAAGAGATGACCTCGGGAGATATATCACCACAAGGGAAGGTATTGACCTAAGAGATGACCTCGGGAGATATATCACCACAAGGGAAGTTATTGACCTAAGAGATGACCTCGGGAGATATATCACCACAAGGGAAGGTATTGACCGAAGAGATGACCTTGGGAGATATATCACCACAAGGGAAGGTATTCACCTAAGAGATGACCTCTAGGGTTTGGTTTGTTTTTAAGGACTATCTTCACTGCACACAGACAGCTCCATCAGTGCTCCGGTCTCCTCCCTCAGATCAAACAAGGAAAATCTCAGCACAGTGCATGAACTCCGTAGCACTGGCGAGAATTCCAATGTGTATATAGGAATCACACATTCTACAAATATTTTAGTGGTGGGTAGGTTTCTACTTTTTAAATTTTGCCAGGGCAGTGGCATTATGGCCTATTCTTTACGATATCCAACTGCCGTTGGATTTTTAACGTGCGCAAGTTGCACACAGGACCTCATAGTGTTTCACTTTTATCCGAGAAGGCTAGGCATCCGAGCTCACTACCCAGGAGACCAGGGGGGAGTATGACATCATTAAGACCACTGGTTCTGAACAAAATTTCCATAAATTATATTCCCTGAACTGGGAATTAAACCTGGCACCTCTAGAATTTGAGGTGGATGCCATACCTCTTAGCCACTCCGACCCCCACCACCATAGGGGAAAGTATTGAGCTAACAGATGACTTCTGGAGATATATCATCACAAGGGAAGGTATTGAACTAACAGATGATCTCTGCAGATATATCATCACAAGGGAAGGTATTGAACTAACAGATGATCGCTGCAGATATATCATCACAAGGGAAGGTATTGAGCTAACAGATGATCTCTGCAGATATATCATCACAAGGGAAGGTATTGAGCTAACAGATGACTTCTGGAGATATATCATCACAAGGGAAGGTATTGAGCAAACAGATGATCTCTGCAGATATATCATCACAAGGGAAGGTATTGAGCTAACAGATGATCTCTGCAGATATATCATCACAAGGGAAGGTATTGAGCTAACAGATGATCTCTGCAGATATATCATCACAAGGGAAGGTATTGAGCTAACAGATGATCTCTGCAGATATATCATCAAAAGGGAAGGTATTGAGCTAACAGATGATCTCTGCAGATATATCATCACAAGGGAAGGTATTGAGCTAACAGATGATCTCTGGAGATATATCATCACCAGAGAAGGTATTGAGCTAACAGATGATCTCTGGAGATCTATCATGACAAGGGAAGGTATTGAGCTAACAGATGATCTCTGGAGATACATCATCACAAGGGAAGATGAGCTAAAAGACATCCAGCAGGATGACAGAAGGGAAGAAGCACAGAAAACTGACTGACTATCTATGAGATTATTCCACAGATTTGTATCTGTGACTGTAGGACAGATGACAATGTCATTCCAGCAAAGGTCTAAGTTTGGCAGTGGCATTGTCTGTGACAGATTTCCTGTAGTCTTCTGTGATCGGTAATCAGACAACAGCCTAGAGCAAGCAGCCAATAACAGTAAGAAGGGTTTGTTTCTGCAACATGAAAACATCAGGCAGCTGAGATCCTGTAATGAAAAGCAGAGCTCCCAACTACCTAACTAAGCTTTAGATTAATCTGTTCTAATGATAAAATGGTGAGCGACTTTCATCATTTTGTGAATAAGTGACAATAAAGCTGACTTAAACACAAGACTACACCAAACTTGACATTAGTTTCTGCCAGTCATCCATGTGACCCAAAAGCTGACTTTAACACAAGACTACACCAAACTTGACTTTAGTCTCTGCTAGTCATCCATGAGACCCAAAAGCTGAATTTAACACAAGACTACACCAAACTTGACATTAGTCTCTGCTAGTCATCCATGTGACCCAAAAGCTGACTTTAACACAAGACTACACCAAACTTGACATTAGTCTCTGCTAGTCATCCATGTGACCTAAAAGCTGAATTTAACACAAGACTACACCAAACTTGACATTAGTCTCTGCTAGTCATCCATGTGACCCAGAAGTGACACCAAAAAAAAAAAACATTATATATAAACCAAAAGCTTGACTTATAACACAAATCTAACACCAAACTTGACATTAGTCTCTGCCAGTCATCCATGTGACCCAAATGCTGACTTTTACACAAGACTACACCAAACTCGACATGTAACCAAATATATGGCAACTAGTCTCTGTCAGTCATCCATGTTGACCTCAGGACCCCATCTGGGAAGTCAAGAATAAGGTAACTACACACTGCCATATTCAAACTGTCCACACAACCTGCCTAAGGACAATTCTTTGAATTTTCTGGCTGAAAACCATCATCAACTGCTAACTCAGAGCCACCAAGAAGGTATTCACACCATCACAGTGGGGGGTGGGGGGGGGGGGGGGGGGTATGCTGGAACTGGGTTTGTCAAATCTAACTCAGAGTCACCAAGAAGGTATTCACACCATCACAGCAAGGGGGGGATGCTGGAATTGGGTTTGTCAAATCTAACTCAGCCACCAAGAAGGTATTCACACCATCACAGCAGGGGAGGGGGGGGGGGGGGGGGAATGCTGGAACTGGGTTTGTCAAATCCTCAGAAGAGATCCTGACACTATCATCAGAACTGCCATGCTATGGACCCCAGAAGGAAGGTGAAAGAGAGGCCGACCAAAAGCAACTTAGCAGACGTGCAAAGCATGGATCACAACTGGGGCTCCACATGAAGGATGGCTGCCGACTGAGCAAAGGGGAGAGAACTTGCTGCACCCGACAAGATGCCACTAGGCATGATGGTCACTAACTGATTTGTCAGTCAGCGGCCAAGAATCGAAGAAGAAGACTCTACCATATACATCGTTAACAATGGTTAGACAAAGTTATAAACAGGGATAGCAATATCATCATGCAACAAAAACTGCTACATAAATACAAACTGCCCTTTCCTCCTTTGGGCCTGAACAAAAAAGGGACAAGGAGAAGTCTCCACTACAGAAAACCACAAATATGTTGGCATTATTCCTGTGTCTCAATTACTTTCCACATACAAAAGATCTTCTTTAATCCTTAGCCTCTGACTGTCAAAGCAGTGGCCATCACGCCTGGTGGCGTCTTGTAGGGTAGCAACAAACTGCTTCCACTTCACTTAGTCGGTGGCCACCCTCCGTGCAGTGCTCCAGCTCTGGTTCATTCTTCGCATCTCTGCCTCCGCAGTTTGCCAAGTTGTTTTTGGCAGAAGTCCACAAATCTGTTAGCACACAGAAGATAACCTCTACATGTGTCTACAGAGAAAAGATCCATCACCGCCCGATATCACCATACATTTATGTGTATGAGATGACACATATACTTCTACAATCACTGTGAAGTATGTTTTACTTCACTCACAGTTTAAGCCAGTGCTACTCAAAGTGGTGGTCCACGCACCAGCACAAGTCTGAGCACCACTGATTGCAGGTCCATGGCCAAGTTCCAGGACTGTAATGAACTACTAGTGATAACATGGCACAATATAAGCTTTATTTTCTTCACCCCCCCCCCCCCCCCATTTTGTTTGCACTGTGCATAAAAAGCATGTCCTTATTCTTTCCTGGAAATGTTTTTAACTCTCTAACATTTCGGCCAATGAGACATATATATTTATTCCTTCTTAGTTCCTGTAGGTCTTAGGGAATAAAAATTTGATCGAACTGTGCACTGTTGAATCTGACTATACTGCTGGTGACAATATAGACACAGCAGTCTAGGCGTTGAGAAGCATGCCATATCAGTACTGCAGCTGAGTGCTTCATGTGGTGTTGCATTTTCTGTAACAATTTTATTTACGTGACGAGACCACTAGCATCAAGAGTAACCTTCCTTAGTTAACATTGATGACATGCCTGGTATGCAGCTGTGGTAAACTTCCTTATATTTGACCACAGTATCTCACTATTATCCAGGGTAAATTCTGAGAGGGACCCAAAGATGCAGCAATAGAGAATGCAGTCAATGACCCATAGCTTGACTGCTTGCATCAGAGTCAGCGAACCAGAGCTGACTAAGACCCTACTCCACCTCCACGTGGTGGTCCTGGAAACAGTCTGCATCACTGCAGTCTGGCTAAGAGAGTAGGGATCGCAGAAGGAAGGCAAACCCGGTCCCAAAAACTGCCGTGCTGAAGTCGGATGTGTCGACCGAAAGGTGCAGATATCACAGCTCCGGCGTAAACAGACACAACGCAACCAACGTCCTTTTCAGGACAAACGAGGAAGAAGAAGAAGAAGAAATTCTGAGAAAAATGACTCGGATGTTCAATATTTGACTCTGTTATCTCAACTACTGTCCTATGTACAGTCTGAAAAAGCAGATACGCAATGTAAAGATCTGACCTTGTTCAATATCTGACCCTAGTATCTCAACTACTATCCAGTGTAAGATCTGTAAACAGGGACACAACATAAATATATAACCTCATTCAATATTTGACCCTAGTATCTCAACTACCATCTTATCTAAAATATGAAAGCAGACACTCTATGTTCAATATTTGACCCTAGTATCTCAACTACCATCTTACCTAAAATATGAAAGCAGACACTCTTATGTTCAATATTTGAACATGGTATCTCAACTACCATCTTATCTAAAATATGAAAGCAGACACTCTTATGTTCAATATTTGAACCTGGTATCTCAACTACCATCTTATCTAAAATATGAAAGCAGACACTCGATGTAAAGATCTGAACTTGTTCAACATTTAACAATGGCAAAGTCAGTATGTGCTACGTCTAGTTACACAACTGTACATCTGTCCTGGACTGTATCTACAAATGTGATGTTTTCTCTACAACTCTTGTGTATGTTGTCCTTGGTTGAGCAGTTGCAGCATGCTTTACCTGGAACCCATTTTGAAAGTTCATGTTGTGCTGTTTTCTGCGGTCTTGCTGGCCAGCTCGCGCTATGTCATTCTCTGTCCTCGTCACTTTCATCTTGGTTGACTGGTGTCCCCCATAGCCATTCAACACAGCTATTTCTGCATCAGGTATGCTGGATACAAAACCCTCAGACTTGCTGATGGGAATGTAGGTCACTACAGGACCCCGAATAACCCTTGCTCCAACACTGACATCTGTGTCCATGTCAGATATCCCATAGACATTGTCATAATCTGAAGACCCTGGGGACCTGGTCACATCAGTGTTCTCGGTCGATAGTGTCTTTGGTCTACCAATCATCGACATGGTTGTTGGTAATATGGTGCGTGCAAGAGTCGTTGAATATTGCGTGGATAGCTCGTACGATGAGGATGGTTTGGACATGTCCAGTTGCTTTTTGTGTGATGGAGAGTGTGGCAGAGGTTCATGACCAAGTGGAACAGGCTGGGCAGTATGTTCATATTCATATGACCTTGACCCGTGCATGTTATTTTTATTACGATGGTAGACATATTTAGTGGGAGTATTTGGGCTACTGTGATAAGTAGTTGGAGCATCTATCCTTGTAGCATTCTGTGATAATGATCCGGGTCGTGGTGAACGCTCATAGACCACCCTTGGAGTTTGCTGTTCTGTGGAAATGACTGTATGAGGTTGCATATCTAATGATGAGGACGTCTGGCTGAACGAGGTGGACGACTGAGGCAATTCATATGCATGTGACGGAAGGGAGTTGTTATAATGAGTTGAAGCAATGGATGTGTTGGTTGGTGTGGTGGGTGTAGCCACTTCCATAACCTCATCATGCATATCTATTGGTGTGGTAAAACCATGTGTTAGAGCAGGCATACTTCCCATCTCAGAGCTTCCCCCAAGAGATGTGCGAGAACTGGGTGCCGACGTCTTGGCACTGTAATCTGTCAAGGACATCCGTGAGTTTGTGGTCGTGTCGTAATATGAGGACTTGTCATCAAGTGAATACTGAGAGATACGAGAGTGAAGAGACCGCATGTCACCCCGACTCCGTTTCATCTCAGGTGTACTCAACAGATTTGTCCCTCCAGTCGTACTTCCCCCTGTGTTTTTTCTCCTTAAGTATGCAGCCTTGCCACTTGGCCTTTGCACATGCTTTCGGAAATGTTCATCCACAGTTTCATCAGTCCTCCGGCCAATCAGCTGCTCAACACTGGGCTGAATCTCTAGGCCAAACGGAAGTGTAGGGTATTCGTTGATTTTGGCTTTTGGTGGCAGTAACATTCTGGCTTTCCTCAGTTCCTCCAGGCAGATTTGCAGCTGGTCAATCACAGCATCGCTCTCGTAGACAAAGTCTTTCTCCAAGCTGCTCTGGAAAAACGTCAGAAGTTCATCCATCTGCATCTTCATGATATTACCTGGCAAATTTGTGACATAGAATTAATTCAAAATGATAACAACTTGTAATACTGAAAGACACACACAGGGGAAAAAAGGATACTGAGAGAATTTGTGCATGTAAAAACAACTGTGTACCAGCACACACATGCATGGAGAGCTGGCACAAATATCTGGTCCCAAAGTTTTAAGTAACTATAAATTTTGGTACGCTATCACAGCACACAATATAACAGTGATAACAATAATGCATTTCTTACACAAGTGTATCTAGTGATTATTTCATACAACTATAACATGATTAAGCAATGCATCTTATCAAATCTTAGTAAATCTGACTGACTGTGTGTGGATCTCTGATGTGTGTGTGTGCCTGTGTGAGGACCTCTGATGCATGTGTGGACCTATGGCATGTTTGTGGGGACTCTGATGTGTGTCAGTGTGGGTATACCAGGATGTCTAATGTATCATTTGTACATAAATCTTTGGGCAGACTTGGATGCCAGATGTATATGTTGTGTGTGTGTGCACTGACTTGGATGTGTGATGCCTGGTGTATGTATGTCAGCAGGCTAAAATATATATGTGTGTGATGTGTGTGTGTGGGAGGGGGAGAGAGAGAAGACAGACCAGTATGTCATATAACACATAAACTCACGTCTGTGCATCTTGATAATACAGTAGGCCATGGCGACCAGAGTTTGCTCTCCGTCCAGCATGTGAATGTCCCACAATCTCAGTGTCAGGTGAAACGGAGTCTGTAGACAACACACGACAACAAGATGAAAGTACCACACATCTGATGTTTAACTTATTGACTCCGTTACAATGCTCAGAGCGTTGATCACATTTGACGCCCATGCCAAAACAACAGTCACAGCTTTGTTTTTAGTTTATCAAGATTCAATCCAAAAAATCTTTTGTTTAATGCAGTTTATATTCTAAAACGTGTAAAATGACTTCCGCCACTATTTAAACAACTAATGTTAGTGCAGTTAAGAAGCATGTATACAGGTTTCGATATTGTTACAATTTGTGGGACGATTCGCGTGTTTGCAATTTTCACTGTTATTGCTTCAGAAATATGTCAAGCTTTATATTAAAAATTTCTAAGCCTCCTAAGTGAATAATTGTGTCAAACTACTTAGAAACATTGCTGACATTGAGGATGATTGTTTGGTAGCCACAGTTTGTTGTCAAATAACTGAATCGGTGCAGAAAAGCTAGACACAATAGGTTTAGCTGATGAGTGGGCGTGGTCCTTTTCTGGCCGATCAAAAAGCAACAGAACTAGACCTCCAGTAACATCTAATCAATAGTCCTAGGTAGAAGATGAAGCTAGGGATACTATTAAAACATTAAACAAGTGTAAAAAAGTTTTTATTTTTTCTTCATTTGTATGAAAATTAAGTAATGCAATATTGCATTTTTTTATATTTTTATTCCTGTCGTGGTTGAGTAAAGTGTAGAGTATTTGTCGAGTTGGACAATAGTAGTGAAATCGACAAGGGATAGTGGACTGACAGAGTTATAGATTACACACACAGAAAGGTGTAACTAGGAGATGGACTTGAGACAACCTGGAAGAAGATTTACCAAAATGATCTCTCTCTCCAAGCCTCAACTCACTTTTACTGTCTAAGCACCTCCTGCTCTCACTCTTTTCTCTTATCAAACATAGAGATTATAGTAAAGAGCTAAAACAAGTTAATTATGGATGGAAGGGTCATGAACAGCGCATTAATAAAATGTGTAAACTTTATTAAATGAGGAAGCATGTATGAAAATAATGCATTTCATCACCAACAACATAAAATTACATCAATAATTAAAATAATCATCAATAGTCATCAATAATCATCAATAACCACAATAATGCAAATACACACCCACAAACACACACACCACCAACACTCATAAAACCTGTAGAACACGGAGAAATAAATAAATCGAGTGTCAGTCCGTCCGCTTTCGGGACCAGATGAAATAGCTCCAGTAAGTGGTTTTTTCGTGCATATCCTCCATGGGTGATGGAATTAACCTGAATAAAATTACTGTATAGGCGCTATCATTGGTGACTCCTCCCTACTTGCGCGAGGTGGGCTGGAAGACTCTCTTTACCTCCGTTTTACCAAATGAATAAACTGCGTGTCAATCTGTCCGCTTTTGTGGGACCAGAAGCTAGCTCCAGAAAGTGTCTTACAGATAAATATCCTTCAAGATGAATGAAGTGAAATACCAAACTTTCCTTGTTGGTGCTAAACGTTGGTGACCTCGAATTGCGTGAGGGGCTGGAAGACGCTGTTTATTTCTCTTGCTGGCCGCTCCTACGTGCGAAGTTCTACATAAACCCAGAAATACACCAGACGAAGTTACTTGAGGACAAGGAGTCCCAGGCGCTCTTATCCGGCGCTATTGCTTGCTTGGCTGTAAATCCTGTTTAAACTGGTTTGGCTGTGGTTTGCTGAGTGCCCCGTTTAGGCACACAAAGTCGGGTGATATCAGATTCTGCGATAGACATGCTGGGCGGTTTTGATATTCTGGAAGCGGCAATGCTCTGACTGGTAATCCAATAGGCGAGTAGAGAACTACTACTGCATTTGGTGGTTCCAGATTTAGCGTGGGCTCGTTGCACTGCGTGAGCTTTACTTGGCGTTGACAAAAGGGGTTTTGATTCAGGAACGGGGGTTGACGACTCATGACGCTAGCGGTATTCAGAAACCCTCTAAATCGAAGAGAACATGGTGTTCTTCGCCTGACTGGAGTCTGCTCTAGCGATTCGGTCTCCCTGAAACCCGAAAAATGACTAGAGATAGGCCTTAACCTTTTAGTTCTGTGTTAAAGTTTGCTTTATCTCATGATGGTCCATCTACAGGCCAGGAATATTCACGAGTGTGTTGGCTTATTAAACCCATCTACTCTTATAGATTACAAAGGACGCTCCCCCCGGACACCTGGCCTGCATATTTCTACAGATGTTCGGCGAAAGACGTAATCGAGAGTAAGACAAAAGGTTTCAGAAGCAACAACTTTGAGAAAATTTCCCCGATAGACATAATATTATGATCACTAATGCGTTCTGAAGGCCAAACACAGAGACCACCTGCAGAAGTTACCTCCCACAGACAAGCGGTTTCTTTCACAGAAACCGTCTCTCGCTCGTGATCAAAGGCTATAAGCGTAACAGAAATGTTTCTCTGGTCACGAACCACAGGTGCGTTTAGATAACATTACGTTACCGCTACGCTGACCGTTGAAGAATGTTTAATTCTGAAGGCCAGCCAAACGTAAACGAACCGCGGGTGGGGTTTGAAAAGGTGAAAAAAAATGAAAGAAAAGAAATACAAACTGTCTAGGAAAACAGAACATTAAAAGAGTTAATAACATATGGAACGAAATGGTAAAATAAATTATCAGTCACGTGACAATTCCTATAAGGGACCACAGTAAAAATGTGTGTGAATAACACTAAATGTACTAACTGGGGCCATAATAGTGTTTTATTACTTCGTAAATGAATTACCTTGATGTTTGAAGACTAAAAAGAAAGTTTTATTGTCTACAACAGTAATTTGTCTTCGGTAAGATCGTATTCTACTGTGATCATTTCAGTGTTTTTTTCAATTTACATGCAAAATGTTGACACTAAATGTGGGCAATCCTGAGCCAGTAACAGTAAGGAACCAGAAGTTAGAACAGACAGACACATTTACTTACCTAGGAAGCATAGTAACACCTGACGGCGGAACAAGCAAGGACATAACAACAGAATGAATAAAGCGAGAACAGCCTTTGCTGTTCTCAACAACATTTGGAAGTCTTCCCAGTACAGCACAAACACCAAATTAAGACTGTATGAGAGCTGTGTACTTTCTGTGCTTCTCTATGGTGCGGAATGTTGGAGAGTAACAGAGAAGGAAATGTCGAAACTGTCCTCCTTCCACACAATCTGCCTAAGGAAAATTCTCCGAATCTTTTGGCCAAACACCATCAGCAACCAAGAACTACTTATTCGGAGTAACCAGAAGGACATGCACACCATCATAGCTGGCAGACGCTGGAGTTGGGTTGGCCATGTCCTCAGAAGGGACCCTGATACCATCACAAGAACAGCTATGCTATGGACCCCCGAGGGAAAGCGAAAGAGAGGCCGACCAAAAACAACTTGGCGGAGAACTGTGGAAGCTGAGATGCAAAGAATGAACCAGAGTTGGGGCACTGTACGAAGGATGGCCGCCGACCGAGCAAGGTGGAATCAATTTGTTGCTGCCCTACAAGACGCCACCAGGCGTGATGGCCGCTGACTGCTTTGACGGTTGGCGGTTATGGATCAAAGAAGAAGAAAGAAGAAGACATGCAAAATGTATACCAAACGTACATGTCTCAATACTACAAAAGACACTATATATTATGATTCTCTGTCTATCTCTGTCACAGTATATATGTTCACCAAAATATCAGGTTGGTCACGCTGAGAGTGACAACATTGATATAATGTAAAAACCCGTTTGGTCAGCTGACCGGAAGGGAAGTGGAAACAAATTCTGGCGCAAAAAACAGTAAAGTTCTGGCTAGCGTCCGGTGCAGGTCGCTTTTATGTTCCCTGTCAGCATTTTTGCTGACAACTGTATGCCATTCTTGTTCAGATATAGTGCTTGCCATTTCTTCATGCGGTGTGGATTAAATTGCATAATTCTAGAGTGATGGTGTATTATCTAGTGGCATTTCCTTAAACCGTTGATGATGAGTCATTTGTGATTAAGTATTGCTTTATCATAGTACAGGACTTAGCCGGTGAGCGAAAGTCATGGTAATGTTCATTGAATAGAGACATGTCAGTGGGTATGACACTGATAGATTGAGTTGTCATTAGGCAAGTGGTATTGGCATTTATATTTATATGCATTTTATATTTGTTGATGGCCGTGTGTGGCTTCTCTGTGTGCAGTCCTAATAAAAGGGAAATTAACTGTTAAGAGGTGTTAAACTTATTTATTGTCAGCTATCTTGTGCTGTGGTCATATCCTTAGATGATGAGCCAATGATTAGATGATTGTCATGTGTTCAAATCCACAGTGTAAGTAGGTCTGACAATCTCCCTACAGTGTGATATATAATGTGTACATGTTCACAGAAAAGATTAACATAAAATTTACACTAAAAGATAGAACACTTCACCGTTTATAATTCTTCAAAATATAATTATGGCGCAGGGTGGAAAATAATTACAGAAGCAAAGAGTGAATTTGTTCTCTTCTAAATTATCAACTGTAATGTGAGTGGCTTTAGGGGTTGCCCACTGCTCCATCAAGACGTTATAAAAGTTGACTAATGTCAGGTTGTGTATGGGTGTTGGCAAACTCTATATTTTAAAACACTGCTGTAGAAACCATCACTACAATAAAAACAGAAAGTGTTCTGGTACAGGATCCTTGTAAGTCAGCTAACTGTAGAAACCATCACTACAATAGAAACAGAAAGTGTTCTGGTACAGGCTCCTAGTAAGTCATCTAACTGTAGAAACCATCACTACAATAGAAACAGAAAGTGTTCTGGTACAGGATCCTTGTAAGTCAGCTAACTGTAGAAACCATCACTGTAATAGAAACAGAAAGTGTTCTGGTACAGGCTCCTTGTAAGTCAGCTAACTGTAGAAACCATTACTACAATAGAAACAGAAAGTGTTCTGGTACAGGCTCCTTGTAAGTCAGCTAACTGTAGAAACCATCACTGTAATAGAAACAGAAAGTGTTCTGGTACAGGCTCCTTGTAAGTCAGCTAACTGTAGAAACCATCACTACAATAGAAACAGAAAGTGTTCTGGTACAGGCTCCTTGTAAGTCAGCTAACTGTAGAAACCATCACTACAATAGAAACAGAAAGTGTTCTGGTACAGGCTCCTTGTAAGTCAGCTAACTGTAGAAACCATCACTACAATAGAAACAGAAAGTGTTCTGGGTACAGGACTCTTGTAAGTCAAGCTAACTGTAGACACCAAAAACAGAAAGTGTTCTGGTACAGGCTCCTTGTAAGTCAGCTAACTGTAGAAACCATCACTACAATAGAAACAGAAAGTGTTCTGGTACAGTCTCCTTGTAAGTCAGCTAACTGTAGAAACCATAACTGTAGAAACAGAAACTGGTACAGGCTCACTTGTAAGTCAGCTAACTGTAGAAAACTGTAATAGAAACAGAAAGTGTTCTGGTACAGGCTCCTTGTAAGTCAGCTAACTGTAGAAACCATCACTACAATAGAAACAGAAAGTGTTCTGGTACAGGCTCCTTGTAAGTCAGCTAACTGTAGAAACCATCACTACAATAGAAACAGAAAGTGTTCTGGTACGGCTCCTTGTAAGTCAGCTAACTGTAGAACCACATGTAATAGAAAGTGTTCTGGTACAGGCTCCTTGTAAGTCAGCTAACTGTAGAAACCATCACTACAATAGAAACAGAAAGTGTTCTGGTACAGGCTCCTTGTAAGTCAGTCTAACTGTAGAAACCACTGTCAATCACTGTAATAGAAACAGAAAGTGTTCTGGTACAGGCTCCTTTGCATTTACTGTAGTAGAAACAGTGTTCTAACTGTTGTAAACCATAACTGTAGAAACCATTACTACAACAGAAACAGAAAGTGTTCTGGTACGGCTCCTTGTAAGTCAGCTAACTGTAGAAACCATCACTGTAATAGAAAACAGAAAGTGTTCTGGTACAGGCTCCTTGTAAGTCAGCTAACTGTAAAAACCATCACTACAATAGAAACAGAAAGTGTTTCTGGTACAGGCTCCTTGTAAGTCAGCTAACTGTAGAAACCAACACTACATATAGAAACAGAAGTACAAAGTCAACACTACAATAGAAACAGAAAGTGTTCTGGTACAGGCTCCTTGTAAGTCAGCTAACTGTAGAAACCATCACTACAATAGAAACAGAAAGTGTTCTGGTACAGGCTCCTTGTAAGTCAGCTAACTGTAGAAACCATCACTACAATAGAAACAGAAAGTGTTCTGGTACAGGCTCCTTGTAAGTCAGCTAACTGTAGAAACCATCACTACAATAGAAACAGAAAGTGTTCTGGTACAGGCTCCTAGTAAGTCAGCTAACTGTAGAAACCATTACTACAACAGAAACAGAAAGTGTTCTGGTACGGCTCCTTGTAAGTCAGCTAACCGTAGAAACCATCACTACAATAGAAAAGTATTCTGTTCTGGTACAGGCTCCTTGTAAGTCAGCTAACTGTAGAAACCAAACAAAAAGTGTTCTGGTACTTAGTAAGTCAGCTAACTATTTACAAGACAGAAACAGAAAGTGTTTCTGGGTACACTGAAGGAACAATCGACAACAATAGAAAAATGTACAAGTCAGCTAACTGTAGAAACCATTACTACAACAGAAACAGAAAGTGTTCTGGTACGGCTCCTTGTAAGTCAGCTAACTGAACTGCTTCTTGAGGAACAACGACAAGAAGAAAATACAAGTAGAATGTGAGGGCAGCAGGATCTAGTACAAGTCTGCAGGTAATAACCAAACGTGTTACGTTAAGTGAGATCACTACTGTCATGTCTCATGGTGAGTACAAGTCAGCAGGTTATAACCAAATGTGTAATGTTTAGTGAGATCACAACTGTCACATCTCATGGTGAGTACAAGTCTGCAGGTAATAACCAAATGTGTAATGTTTAGTGAGATCACAACTGTCACATCTCATGGTGAGTACAGGTCTGCAGGTAATAACCAAATGTGTAATGTTTAGTGAGATCACAAGTGTCATGTCTCATGGTGAGTACAAGTCTGCAGGTAATAACCAAATGTGTAATGTTTAGTGAGATCACAACTGTCACATCTCATGGTGAGTACAAGTCTGCAGGTAATAACCAAATGTGCCATGTTTAGTGAGATCACAACTGTCACGTCTCATGGTGAGTACAAGTCTGCAGGTAATAACCAAATGTGTAATGTTTAGTGAGATCACAACTGTCACGTCTCATGGTGAGTACAAGTCTGCAGGTTATAACCAAATGTGTAATGTTTAGTAAGATCACAAGTGTCATGTCTCATGGTGAGTACAAGTCTGCAGGTTATAACCAACTGTGTTACGTTAAGTGAGATCACTACTGTCATGTCTCATGGTGAGTACAAATCTGCAGGTAATAACCAAATATGTAATGTTTAGTGAGATCACAACTGACACATCTCATGGTGAGTACAAGTCTACAGGTTCTTCTTCTTCTTCTTCTTGCGATCGCATCTTTGATGATTACACCGTCAGACGAGTTCTCATGATGAATTCGACTGTTGTTTGAAGTTCCTCTTTAACTCCATATAGCTTTGAGTTCAGTGTTGAGTCATTGGGCCAGTATATCTTTCTTAACTGGTCATACAGAGGACAGTCCTGTAGAACATGCTCAGCAGTTTGTTCGTTTAATCCACATGTGCACAGTGGTGAAGCAGACAATCGTAGCTTGTGCATGTGTTTATTCAGTTTGTTATGCCCTGTCCTGAGTCGAAAAATAGTTATCTGTCCCTGCCGGTCGAGAGTGTGATAGTCGTCTTTGGGTTGGTTCTGTTCTCTTCTGATAGTCTGGATAGCTCTCTTTTTCTCAAAGTATGTGACTTCATTATCTTCTTGTTCACATTCTCCTCCCTTTTTTGCAAGTTTATCTGCCTTTTCATTTCCGGGTACACCACAATGAGATGGTACCCACTGAAGTATGGTTCTCTTTTTGGCAGCTACCTTGTTTAGTTCATTTCTCAGATGCGGGAGTTTACCACCCTTGAGAGCTTGCAGGACAGACAGTGCATCTGTGAGGATGACTACCTGGTGGCAGTCAGAGTTGGTGTTATAAATCATATTTGCAGCTTGCTCTAGAGCTTGAACCTCAGCTGTATAGTTGGAACAGAATTTACCAGTGGGAATGTGCCTAGTCTCATAGTGGTTGTCAGGATATGAGATAAAGATACCGGCACCTCCATTCCTAACAGCATTAGTTGCTGATCCATCTGTATAGGCATGTATCCATGATTGATCGGGATAGCTTTCTTGGATCATACTCAATGTAGCAGTTCGTTTTTGCAGATCATTATACTCACATCCACTTGTGAGACCACTGACTGATGTATTAATTTGGAGGGCACTGCTGGCCTGCTCCCATGGTACAGGGTATAGGGTGGGCTTCAGTGGTGTTGTCTTCATGGATAGGTCTTCTTGATGCTGTCTTATAAGTCTTTTCCCCCGATGCACAAAGCTGCTACGCTTTAGACGTCCCAATGCCAGATCATCTAGTCTTGCCTTCATTGGGTGCATTGGCATACTGTTGTACTTTTCCATCTGGATCATGGTTTTTGTGTCTCTTCTATGGGACAATGTCTGTAATCCAGCAACCTTCTGCATCTCTGTTATTGGTGTAGTTTTCATGGCTCCTGTAATGAGCCTGAGAGCTTGATTTTGCACCTTGTCCAAAGACTGCAGATGTGAGTTAGCAGCTGATGACCATGCTGCTGAGCTAAACTCTAAGTGTGGTCTTATTACTCCATTATAAATCTTCTTTAGATTTCGTTCATTTGCTCCCCAGTTGGTACCTGCTAATTTTCTGAGTATGCCTAGTCGTCTTCGGGCCTTTCCTTCTGCATTTTCAATATGCTTATTCCATGTAAGCCTTTGGTCAAATGTCACCCCAAGATAGGTGGGGTAGCTTTCTTCCTTGATCACGGTTGTCCCTAGGTGTATGTTAGCTGATTTGTCCTTGGGGGCGAGGGAGAACAGTGTTGTGGAGGTTTTGTCTGTGTTTATTGTGATAAGCCATTTCTCTGCCCATGACACTAGCATGTCTGCTGCCCGCTGCATTCTATAATTTGCTGTGGTGACATTTTCATCAGCGCACCAGAGTACTAGGTCATCTGCATATAAGGCAGCTTTAACTCCTGCAGGGAGATCTTTCACCAGGTCATTGATGTAAACAAGGAAGAGTGTTGGGGAAATTACTCCTCCTTGAGGTACCCCCTGATGGAGCAACACTTTTCTGCTCTGCAGACCGTCAAGAGTGACTCTAGTTCTCCTGTTATGCAAGTATGACTGGATCCATTTCATCATGTTGCCTTGGATTCCACTTCTCCTAAGTTTTGCAATGAGGCCATCTTTCCACACCTTGTCAAAGGCCTGCTTGAAGTCGACCCAGATCGTTAGGACCTTTTTCTTCTCCTGGAAGGCATCTTCTATTGCTTGAGACAAGTAAGTAACTTGGTCTTCTATACTGTAGCATTCTCTAAATCCAGCTTGTTCCGGCACCAGGATCTGCTCAGACTCTAAATACCATTTCAATCTGTGGTTGACTATTCGCTCCATAGTCTTCCCAACACAGCTTGTGAGACTGATTGGCCGGTAACTTGCAGCCTCGGTCTTACATTTCCCTTTCTTTAGTATGGGTATTGTGATGGCTTCTCTCCATACTTGGGGTACCGTTCCTTTCAACCAGCTGTGGTTGAATATCTCAAGCAGTTTTGTCTTTGCTGCTGAGCTCAGATTTACTAGCATTTCGTTGCTGATTTTGTCTGGGCCGGGTGACTTTTGAAACTTAAGCTTGGAAATAGCCTTCTGTAGTTCTCCTAGTGTGATGGGTTCCCTCATTGGGGCAGGAGTATCTGTCTGTCCCATGGTTGCCAGTATTTCTTTTCTTATCTCTCTCTGATGATCTATGTTAATGGGTAAGTTGCTTTCTGAACTGTATCTTCTAGCAAACAAGTCTGCAGCTTGTTTTCCTCTGAAAAGTTTGCCACCTTCATCCAATGTGATAGTCTGCCTAGGTGAGGAACGCTCTTCATTTAGAGACTTGACTAATCTCCAAAGTTTCCTGCCGTCTTTCTCAAGGTTCAGCGATGCCGTTTTAGTTCTCCAGCTTTTCCGTTTTTCTTCTAGCTTTGTTCTCTGAAACTCTGCTACAGCCTTTTTCCATTTGTTGTGAGTTTCAAGTGAAGGCTGAGACTCTGCGTCCTTTCTAGCCCTGTCCATAGCTTCCTGACGTTCTTGGAGTGTGCTGGACCAGTATGGTATGTAGTTACGCCGGCATCCTTTGGGAATGGTTTCTTTTGCAGCTTGTAGTATGCATCTGTTGAAGTCTTTTACCACTTCATTAATGTCTCTGTTCTGTACCTTGAGGGTAGACAGCAGCGTGTTCACCTGATGCCTGAATAAACCCCAGTTGGCTTTTTTGTAGTTCCATCTTGTAATGGCTGGGCCTGTACTGAGAGTTGCACTCTGGACAGTAAGAAAGATTGGGCGATGGTCGCTTCCCCCTAGTTGGTCTCCTACTTCTCTACTAATAGATCCAGCTATATCTGGTGTGGAGAAGGCAAGATCTGGTGTTGAAGTTGTGTGCCATCCTCTGGAGTAGAAGGTAGGAGTATCTGTGGCATTATTGACTAGGATTAGGGAGTGATCATCTTGCCAAGTTTCAACCTCTTCACCTCTGTGATCCAGATGGTTATAGCCCCAGCTCTGGGAGTGGCTATTAAAGTCTCCAACTGCTATAAAGTTGGTGGCTGGTACCTGTATAGAGCTGAGACTCAGGGGTTTGTTGTTCGGACAGTAATAGTTCAGGAGTTCTATTTCCATCTTGTCTACCTTTATCTGCAACAGCTGATATTCTGCTCCATCCATGAAGGTTTTCCTTTCGTGTGCAGGAATGTTATTCCTTACAAGAGTAAGTACTCCTCCTTTTCGTCTATCTTTTCTGTCGGATCTGAAGCATTGATATCCCCTTATTTTAAAGGTTTGATCTGCTTTCAAGTGAGTCTCTTGGATACAGCAAACACTGACTTGCTTCTCATACAAGATGTTTTCCAGCTCTGTCTTTTTGCTGTATCCAGCCTGCTTGCTGTTCACTCCCTCTGCATTCCAGTGCATCATGACAAGTGGCACTCTGGGTTTCTCTTTTTCTGTTTTGTTTTGGTCAGTAGTTCTCCTCCGCCGTCTGCTGACTCCACAAGACGGTCTAGAGGGTCCTCCAGTAGCTGAGGGTGGGCTCTGTCGAGGCTCAGAGCCCGGCACTGCACCTGCCTGGTGGAGCTCCACAGGGCGAGCACCAGTACGAGATTTATTTGACGGTGTACTCTCCATAGAAAAAAAAAAGCGAGTTGCGTGATACTGTGGTTTCCGGTGCGCCTTCTGGCCCAGTATCTATGACTTTAGCACCTGTTCAACGGGAGAGTGGGCTCATCCCTAATCTGTTTATGTTCCCAGTAGTAGACTATTCGCAAGCAGCCTGGGGGTGTCACTGCTCTGCGCGGACCTTGTTTACCGAGGCGGCGTCCGAGCTCGTATGGTGAAAATATGGTTGCATTATCTTCAAAATAGCCCTGTCTTTCCTGCCATCCTGCAACTTTGAGTTAGGGAGTTCTGAGCTCCAGTCTCTTTCCCAGGCATTTTATCCTGGCCTGGCACGCATACAGAGGACCCCACTTCTGGTTCTAAGTTAGCAGTTGGGGATAGGTGGGGTAGCACACTGTGCATTCCCCGTCATCCAGGGGGCTCTCCAACTATGCAGAGCTTGCACAATGCTGTGCTCTGGTTCTGGGCTCACCCAAGGAATCCTCACGTCCTGCACAGAGCCACTTCCAGATACCCACCACCTGCCAACCCCCCATTGTAGAAATCTCCTGCATGCGGCCATCCAGTCAAGAGCCAGTATTAAGTCTGGTGCCCAAGTGATCCCCCCAAGCTCAGTGTGCAATTCTGGGTTCTCATCATGCTGCAACACAGGGGGATTGTGATGCTCAGCCATCTCTCTCAACTCTGCACCGATAAGTGACATCGGGGACTTAACTGTGTCTCAGTACTGGGAGGCCCCGTTTCCGGGTACACCACACACAGCCAATTGAGGCAACGGTCGCCGTGGGCGTGTCTTCAGTGGGGAAGTTGTGGAGTCTTCCTGTCCATGTTCTTGCACATCCTAACACTGCCCGCAAGACATCGGAGGTTTGGAGAGTGGCCTTCTCTGCTTTTTTGAGCCGGGGTGGGCTCCCCGGGCAAGTCTCGATGGGGATCGGGACGTGTCCACGCGCCAGTGGGCCCAGCATCGGCCGCATCTGTTGGAGGACTTGCTCTGCCAGGTTTGAGTTAGTAAATTCCAACTTTGTCATCTTCTTGGCATTGTGATGCTGGGGTGCCTGTGGATTTCCTAACGCCCCGGGTAGAAGCCAGAAGTGTACTGTGCCAGCTCTGGGGGAGATAAAGGGGGTGTTTCTGCGTCTCCTTGTGATACGTAGCCAAGGTAGGGCTCACAGTGCTCTTTCCCCGCCACCAAATTGCCTGCTGGTTACGCCGAGTTCTCCGAGGCTCTAGGCATGTGACCAAGAGTTGAAGGCAATAGGATCGTCACGTCCTGAGTCTCTGTGCCTGTACGATGGGTTCCGATCTTCAGGGAGCAGTCCACACTCGTTCCCACTCCCAAGACTTGTTCAGTATCCATCTGGCTCCTTCCCACCCACAGAGGGCGTGTACGGTGTAGTGCACCGGTTTTATTATCGAGGTTTGCTCCTCTAGATCCGTTGTGTTTAGCCTGAGGATTCGCACCCTCAGTTACCAGGACTACCTCGAGGAGGGTGTGGCTCTTCACCACGCACAACGATCTTGGGGTATGAGAGGTTTTGCTAGGCCAAGAGACTAACACCGCAATGGTCGCTCCTTTCATGAACAGAATTCACTAGGCCTAGGGTGAAGCAAGGGGGGAAACCCACTACCCACAACACCAGCACATCATACCCCCTGTCTGTAGACTTTGCCCCAAGTCTACAGGTAATAACCAAATATGTAATGTTTAGTGAGATCACAACTGTCACGTCTCATGGTGAGTACAAGTCTGCAGGTAATAACCAAATATGTAATGTTTAGTGAGATCATAACTGTCACATCTCATGGTGAGTACAGGTCTGCAGGTAATAACCAAATATGTAATGTTTAATGAGATCACAACTGTCAAATCTCATGGTGAGTACAAGTCTGCAGGTAATAACCAAATATGTAATGTTTAGTGAGATCATAACTGTCATGTCTCATGGTGAGTACAGGTCTGCAGATAATAACCAAATGTGCCATGTTTAGTGAGATCACAACTGTCAAGTCTCATGTGAGTACAAGTCTGTAGGTAATAACCAAATATGTAATGTTTAGTGAGATCACAACTGTCACGTCTCATGGTGAGTACAAGTCTGCAAGTTATAACCAACTGTGTTACGTTAAGTGAGATCACTACTGTCATGTCTCATGGTGAGTACAAATCTGCAGGTAATAACCAAATATGTAATGTTTAGTGAGATCACAACTGACACATCTCATGGTGAGTACAAGTCTACAGGTAATAACCAAATATGTAATGTTTAATGAGATCACAACTGTCAAGTCTCATGGTGAGAACAAGTCTGCAGGTAATAACCAAATATGTAATGTTTAGTGAGATCATAACTGTCATGTCTCATGGTGAGTGCAGGTCTGCAGGTAATAACCAAATGTGCCATGTTTAGTGAGATCACAACTGTCACGTCTCATGGTGAGTACAAGTCTGCAGGTTATAACCAACTGTGTTACGGTAAGTGAGATCACAACTGTCATGTCTCATGGTGAGTACAAATCTGCAGGTAATAACCAAATATGTAATGTTTAGTGACATCACAACTGACACATCTCATGGTGAATACAAGTCTGCAGGTAATAACCAAATATGTAATGTTTAATGAGATCACAACTGTCAAGTCTCATGGTGAGTACAAGTCTGCAGGTAATAACCAAATATGTAATGTTTAGTGAGATCACAACTGTCAAGTCTCATGGTGAGTACAAGTCTGCAGGTAATAACCAAATATGTAATGTTTAGTGAGATCATAACTGTCATGTCTCATGGTGAGTACAGGTCTGCAGGTAATAACCAAATGTGTCATGTTTAGTGAGATCACAACTGTCATGTCTCATGGTGAGCACAAGTCTGCAGGTAATAACCAAATGTGTAATGTTTAGTGAGATCACAATTGTCATGTCTCATGGTGAGTACAAGTATGCAGGTAATAACCAAATGTGTCATGTTTAGTGAAATCACAACTGACACGTGTCATGGTGAGTACAAGACCATGGCTGAGTTGAGTGTAAGACAAAGATGAACAGACGGCACAAACATTAAATCTGACAAACAGAAACTGTGAACTAAATGGGGATTCACTAAGGACAGTGAAGACCAGAAATAGCCAGTGTCTGGGGGCAACGACCTTCAGCGTTTGCTACACCTAATTAAGATGAAGAAGTGATTGCCCCAAAGCAGTTCAACATGGCAGCACCCAGGGAACAGCTGCAGGTGTCAATACATGATTTTAAAAAAAAATGATAGCAACAACAACCAAACTGTCATAAACTTGTGTTACATCGGAGAAACTCACCTGTCACATGGAATACAAGTGGCACACTCAACAATCACACCTTAAGTCTTCATCTTCGTGGGTTAACACAAACATATGTCATTGTTTGGGATCAACTAAACAATTATGTGGGTTGTTTGTTTGTGTGAGACACACACACAGACAGTCAGATGATGTAAGTGTAAGAATATATATGTATGTGAGTCTGATGGTGTGTGAGTGTAAAGATGTATGTGCGTCAGTCTGATGGTGTGTGAGTGTAACTTGTATGACAGAAAGAGACATGGCTATATGTGTGTGTGTGAGAGAGTGCACGAGCATTGTGTAGTCCATATTCACAGTGTGTATGTGTGAGAGAGAGTGCATAAGCAATGTGTAGTCCGTATCCACAGTGTATGTGTGCATGCAAGTATGAGAAAGATTTATCTACTTACCCTGTCCAGGAAACACTGAAGGAACCATTTGATGGTGTACAGTGAAGGGTAAATATCATTTTTCTCCTGCACAGACAGACAGTATAAATTCCCCAAGTTAAACTCAATCAGAACAAGTCACAAACAAATCACTCTATTATCATCATCATTATCATCACTAACCATCCTTGTCATTCCCTGTAGAACATAAGGCTCACCACCAAATGTCTACTGTGGACCATCCTTGTCATTCCCTGTAGAACACAAGGCTCACCACCAAATGTCTACTGTGGACCATCCTTGTCATTCCCTGTAGAACATAAGGCTCACCACCAAATGTCTACTGTGGACCATCCTTGTCATTCCCTGTAGAACACAAGGCTCACCACCAAATGTCTACTGTGGACCATCCTAGTCATTCCCTGTAGAACACAAGGCTCACCACCAAATGTCTACTGTGGACCATCCTTGTCATTCCCTGTAGAACACAAGGCTCACCACCAAATGTCTACTGTGGACCATCCTTGTCATTCCCTGTAGAACATAAGGCTCACCACCAAATGTCTACTGTGGACCATCCTTGTCATTCCCTGTAGAACACAAGGCTCACCACCAAATGTCTACTGTGGACCATCCTTGTCATTCCCTGTAGAACATAAGGCTCACCACCAAATATCTACTGTGGACCATCCTTGTCATTCCCTGTAGAACACAAGGCTCACCACCAAATGTCTACTGTGGACCATCCTAGTCATTCCCTGTAGAACACAAGGCTCACCACCAAATGTCTACTGTGGACCATCCTTGTCATTCCCTGTAGAACACAAGGCTCACCACCAAATGTCTACTGTGGACCATCCTTGTCATTCCCTGTAGAACATAAGGCTCACCACCAAATGTCTACTGTGGACCATCCTTGTCATTCCCTGTAGAACACACGGCTCACCACCAAATGTCTACTGTGGACCATCCTTGTCATTCCCTGTAGAACATAAGGCTCACCACCAAATGTCTACTGTGGACCATCCTTGTCATTCCCTGTAGAACACAAGGCTCACCACCAAATGTCTACTGTGGACCATCCTTGTCATTCCCTGTAGAACACAAGGCTCACCACCAAATGTCTACTGTGGACCATCCTTGTCATTCCCTGTAGAACATAAGGCTCACCACCAAATGTCTACTGTGGACCATCCTTGTCATTCCCTGTAGAACACAAGGCTCACCACCAAATGTCTACTGTGGACCATCCTTGTCATTCCCTGTAGAACACAAGGCTCACCACCAAATGTCTACTGTGGACCATCCTTGTCATTCCCTGTAGAACACAAGGCTCACCACCAAATGTCTACTGTGGACCATCCTTGTCATTCCCTGTAGAACACAAGGCTCACCACCAAATGTCTACTGTGGACCATCCTTGTCATTCCCTGTAGAACACAAGGCTCACCACCAAATGTCTACTGTGGACCATCCTTGTCATTCCCTGTAGAACACAAGGCTCACCACCAAACGTCATCCTGACTTTTCTTAGCTTATCATGTTCTAGTTACTCTGGGTTCCACTTCCACTATTCTTCTGCAGATTTTCTTGGGCCTCCCCATTCTTCTCTCCCCTGTGGGTTCAAGTCAAGAGCATGTTTGGTTGACCCTGCAGGTTAATTCCTGAAATGATGTCCTTCCCATCCATACTGTCAAACTGTTACCCCTCAGCTATATCTGTTGTCAAACTCGGCTCCACAGATGTGTGTCTGCTGTAGTATCTGGTTACCTCACACAAGGTCTCCATCATAAAAGATTCTGCAGGTCAAAGGTCACAAGTTTCAACCTGATATTTGAGGTGTCTTGCCACATTAATCAGCCACACAGTAGGACAGATCCAACATTTATGTTGGAACTAAACAGCTAAAGTCATAGTCCCGCAGCAGCATCAGGTACCAGACTACAGCTGGGAAAAGGCTATTTCAGAATAGAAGAACCTTACTGTGCAGTATGTCTTCAAGACAATAATATAGAACATTTTTTGTTAAATGTAAGAGGTATGAACAAATGAGAATACCAATATTGGATTATTTGCAGGCATCCAATTTACCTATAAATATAGCCAGAGTTTTGATCCCAGAACCCAGTAATTTTGCTGTGGCTAGAAAGTGTTCTAACAGCTTAGCCAATTGGGTACTATGTGCTGAACTACCTTATCTAATTTTCGTGAAAGACAGCTGCAAAGTTCCACACTGGCTGGAGACAGGTGAAGATAAATCTGACTATGGTTTATCTTGGCTCTGACATCCTGGTTTGTTCCCCCCCATAATCATCATGATTACCCCACTGTTCCCTGTGGAGCACTGACCTTCAATCACCTGACACAAAACTCTTCTGTCATGTGACATTCTCTTCAAGTTCTTTCAGTCTCTTCTTTATCCTTTTGAAAGTCATGGCCACGTGCCATCTCCACAATGAAGGTCATCTGCAATGGATCTCTAGCGTCTGCAACTCTGCCTGATATTATGTTCTTCAGTATGGTGTTATGTCTTTTTACATGGTCAAAATATTTTAGCTGTCCAATTTTGACATACTTTGTTAATTTTCTTTTAATTCCTCGGTTTTCTAGGACCTCTTTATGTGTTTTCTTCTCTTTCCATGAGACGTGCCCCCATCCTTCTATATATCCACATCTCAAAAGCCTCAATTATTTCTTCCAGTTACTTGTTCATTGTCTATGTTCCACTTACTTGTAAGTATGTCTCTCCTTCTAATCCCTTTCTCCATCAGTTATTAAATCTGACTCTATTTCTTTTACCATAGAGATTCCAGAATAAGAAGGACACCGTCAGGCTTTCAGCTCTGGTTTCCTCAATGTCTTTGGTTTGGTTTGGTTTACTTTGGTATGGTTTGGTTTGCTTTGGTTTACTTTTAAGGACTATCTTCATTGCAGACGGACAACTCCATCAGTGCTCCAATCTCCTCCCTTAGATTACACTAGGAGGATCTCAGCACAGTGCACGAACTCCAACGAGAATCTCAATGTGTGTATATTGGAATCACACATTTTACAAATATTTTTTGTGGTGGGTAGGTTTCTAATTTTTAAATTTTGCCATGGTGGCTGCAATACGGCCTCTTTACGTGGGATTTTTACCGTGCGCAGCTTGCACACGGGACCTATTTTCTTGCTTCTATCCGAGAAGGTTAGGCATCCGATCTCACTACTAAGGAGATCAGGGGGGAGTATGACATCATTATGACCAGTGGTTGTGAAAAAAAATGTCCATAAATTATATTCCCTCTATTGGGAATCGAACCCGGTACCACTATGTGTGTTTTATCCAACACCAATATCTTGTCTTCACTTCTTGTACTACCAATATTTGTCTGGTTCTACCATGTGATCCAGTCATACCACTTGAATCCTTCTATTCTACATGCCTGCTGGACCACCACCCTCCAGCTCCCAATTTCTTGTGAATGTTTCAATAATGTCTTTTCCTGTCCATTTCTGAATACAGCCTGACCAGTCTAGCCCTTATTTCTGGGAGTGTCCCTGTAAGTGGAGTATTGGACAAAACATGTGACCTTGACATGTGATCATAACACTGAAGTTTGTGTGTTTTTACCACTATCTGTTTTATGATATTCCACATACTGCCATTTGGGACAAGATTCAAGTACAATATTCCACAAAATGCCATTTGGGACAAGACAAGATCCCCGTATAATGTTCCACACAATGTATTGGGACAGGATCCATGTTTGATATTCCAAGGATCTTTCTGAAGAATACTGTATTTTAAATTCTAGTTTAGTGTAAAATGTTCAAGCTTGACACACATCCTGGCATGTTGCAGAAAGCGCAGTCAGCACTGTTAACATGAGCTGCCACCAAGGTTGTCTACTGTGATAATGGCACTAGATGACTTTGTTTATGCCATGTCATGTGCCCTCATGGAATACTGGCAGGCTAAAAATTGTCACTGCTAAAAAAATTCTTCCAATAATGTAATACCAGTTTGTTCAACTGCGTTGAGAATCAAAACAGGTTTATATTTAAATAAACGAACGAACGAACGAACTTTATTTTCAAAGGGTTAAGAATCGGGCACGCAGGCCCGTCTGACATTCTGCCCTTCCTCTCTCTCTCTCTCATCATGTATACTATATCCTTTCATCCTCACATTTACTTTAAGCATAATTAAGGCATTTATCATTATAAAAGTAATATTACATTTGCAATAATCATCATAATTAAAGTACGTTTTTAACATTAAAAAAGAATAATAATAATAATAATGAATGTAAAAAAATAAAATAAATAAAAATAAACATTAATACATAGATAGATAGATAGATAGATAGCTAGCTAGACAGATAGACAGACAGACAGACAGACAGACAGATAGACAGATAGATAGATAGATAGAATGAACGAACGAACTTTATTTTCAAAACAAACTAGACCAAAAGTAAAGCTGTACACACACTAGTTGTCTTGGCAGTACATGTTAAGTCTAAACAGAACAGGAGATGGTTTGAAAAGTCAGGTGTTTCTTAAATTGTCTTTCAAATGAGCAATTCACTGCACAATATAAGGAGGAGGTAAAGGATCCCGTTACACGCCCATTGAGGCATATTGGGAATATGGTGTTAGGCCCATATTTTCTTGACCATCGGCACACTAGGGGTGATGTGGTCAGCATCACGCCGGCCGCCTTATCCTTCCCAGAGTTGCTCTGGTACCCAATTAAGGCTGGGTCGACCCAGGAGCCGTTTGCAGCCTAAAAAAATCCCACCTCATCTGGGGATCGAACCATAGACCACTGAGCTAGGAAGCCAGTGCACTAACCACTATGCTACCGCGACTCCCCTGCACAATATAACAACTGCTTAAATCTTGTTATGTTTTTATGATGGATAGGTGTGAAAAAAAATTGAATAAAGGTGATTCGTCTTACGAGGACAAAAGACAAAGGAAATAGCCAACGTTACGGCCATAAGGCCTTCGTCAGGGAAAGGAAAGAAAATGAAGGCTAGATAGGACACATAAGAACCTAAATAAATTTTAAAATAAAACCTAGTTACTTCCCTAAAGGCATCGAAGTCCTAACACTTTTGCTGCCCGCGAACGGACGAGTGTGCCCGGAAAAGGAAATGACTGCCACCACCGGATGTACACAATACATACTAAGAAACTAAAAAACGAAACTGAACAATAAACTACCCAAACGTAATACTAGTGGGGACTGGAAATAGAAGAGGACAGAATGAGTTGGAGATAAATAAATATGGAATAAAAAATCAAGACATATTAAAGACAGTGTATTATATATTCATACATATTATTAGAGGGCGGCAGAAAAATAGAAAAATAGGATAAGAGTGGAAAGAGTCAAAATAGAACAAGAGAGGAAAAGGTGACCTCAGACAAAGGTGTGTAGAGTGTTAAGACCAGCTGGTTTTAGACACCCCATGGAGTGGATAAGACAATTCTCAAGCTGTTCTAGCAGTGTCAGAGGAGCAGGATCTGATCGCCGTGACCTGGATGTCGATGGGACCATGGTGGTCAGGACCATTAAAGTGTATGGCAACTGGTTGAAAAGCCCTGGCCTAAATCTGCTAACTTCCAGAATATCTTCACTGACAGCATGATAGTAATACTATTAATGTACAAACTGACTTACCAAATGTCTCCTGACTTTGGGCAGAAATTTACGCAGGACACTGTCATGGTGATCTTGAAACCGCAACAACTTGGGGAAGCCATGCATGAAAAAACCTGGAGAAAGTAATATGATAACTAATCTTTTATGTGTTACCATTAAGAGAAAAATCTATCATGTCAAAGCTTTAAAAAAAAAAAAAACAACTATCATGTCATGACTCATCTGTTTAAATGTATCGGGGGGGCGACTAGTTTGTTTTACAGACAGGGGGTATGATGTGTTGGTGTTGTGGGTAGTGGATTCTCCCCCTTGTTTCCCCCTAGGCCTAGTGAGTTCATTTTTCATGACAGGAGCGACCATTGCAGTATCAGTCTCTTGGCCTAGAAAAACTTCTCATATCCTAAGATCGTTGTGCGTGGTGAAGAGCCACACCCTCCTCGAGGTAGTCCTGGTAACTGAGGGTGCGACCCCCCCCCCCCCCCCCCCCCCCCCCCCCCCTCCCCCGCGCTAATCACAATGGATCTAGAGGAGAAAACTTTGATAATAAAACTGGTGCACTACATCATACACACTCTCTGCGGGTGGGAAGGAGCCAGACAGATAATGAACAAGTCTTAGGAGTGGGAACAAGTATGCACTACTTCTTGAAGACCAGAACCCATCGTAAAGGCACAGAGACTCAGGACGTGACGATCCTATTGCCTTCAACTTTTGGTCATATGCCTAGAGCCTCGAAGAACTCGGCATAACCAGCTGGTAATTTGGTGGTGGCGAACGAGCACTGTGAACCCTACCTTGGCTACGTATCTCAGGGAGAGCAGAAACACCCCCTTATCTCCCCTAGAGCTGGCACAGTACACTTCTGGCTTCTATTCAGGGTGGGTAGAAAATCAACAGGCACCCCAGCATCACAATGCCATGATGATGAAAATGTCAAAATTGATTAATTCAAATGAGATCGGACGATGCCTCAGTTATCAAGGTCCATGCCAGACAGTGGGCAACAAGGCAGTGATGTGTGAAAAACTAATTACTGGAAGAAACCCAAAAGACAGACTTCTCAAGAAGAGGAAAAGTGGGAGAAGAAGCAAAAAGGAACCAGATCACACAGAAAACACATCTACACTTAATATTCTGCAGTTAAACATCTGTGGCCTTAGAAACAAAAAGCTTGAACTTGCCAAACTGCTAGACAGTCACAGTGTACATGTGGCTGCTCCACAAGACACTTTACACAGAGACTTTGACCTGCACCTGTCTGGATACACTAAGTGCATCGGTTGCCATGGCATAGTAACCTACATCCGAAATGATATCCAAGGAGATGTCACACAGCTATCAACAGCCCACCCCACAGATGTACAAAAAGTCAATATCTGGCTTAACAGGGACTTCAACAGACACTCACCCCGTTGGGGTTATCCTGACTACAACATTACAGGAAGGTACACTGAAGAGACCTGTCAAACAACTAAGCTGTCAGTATTACAGGATACAGAGTCACCACCAACTCTGCTGCACAAGGCCCACCTCTTTCTCAGCCGACCTGACTTGACCATCTGACCTGACTTGACCATCTGACCTGACTTGACCATCTGACCTAACAGAGTAGTCAATTTCAGGTTCTGAACGACATTGGAAATGACCATAAACCACTCCTCACAACCATAACCAACCCAAGTATGTTTCAAACAGAGAACACGCTGGAATTTTCAAAAAGCGAATTGGAGACTATTCCAAGAAAAATCTGATCACCTCCTAGAAAACATTGATACCAAATGTGTCGCAACATTCAATGAAGAACTGACTAAATCAACCTTAAATGCAGCATCTCAGTCCATCCAAAGGGGCAGCCGGGAACCACATAAACCATTCTGGAATAAAGAAATACAAATTGCTGTATTTGAAAAAAGCAAAGCAAGAACAACACTTGAGACCACACTTTCACAAGAAGCAAAGATTCAGTACAATAAAGCATGTGCCAAAGTAAAACTTACAGTTAAGATGGCCAAAAAAGATAAATGGACAGAAACATGCTCCAACTTAGATCTCAGACAGAATGGAAATAAAGCATGGGCATTAGTAAATAATCTTTGTGAAGAAAGTAGAAGGATGAATCCAGAGCCAGTGATAGACGGAAGGAAGACAATCGCTGAAGACCAAAAGAAAGCAGAACACTTCAACCATTACTTTGCCAATGTGAACAGAGCAGGTAAACTCACAAAGCTGGACAAGAAACAACAATGCCAGTTAAAGAAACAAGAGAAAGCCCCATCAGTCAATGCTTCCCTATTCGAGGAAGAATTTAGCATGAAAGAGTTAGAGCAAGCCCTGAAGAAATTAAAACCTAGAAAGCCCCATCAGTCATTGCCTCCCTATTCGAGGAAGAATTTAGCATGAAAGAGTTAGAGCAAGCCCTGAAGAAATTAAAACCTAGAAAGCCCCATCAGTCAATACCTCCCTATTCAAAGAAGAAATTAGCTTGAAAGAGTCAGAACAAGCCCTGAAGAAATTAAAACCTAGAAAGCCCCATTAGTCAATGCCTCCCTATTCGAAGAAGAAATTAGCTTGAAAGAGTTAGAACAAGCCCTGAAGAAATTAAAACCTAGAAAGCCCCATCAGTCAATGCCTCCCTATTCGAAGAAGAAATTAGCTTGAAAGAGTTAGAACAAGCCCTGAAGAAATTAAAACCTAGAAAGCCCCATCAGTCAATGCCTCCCTATTCGAAGAAGAATTTAGCATGAAAGAGTTAGAGCAAGCCCTGAAGAAATTAAAACCTAGAAAGTCCCTAGGGCCTGACAAGATCAATAATGAAGTGCTACTCCACCTGGGCCCATCTGGAAGATGAGCAGTCCTCGAGCTAATTAATACGACATGGAGATCAGGCAAACTCCTGACAACCTGGAGGAATGCACATATTGTCACCATTTTAAAAACCAACAAACCCCCAGATGAACCCAAAAGCTATCGCCCGACATCTATAACATCGTGCCTGGGCAAAATTGCTGAAAGAATTATAACACACGTCTCTATTGGTTTCTTGAAAGTTCCAGTATTCCTTTTCATGAACAGGCAGGCTTCAAAACCAGCAGCTGCACAAAAAACCAGCTTTTTGGCTGAATCAAAGATTTGATGATGGCTTTCAGAATAAGAAACATACTGTGGCCATCTTCTTTGACCTTCAGCAGGCCTATGATCGTGTACGGAGAAAAAGCCTCCTAATGAAGATGATTGGCATAGGAATACATGGCAAGTTATACAACTGGATAAAGTATTTTTTGATTAATCGAACAATCCAAAGATAAATGATTCAATCTCATCTAAAGAAGTCTTAGAGGAGGGCTTACCACAAGGTTCATCAAGCTACACTCTATTTCTCATCTACGGTATCTCAATGACTTAGCTGACCAGATCAAAGCCGAAAAAACTCTTTACGCTGATGACCTGGTAATATGGCAGAGTCATGCGAATGTTGAAAGTGGAGCTCAGAGACTAAATGGAGACTTAGAAGACTGCATTAGTACTGCCAAACATGGAAACTAAAGGTCAGCTATACAAAGACTGTGAACACTATCTTTACCAAAAGCCATAAAGTAGACAAGAAGAATATCAACGTGTGGCTAGACAAACACCAAGTGACAAAAGAAGAACATCCCATGTATCTTGGAGTCACACTTAATCAGCAGCTCAGCCTCAAGAACCATATTGAGAATACAAGGAACAAAGGACAGGCGATTACAACTATTGAAGAGGCTTGCTGGCACAACATGGGGATCAGACAAGGATACTTTGAGAAGCTTGTACCTTGGCTATGCCCGTTCTGTGGTAGAATACAACAACTCACTGCTTACAACCTGCTCCAAGACAAACCCAGACTCTCTTGACAGAGTGCAAAGCAATGCCCTTTGACTAATTAGTGGAGCTATGAGATCAACTCCAACTGCTGCATGTGAAATACACACAAATGTGGAACCCCTTGGGTTGCGGAGGGATAAAGCTGCTTTAGAAGTTTATAAAAAATGTAAGAGAATTAACCTAAACCACCCCAATAGACACCTTGTAGAAAACTGGGAACACAAGCAAAGAATAAAACACAAGTCAGTCTTACACCATGTCCATGAAATTCAAGATACCACCTCCCAGAAAGAAGACAAGTTATACAGAAAGTAGTAGAGAGTTTACCCCTACATACCCGCTTAAAAGCACCAGAAGTACAGATGAAATTAGTAGATAGAACAACCAAACACTCCGACCCAGTCAGTCTTATGAGTGCATCACAATGAACCATTGATGCCTACCCTGAAGAATGGTTGCATGTCTGTACTGACGAATCTGCATTTAATCTATCAAAGCAGGTTATGGAGTCTACATATGTTACCCAAACGGATCCTCCGACGAGCTGTTTGTTTGATGCATGTGGGGAGTTTTGCTCCAACTATGAAGCTGAAATCATTGCACTGGAAACAGCTGTATAGCATCTGAAGACTATTTGATTTCCCTCAAAGGCTCAAAACATGTCTAGTAAAAGCTGGAGGCCCCTTTTATGTTCTGCTATTAAATCTGTGTTGTATGATGTCATAGATGTTATGTTCTCTCACTGTTATTACCTAGTAAAGGGGTTGGAGTGGCTAAGAGGTATGGCAACCGCCTTTAGTTCTAAAGGTACTGGGTTTGTTCCCAGTACAGGGAATATATTTGATGGAAATTTTGTTCAGAACAGTGGTCCCTAATGTCATAGTCCACCCAATCTCCTGGTAAGGGAGATCAGATGCCTAGCCTTCTCGAATAAGGGTGAAAACATAGGAGGTCTTGAGTGCAAGTTGCACACATTAAAATTCCCTTGTCAATTGGAAATCGTAAAGAGTAGGTCATACGGCCTGCTGCCCTGACAAAATTTTTTTTAAATTAGGAAACCTACCCAAAACAAAAATAGTTAAAGAATGTGCGATTCCTGTAGACACACATTGGGATCCACGCTGGAGCTATGGAGTTCGTGCACTGTGCTGAGATTCTCCTTATGTGATTTAATGGAGGAGATCAGAGCACTGATGGAGTTGTCCATGTGTAATGAAGATGGTCCTTAAATCCAAAGCTAGTAAAGGCTACATTAGGTGTGTCTATTTAAAGCTCAGGTTGGTCTGTCTATAACAGGTTGCTCCATATATGCAACAACAACAACAACCACCACCACTACTTACCATGCATCATATGTCTGGGGCTGACAAACAGTTGAGAGAGACCCCAGAATGCATCCTGCAAACACAGAAGGAGAAAATGTTTTGTTTTGGTGTTTTTCTGTTAGCTACCATAATTTTCTCTATAAATTCATTTATTTGAAGAAAAGTAATGTGACCAAATTAAACAGACTGAGACGATGGCATGTTAAATGTCTGGAGGCTAATACAGAAGAAACAAGACATATATACCAGACAAACAAACACTCCAGCAAACACACTTTACTTTCAAGAGTTAAGAACTGGGCACACAGACCAATCTAACACTTGGACTTAAGTCTCAACGTTCACACTGTATCCTGATATTCACACATACTGTTAAACTGTAACCAATTAAAATTTGTATTTTTCAAGTGCATTAACAACACTAAGAAATACAACCATATTCTCACATACATGTGTACATTCTGACTAATTACTTTCTCACACTCTTCTAGTTACGTAAAATATTAGGACACTGTCAAAATGTATCTGCCCAGCCAAGCACACATCTCTTCACATTTTACATAAACTATATTCTGACGGACTTCTGAAATACAATAATACATCAGTACAGTCTGACGTACTTCTGAAGTACAATAATACATCGGTACAGTCTCACATACAGAATATCAGTAAAATAATATCACGCAGGTGATCTATCAGACTGTAATAACTGGCGTGGTATATCTCTATTATCAGTACCTGGAAAATTATTATGTTGCATGATGTTAGAAAGACTTAAATTGCATGCTGACGAAAAGATCAGAGAAGAACAAGCGGGTTTCAGGCCGAAACGATCATGTATTGATCAAATATTCACACTAAGAACAATTATAGAAGAATCAGTAGAAAGGCAATCGCCACTTATTATCACCTTCGTCGATTTTCAAAAAGCCTTTGATAGTCTACACCGCCCATCATTGTGGAAGATACTTACAATCTATGGTTTTCCAACAAAATATGTGAATATAATCAAAGCGCTATATGACAATGCAAGATGTTGTGTTAGAACAAATAAAGGGAATACAGAATGGTTTACAGTAGAAACAGGGGTTAAACAAGGCTGTATTATGTCACCACTACTTTTTGGAATAGCTATTGATTGGGTTATGAGAAACTATACCCACAATGAACAATTGGGTATAAAATGGACAAATGGAAAATTCCTGGGGGACCTGGATTTCGCAGATGATGTAGCATTCTTAAGTTCAACACCAAGACAATCCCAAGAAGCAATAAATAATTTGTGTCATCTCTCGGTTAAAATAGGTCTCCAAATAAATGCCTCTAAAACTAAAGCTATGAACTTTTCTAACGAGACCTTTGATATCATCTTGAACGGGGAAAAACTACAGAAAGTTGAAAGTTTCAATTATTTAGGCAGTAAAATGACTCAGGATGGTGACACAACAAGAGAAATCCATACTAGAATTGCTTTGGCAGCTAGCGCCTTCAATAGATTATCTAACATTTGGAAATTACGATCATTGAATATACATACCAAGCATCGTCTGTTTAATTCAAATGTTATCTCAGTGTTAACATACGGCTGTGAGAGTTGGAAAATAACAAAATCATTGGAGAACAAGCTGAATACATTCGAGAACAAATGTCTTAGAAAACTCATGAACATCAGTTGGAAAGAATTCAAGACTAATCGACAAATAAGAGAAGACTCTAGGCAGAAATATGTCTCCGACTATATAAGGAAAAGACGATGGTCATATATCGGTCATGTCCTACGAATGCAAAACAACAGAATACCACTACAGGCGCTCACTTGGGTTCCTGAGGGTAAGAGGAAAAAAGGAAGACCAAAAGAAACACTCAGAAGAACAATAATAAGAGAAGGAAGAACGTTGGGCCTAAATAATGTGCAAGAGCTAAGAGGAGTGGCGTCACAACGAACAACCTGGAGAGCACTGGTTTCTGCCTTATGCGCCGTGTTTGGTGCTTAAAGAATTTATTATTATTATTATTAATATCACGCAGAACACAATGAAGGTATAAGGTCATGGTAAAGATGTTGGTGCTGGATAAGACACACACTAAGGAAACATACTGATAGACTTACAATGCAGTCCTGACATGCTAAGCTGGGTAGACAGAGGCTGAAAAATATATCGAGAAGAGAACTGGAGACAGAAGTAAAGAGATAAAGAAGATATACAAAGACCTTGAGCAGACGGCACAAGATAGAGTCGAGTATGAATTTGCTGAAGCCATAGGCTCCCTAGGGTAGTGATAGGAAACGAAGACCATAGTTGAATTAGCCCCCTTATATTTCCCTGAGGGTCACAGGTCATGTCATATAAGATGGCTAATATAAGGTTGAGCATGGGGCTGGCAACTTTATCATGTCAAACAAATTCCTGCAGAGAACATCCCTGTAAGAACATCCCTGTAAGAACATCCCTGTAAGAACATCCCTGTAAGAACATCCCTGTAAGAACATCCCTGTAAGAACATGTAGATACTTAGTGTAGGCCTCCTTTAGAGGGATCAGGAGCAGAGAGAGCTTTAAGGGAGATAATAATGATGAGATTATTTGAGTTGAGTGTAAGAAGAAGATGAAGAAGAAGAAACAGCACAGAAATAGGTTCTATCAACTGAAGGGAGATCAACATGGACAGAGAAGAAAAGAACTGGACAGTGTCTGTGGCATACAGCCTTAAGTGTTCACAGAGCTAAATGAGATGAACATCTTTAGTCATGCTAAATCTGCAGGCTTGTGGCCAGGACAAAGTCCAGTCTTTTCCAGGTCAGCGTGGCAGCCCCATAGCTTCTGCTTGAACTCAGCACTGCCTAGCCAGGTCAGGCATCATGGGTCATCGTGGGCTGGGCAGTTCTGGAGACTGTGTTCAGGGGTCTGGACTCTGGTCCCATTTGGACATTCATTCATGTGAGATATCCTGAGGCGATAGAGGTGGCCTAGATAGAGGTGGCCTAGATAGAGGTGGCCTACACAGAGGTGGCCTAGATAGAGGTGGCCTAGATAGAGGTGGCCTAGTAATGTGCAGTGGCCAGTTCTCAGTAGGAAAATGATGATCTGTTGCTGCCTATTAACACATTAACTACCGAATTGAAAAACACACTGTGGCCGAATTAAATTTTTTTCCCTGTTTCATCCTGTAGGTGTTTGCACAAAGCTGTAGTTTTCGTAATTGTTTACAGATTTGTATGCATTACACATCATTTTAAAGATAAATGAATGTACTATTACAATAAGCACCATTTGTAACTCTAATAGAGGTTGTTGCTATTTAACGGCCCTCCGATGGCAGAGGACTTGCAATATTTTCACAATTATAACTGCTTGCACCCCATCTCTATCAAAATCACTATTTCAATCAATGTGCACACCGTTTTCACTCTTGTCCTCGTCGCTAGATCTATCAGTCAATTGTTGAAACAAGTTTCTAGCCTATTCAACCGTTAGACGAGATGTACAAGCATTTTTTGTGGTCCTATCACTAGTCGCCACGGTAAACAGTTTTACACGATTTGGTAACTAACCCAAAATGCTGAAAAATATGAACATAATATCAATTTTCCAGTGTTCTACAACAACCATGCTTTGGGAATTTGTTTTCCGGTGGCAACTTAAAATCTCGAACCAGATCAAAAAGTATTTCAGTATATTTTTCATTCATTTTATTACTAAAATTAGATCGACGCTCTGAGCGGCTCACGGTCCAAATGATAGGATTTCAAAAGCCGGTCCTACCGGCTCGCGGTAGTTAATGTGTTAAGCTGGTGGACTGTGTCATACCTTGAGTTGAAGGCAAACATGCAAGAGGAAGACAGCGCTATAAGTGAGAAGATAACATCAAGAGATGGACAGGAAACAGTTTATCAAAGTGCACCATCAAGACAAGAGATGGACAGGAAACAGTTTATCAAAGTGCACCATCAAGACAAGAGATGGACAGGAAACAGTTTATCAAAGTGCAACATCAAGACAAGAGATGGACAGGAAACAGTTTATCAAAGTGCAACATCAAGACAAGAGATGGACAGGAAACAGTTTATCAAAGTGCACCATCAAGACAAGAGATGGACAGGAAACAGTTTATCAAAGTGCACCATCAAGACAAGAGATGGACAGGAAACAGTTTATCAAAGTGCACCATCAAGACAAGAGATGGACAGGAAACAGTTTATCAAAGTGCAACATCAAGACAAGAGATGGACAGGAAACAGTTTATCAAAGTGCACCATCAAGACAAGAGATGGACAGGAAACAGTTTATCAAAGTGCACCATCAAGACAAGAGATGGACAGGAAACAGTTTATCAAAGTGCACCATCAAGACAAGAGATGGACAGGAAACAGTTTATCAAAGTGCACCATCAAGACAAGAGATGGACAGGAAACAGTTTATCAAAGTGCACCATCAAGACAAGAGATAGACAGGAAACAGTTTATCAAAGTGCACCATCAAGACAAGAGATGGACAGGAAAGAATCTATCAGAGTGCACCATCAGGACAAGAGACAGATGATGTTGGAGAGCCATTGCAGTTGACCTACATTGTGGAGATGGCACCCGATGATGATTTAAGGGCCTGTGCTCCATTATGGAGATGAAAAAAACCATATAGACTTACCTCCTCATTGAGGTACATGAGGAGGAGAGCAGCTACCTCACTCATACCCTGACAGTAACCAATCTCTGTGTTATAGACGGAGTAGGCTGCCAGTACATGGAACAATGCTTGTTGTCTGAAACAAACAAAGTATATATGTCACCACGTAACCAATCTCTGTGTGTCACATATGTAGTAGGCAGTTGGTGCACTGAATGGTACTTGCTGTCACTAACACGACACAAGGTGCACATCACTAAAAACATAACATTTGTTTAAAAAGGAGTCACCTTATTAATAACAAATGGAGAATGATGTAATTAAGAACAGATAACTGATAGGATGGTATGGTGTTCTCTCTGGCTGACCTCTACACCCCAGGTTAGAAGAGGGTTGACTAAGTAAGTACAGACATTTAAAAGAAGGCAACAAGAAGAATAATCAACAAAAGAAAAGAACATGAAATATTAGGCATTCCAGGCATATCAGAGTGAGGCCACAGCCTTGTTGCAAGAAATGTGTTAAGGAAAACAACCAACTATGCATTCCAACCAAAACAAAGTGTTATCTCTGTGGTATCCATGTTTATAGCAGAACTCACAACTGTGTAATCTAATCAGAACAATCCAGACATTTGTATAGAGATTATTACTTCCAGACTTTCTCATCAACAAGCAATAGGTCACAGCGCAGCATCCGTAACAGTGAACTGACATTGGTTGGTTGCAGTAACAAACATGTCAACAAAGACATCAAGAGAGAAAGCAGAGGCCTGTCAATCATAAACACATTATAAAACAGGTCAATTATAGGCGCTCATTAACAAGAAAGAAAATGGAACCAATAACAGATAATAAAACAATAAATCTCTGTCTTGTCTAAGTTGTCTTTCTTTGTTTCAGGATAAACTATACAGAGGAGAATCTACAGAAGACGAGAAATTGACGAGATTTGGTTTTTTTTCTTGTCTTTTGTCCGAGTAAATCGTAACAGCTGATTTGTTGTCCTCCACTCAACAGAAGTGAGGCAGACTGAAGGAACAGTCTACAACTACCTCTTTCCATTACTCTCCTTGTGTGTGTTGCTCTTGTAGAAGACAGATATACTGGGTGTGTACTCAATAACTACCTCTTTCATTTGCTCTGTGGTTTTCTCTCCCTCCACTATGTTACTATGACTGTAATAAATGTGTGGACATGAACCCAACATGACAAAGCAATGCTTAAATATGACATCGGGTAACTGACAAAAGGTAGATAACAAGTTAAATGTAAACAGTTATCTTCTAACAAGTTACATGTAAACAGTTATCTTCTAACAAGTTACATGTAAACAGTTATCTTCTAACAAGTTAAATGTAAACAGTTATCTTCTAACAAGTTACATGTAAACAGTTATCTTCTAACAAGTTACATGTAAACAGTTATCTTCTAACAAGTTAAATGTAAACAGTTATCTTCTAACAAGTTACATGTAAACAGTTATCTTCTAACAAGTTAAATGTAAACAGTTATCTTCTAACAGCCAAAGGCGGTACAGGCCATCTATCAACATCATCATCATCATAACCCTTCAGCTCCTCAAGGAACATAGGCCTTCAACAAACACATGCCAAGTCCTTCTGTACAGGCCATCTATCAACATCATCATCATCATAACCCTTCAGCTCCTCAAGGACCACAGACCTTCAACAAACACATGCCAAGTCCATCTGTCCTGTGCCGTCTGCTCAAGATCTTTCCATGCCTTCCTATTCCCATTCATGTCTGTCTCCAGTTCTGTTTTCCAAAAGTTTTATAGTCTGCTTGTAACTGCCTTACCCTGGGGGTTGACAACCAACATGTCTCCTGTGTCCTATGTCCTCTCCATTACCAGCATCTTCTTCTTATCTCTTGTTCCACGGGTACTTGTTTGGTTTTTGTCATCAGTTCCCGGTTGGTGACACTGTTGTACCATTTCAAACCTTGTAAGCAGCTATTTATGAAAGTCTGTAGCTTCTTGGTTCCACAAACACCCCCCCCCCCCCCCCCCCACTATTACTTGAGATAATCTCACAAATACAGACAACAAGCATTTCACATAAAGTCAAACAAATAACGCTGTCTCAGAACTGCATTTATTCCATCTTCACTTTGTGCAAATATTGACTTGGGTTCATAAATGAACATCACACAGTTTACTGTATGATCCTACAAAATCTCTTACAGTTAAAAGTTTGGATCATCATGAAAAATGTCACGTTAATGTGATATATCCTTCTTGTCAACTAGTAACCCTAAATACTTTGAAATGACTTTGTCTCATTACAAGCTGAAGTGGAGATGAAATACAGCCGTACTAAGGTGATGATTACTCTAAATCAGACATCACCACAGCTTTAAGTTCTGTCTGTACATGGACTTACTTGACACCATATCTCTCTCTGAACATTATGTGATTTCTGTATGTTCGATTGACATCCAGATCAATCTGGCGGATGGATGTTGACTTTGTACGGGCTCTGTTACGCATTTTCTGAACAGGAAAATATGAGTGGACACAAGTTTTGTGGTTAAGGTGTTTCTCAACTTCATATGTGTAATTTGTCATGAATTTCAAATACAGAGACTAGCATTTTTTGCAGACTTTTGTTATAATAACATTTGTAACGTTGTAAGTTGTAGTATTATTCTACATGTTGTGATGGCAATAATTTATACATACGAATATATTCAATAGCAGCTTATGGAACATAGAACCAACTCTGCATGTGGTCCTGCAAGAAACCTGCACCTAGCAGTCACATGATCTTGCAGCAGTGGTTTCTGGAACAATCTGTTTACATGATGAAGTTGCCAGCACCATACACAACCTCATATTAGTCACCGTGTATGACATGATGAGGGTGTAGTAGTCCTAATCTTTCTTTGTATCTTCAGAGACCTTCAGGAACTAAACGGAGCTTTTTGTTTTTAAAATAGAAGTAACTCACAGATGAGCATCCGACTGAGAGAGTGGTTAGAGCGATGGTCTCTCACAGCAAAGATGCTGGGTTAAATTCACAGTATTCACACGCTCAGTCTACCCAGCTGTAAATGGGTTCCTGACTTTGCACTTGAGTTAGGGAAGGAAACTGATCACCCCACCTCAATGCTGAACCTAGTATAGGGAAGTCTCTAACACTTGACTCCCCATACAACAATATGTGCTATGAGATGACCTTTTATTTTAACTGACAGATGATCAAGAGCTGAATAATGACAATCAGTAAAAGTTAAAACAACACACACAAGTCATATAAAAAAAAAACTACATCAACATACAGGCTTTATGTAAAACTAACTGCACAATACAGAAGCATCTTTAGATATAACTAAAGTACGCTTGCCTGTGGATAAAAGTGAAATGCCTCCAAGGGAATGAGGCAAACATTTAACTTAAAACAAAAACATGTATAATATATAAGTTCTATGTTACTCCTAAAACATCAAACATGCATGATATAACATATTTACATACAACATAAAGGCTCCATGTAAAAATTACAACATATAGATGCTGTATAACAACTAATGAGAATAAATGCAGGTAATGATAACAGGGTTGAACTTGAAGAAACACCAATACAAGATGTAGAATCGTACACATATCTTGGCAGTAATATAGACAAAGTTGGAGGGACAGACAGCGATATCAAAATAAGAATACAAAAGGCAAGAGGAGCTTTCATTGCATTGGGAAATATATGGAGATCAAGAGAATAGGATCCAACACGAAAATAAGAATCTTCAACTCAAATGTGAAGTCAGTCCTATTGTATGGCTCTGAGACATGGAGAACAACAAAGACAACAACCAAAAAGCTACAGACTTTCATAAATGGGTGCTTGCGTAGAATAGAGGGATTAAAATGGTATGACAAGGTTACCAACGTGGAACTGATGACAAGAACTAGACAAGTGCCAGTGGAACAAGAGATGAGAAGAAGACGATGGCGATGGATAGGACACACACTGAGGAAACCTGTTGATAGCATTACAAGGTAGTCCTTGTTCTGGAACCCCCAGGGCAAGAGAGGCAGAGGTAGACCAAGAAGCACATGGAGAAGAGAGTTGGAAACAGAGGTGAAAATGATGAGGAGAACATGGAAAGAACTTGAGATGATGGCACGTGACAGGAGGACTTGGCATGTGTTTGTTGAAGGCCTATGCTCCTTTGGGAGTGGAGGGTTATGAATGAATGAATAACAACTTACGTACAATTTACAGGCTCTATGTAAGAATTACAACAACATATAGATACTATATAACAACTTGCATACAACATACAGGCTCTATGTAAAAATTACAACATATAGACACTATATAACAACTTACATACAACATACAGGCTCTAAGTAAGAATTACAACATATACAGTCGTGGCCAAAAGTTTAAGACCACCTAGTAAAAAATGGATATTTTCATACTACTACAGATTGTTGCATCATCCGCTATTTTAGGGCTCACTAAAAGCAATCATTCACCCGTGTGTTACCGGGGCCCGAAAGGGGAGCAAAGAATAGTAACACTGCACCCTACCACGCATGTCGTAAAAAGCGACTAAGGAGGGTATGGGCATGGGGCTGTTTACCCCATCCCGTAAAAACTTCGCACAGTGGGCTGATCACCTGCTTGCCAACCAATCTGATTACGGAAACAATGATAGATTGTTTGGTCTGTTTTTGTTCCACAAAGACGCCACTAGGCGTGGTGGAAACAGCGATAGATTGATCAATTTGTTGTTGCCCTAAGACGCCACTAGGCGTACTGGCCACATACTGCTTTGCCGGTTGATGGCTAAGGATGGAAGAAGAAGAAAAGCAATCATTGCAGTCTATTGCATCATCCTAACAATATAAAATGTGAAAACACAGACTGTTGCTGTATTTAGTGTCTTTTGGTTGCTTCAAGGGTATTATCTCTGGATTTTATGTTCGCAAGAAAATGGGCAAAAAACCGACACTTTCAACCATTCAAGGAGCTCATATAGTGACATTACGTGTAGAAGGGTACACAGAACGTGATATTTCTGTTCGAATTAGCTGTAGCAAGACGGCAGTTCACAATGCGAGCACCAGGTACCAATTGGACGGTACTTTTCTGACAGAAAGAGAAGTGGTCGTCCTAGAAAAACAACCCCTAGAGACGACTTCTTTTTCATTTCTGGTGTTAATATGGATTTTCGGGCAGGTTTGTATGATTTTAGTCCAAACTCATCCACTAATCTGCAAGACACAGTCCTCCGACTCTAGAAAGCAAAGCAGATCGTATCTTCTTACATGAAACTGTTGGAGAGTGTGAAATGATGGATTTGATTACCCGGTCGTCTCTAGGGGTTGTTTTTCTAGGACGACCCTGTCACGTAGCGTTTAAAGGATAAGAGAATTATTAGAGGAAATAATAGATCTGATGTGGAAGATTTGGCTCAAGGAATCCCTGCTGGGTTTTCCCACTTCCGATGGGTGACGAAGAGGGTAAATTCTCCTAACTCGACAGGTCTGGAAAAGATTGTAAGGAGATATTTGGTCTCTCGCTACCGTCGTCCCCTTCTCAGTTATCTATTATTATTATTCTTTAAATTATATTATATTTTACGAGCCCCCCCCCTCCCTTATAAAGGAAGATAAACATAGACAATATTCAACATCTAATGGAAGGAACAAAGCGTGGGGTACAGTATATACACCCAATTGGTTTATTGCAATAAAGTGAATAGATGGTGAATGATAGTATTGTCGATGGAATTAGTGTCTGCTGTATGTATTATGTGTCTCACAATTCAAGTGTTTTTCATCATGGATGACTAAACTAGGCATTGATGTAGTGAGGTTCCTTTTTCGTGGACTTAGCTTTTCAGCCCCTGGCTGATAGTGAAGTGTGGTTAGTTCTCCGGTCTCCTGACGTTGCCCCGGTAGGTCTTGAATGGTTCGGATTTGCCTTCTCTGTGCTCGACTCCGTATTCTGCGCTGAGATTGGACTGTCGTGCAAGGCTCCACCATAGACTGAAGACAAATACGACGGCTTCATTAATTTTCTAGCTTTAGAAAGCAGTCTTTCCCTAAGCCGTCCCTCTGCCAGTCACCTCAGATTTTAGTCTCTAACATCATATGTCTAGAGTCTAATCTTGAATTCAAGTTTCTCCTGTCTGTCCTTTATTATATTTCTCTGCCCCAGTGGCAGTATTATAATTCTTTAGACTGATTTATCGTCAGCTTAACCCGATGAATTATTATAAATGTCAGTTAAACCCACCAAATTTATCATAGAAATGTCGGCAACAGTATTCTAGTTCTGTGCCTCTAGCCTAATCGTCATGTCATTATGATGAATTTAACAAATAATTGGACATCCGTGTTTTTAGAATTGTCTGACAACATTATCACACACTTCATGTCTGGTCGCCTCGTCATATAATTTATAATGAATATATGTCACGGTCGGTCAACATTATCGTTAATATTAATTTCCGTTAGTCTAAACGTCGGGTCGAAAATAATCAAATAATATGGAAATTAATAGCTATATATATATATATTCCCGTTATACATTATTATGAACATGTACATATCCCGTGGGATCATAAAATATACCCGATCACATGTGGCTGGATGTGATCGTAAAACAAAAATATGAATAAAGTAAACATACCAATCTTGCGTCGATTTTGCAATGTACTACACATTTCATCACATTATATTCTAGCGAGATTTCACTTACCTACTCAAAGATGGACGCTAACCCGCAATTAGACACGTGGCTTCAGTGCTTTTAATGCGAGAATTCGCCGATAATTGGGTTAGACCTAGCTGTCTCAAGGGTTCCGGGCAAGTGAAGATTGCTCGTGTTTGGCGCCCTTTTAGCGGGACATTTCCGCTTGGACACGTGATCCATAGCGTGCATCATGTGACATTAGCGTCAAATAAACGCTCCAATCAATAGCGTTAAAAGTCACGTGGGGTCTTCCTAAAGTGGCATAAACTGGTTTTATCAGCTTAAGCAGTCTTAAATTAAAACAGGTTCCTAGCTACCGAGGTCATTGGTCAACAATGACGTCGTATCTAAAAATAGCGAGGAGAAAATACTGAATGCTAGGAGAATTTCCGCCAGTGACAATTCCCGGGACTTTGCGATCATGCATTGAGGATGAGAAAAAAACGATGTCACGTAAATAATAAAAAAAATGAAGAGAAGATTGGGCAAGTTGTCACACAAGCCCCTCCTCAAGTTTGACGTTCCGTCCAACTCCTCTTGTCCTGTCTTCCTCTTCTTTTCCAGTTTCTCATATCTCCTCGGTTGCGTCCGGATGTCTGCTCAAAAAATCTGCCCCTACGTTGTTCTTCCCAGGTATGTATTCTATGTGAAAGGAATATGGCTGCAACAGGAGTGACCATCTCATAAGCCGGGCATTAAGGTTCTTCGACGCTGCAAGAAATATCAACGGTTGGTGATCACACTGCACCGTGAACTTTTTCCCGTATAAATATGGTTGAAACTTCTGCACAGCCCATATTAGCGACAGACATTCTCGTTCGATGGTAGAGTAGTTCTGTTCAGCAGGGTTCAATTTCCTACTAGCATATGCGATGGGGAATAGAGTTGCAGAAGGTCTATCACTAGGCTGCAGGAGAGTGGCTCCTATCCCTATATTGCTAGCATCTGTTCGCAGCGTAAAGTTCAGAGTTAAGTCAGGCAGTCGCAGAATTGGCCTAGCTGTGAGTTTCTCCTTCAGCAGCGTGTAGGCATTTTCGCACTCCGCTGTCCAGGTTACTTTGTCCGGGTTCCCATTCTTGGTTAATGCGGTCAATGGCGCACTCAGGGTATTAAAATCTTTAATATATCTCTGGTAGAAGCCACATAGAGACACAAATGACCTTACATCCTTTTTAGTCTGGGGTCGTGGGGCCCGCTGTAACTTCTCAATATTACGCGCATCTGGGAACATGCATCCATGCGAGATAGTGTGTCCCAGGAATTCTAGTTGCTCGCAGGCAATTTGACATTTTGTAGGGCGAGCGGTGAGTCCTGTTTCTCTAAGTCTTTCGAAGAGTAGGGAAACTGCGTCCAGGTGCTCCTCAAAGGTGTTCGTGGCAATAAGTATGTCGTCCATGAAATTACTTATCCCAGGGTGGTTCAGGGGTTCCAGTAGCTTCCTCATCATACGAGTAAAGACGCTTGGGGCGTTGCTTAGCCCAAATGGCAATACATTAAACTCGTAATGGCCTTCAGAAGTACTAAATGCTAACATATGTCGAATTTCCTCTTTTACCGGGATCTGGTAGTACCCTTTGCTAAGGTCTATCTTCGAAAAGTATCGTGCTCTACTCAGCTTGGTGAAAAGCTGATTCTGATCCGGTAAGGGCTCCGCTTGAAATTCCGTTACAGCGTTGAGCCTTCGGTAGTCTATGCAGAGGCGATGTTCTCCTGTGGATTTTCTAAGCAACACTACACTCGCACTATAAGGCGACTCTGATTTTGAGATAATATTTTCCTTAAGCAGGTACTCGATTTCCTCACTCAATGCCTTTGCTTTAGCATAAGGAACAGGATAGTTCTTAACTCGTACCGGGGCGAGGTCTGTTAGCTTCATATCAAATTCTATCAGGTTGGTCATGCCAGGTTTATCCGTGAGTGTACTAGGGTGTTTTCTCAACAACTGTTGAACCCGTGCCTGCTGATCCTCCGTTAAAGTTGAACTAATCTGAACATCTTGATGAGTTTCGCACTGACGAAGAGGGTATTCACAGGAGGTCAGGGGTTCTGCCTCAGTTTCCGTCGCAATAGCCAGTGTCAGGAAATGTGCTGGTTCTGCACCTGGTCTTTCATAATATCGCTTCAGCAGGTTTATGTGGTAAATTTTCTGCTTCCCCTTTATGGCAATCTTGTAATTGGTGCGCGACATTTTCTCAACAATTTTATATGGACCTCTCCACCCGATTTGCAATTTATTATTGCTACTGGGCAGGAGTAATAATACCTGTTCTCCTACTTCTAGCTCCCTATCCTTCGCAGTGCGGTTGTAGTAACGCGCATGTTTACGACGGGCACGGCGTACATTTTCCTTTGCCAGTTCCCATCCTGTTTTAAGGCGTTGGGTCAACTCCTTCACGTATTGGGATGCAGAGGTGACCGTCTCATCAGCTTTATCATCTGTCCAAGTACGTAACAGTGCCTCTAAAGGTCCTTTTATAGGTCTACCAAACAGCAATGTGGCAGGAGGCATCCCAGTAGAATTGTGGGGTACTTCGCGGTAAGCAAATAGTGCTGCGGGTAAGTATTGATCCCAGCTCTCTGGTTTTTCCTGCGCAAGTTTCCGAAGGATGGAAATAAGGGTCCCGTTAAACCGCTCCACCTGGCCATTTGCCTGGGGGTGGTAGGGAGAGGTGTGGATATGTCGGGCCTGAAATATCCTAAACACTTCCTCGGTGAGTTTTCCTCGGAATTGGGAACCATTATCTGTCAGGATCTGTGACGGAAACCCTAGCCGAGTAAATATGGTGAGCAGAGCCTCAGCAACATGCTTAGAATCACAGGCGGGCATAGCAATTGCCTCTGCCCACATGGAGCAACAATCCACTAACGTGAGTATATAACTGTTTCTCTTTTTGCTACGAGTAAGTGGACCCACAATATCCACCGCTACTCGTTCGAAGGGTGTGCCCAAGATTGGCATTTCTCCCAGAGTGGCTGGGGCCGTCCAGTGTTTCGGCGCTGTCCTCTGGCACTGCGGGCATGATTTCACATATCTCTGGATATCGGCGTTGATACCTGGCCAATAATAATGACATGAAATACGCTGAATCGTGGCACTTATGCCCATGTGGCCACTAAACGGAAGGGCATGGCCCATTTCTAGGACCTGGGCTCGGTATGCTGATGGAACCACAAGTTGCCCATGTTCCTGTCCTCCATTTCCTGCTTTCCGATGCAACAGCCCATTTTTCTTGTAGAAGTCTCCCTTTTGGAGAGGAGTGTGCGCTCTCGGTAGTTTTTTGTAGCAGGGTGCTAGAGATTGATCCTCCGTTTGTGCCTTTTTTAATTCCTCAGGAAGGATGTTGGGTGGGGATTCCAACTCCGTATTCCGTTTGGCCTGTCCTCTAGTGGTGACAGCCGCCACAACCAGAGGGTGAATGGGTTCTCCCAAGAACACATACCTACACCCTAAGATCAAGGGATAAATAGGGTCGTCCAAGATCGCTGCACGGATTTCCCCAGTCACATATTTTGATTTGACCTTAATCTTGGCTATGGCCAAACGCATAGGTGCTGCACTTTTAGTAGGTCCTTGTATTTCTATAGTGTCTTCTGTCATCTGGTCAGGCTTGACTAGGGATGCACAGACAACTGCGTCGAATGCAAGGCCTGTATCATAAAGGCAGGTCACCTCTTGGTCATTTACGAGGACTGTCTCAACGACCGGGGGATGTCGGGGTTTGTCCAGAGGTTCTTCCGGTCCATTTCCCCTTGCGGCACTTTTACGTAAGCAGGCAGCATGATGAGGTGGGTTTTTCCGGTTGCACTCCTGCGTATTGTGGGTGATGGTTCTACAGTGCTTACACCATTTTTCCCCTTGCCTCTGCTGCTGGAAATTAGATCTCTGAGTAGTCTTGTAGTCTGGCTTGTCATGCTTTTTGAAGTTAGTATACGGTGGTTTCACTTGGGGGTCCATGTGTGACTGAGCTGTCTGTCTAGGTACGTAATCTGGTTGTTTCCGTCTGGGTGGTGGATTCTCTGATAGTGCTGCCTGATATCGTTCCGCTAACTGGACTATGGATTCTAAAGTGCTGGCCCCATTCTCTGTCAGGAATCTTCTCATGTCGGAAGTCATGGTGTCCTTCAGTTGTTCGATCATGACCATTTCCTTCAGGCCTTCCCAATCATGAGTAAAATTCCCTAGGGCACCCCACTTCTCCACGTAGGAATCCAGTCTCGCAGCAAACTGAGCAAAGTTCTCTCCGACTTCCCTCCTAGAGTTACGGAACCTCTTCCTATAGGCGTCAGCATGTAGCTCATAACGAACCAATAGTGCCTTTTTCAAAGAGTCGTAGTCATCCTGTAAACCTGGAGGAAGCTTGCTATACACGTCATAAGCAGTTCCTCTAAGCCCTTGCGACAGTTTCAGGTTCCATTTGCTCTTCTCCAAACCAAACGTGGTGGCAAACTTCTCAAATTTGTCGAGATACCTATCGATCGAGTCGGCTTGTTCCGAGAAAGCTTCAAATGGAAACGTCAAAGGTCCCAAAGTTGACATGAGTGAGGATGGCAAAGGTCCGGTGCCCCCTGCGTGCAAGGAAGGCATATCATCTGACCGTGGCGATAGGTTGCCTGAGGAGGTAGATGCGGTCGCACCGGCTACTGGTTCAACTCTTTGAGCTTGTCCCTGCATCTCTAACTGCTTCATCTTCAATGCATGCTCGCGTTCATCTCTCTCGCTTCTTTCTCTAGCGTCTACAGCTTTTATCCTCTCATCTATTTCTGCTAACTTTATTCGCTCTTCTCTTTCAGCTTTCGCTGTTTCTCGAGCGTAATACTTATCAGTCTCGACACTGACATAATTTGCAAGGTCCACCCCACTATAACCTAGATCTCGACCGGCCTCCCCTAGTGCTGCCTTAAGCTTAACTATTTCAGCCATCTTTTGCAGTTAAAGTCCACACTGAGTAAGCTAGTGCTACCTTCCAATAGTATTTCTAGCAACAAGTAAATACTAATTATTTATCCGACTGCTGTAGAATGAAATTACTACAGTTATGGAGACTTAAGGTCTGTAATTCAATGAAATACAAAATCAAGAACTAACTTAATTAAACACAACATATATAAAGGGATTCACCAATCAATGCCTGAATTTCTAGAAAAAATGTTTTCTGTCTTTCTAGAGCTCACTGTGTGAAAATACATGTGTTAAAATGGTATACTGTAATGACTGAATGGATGATACTATCCCAGAGGTATGATAAAATACATAAGTTCAAATCCCGGACCGAGACACCAGTGTCACGTAGCGTTTAAAGGATAAGAGAATTATTTAGAGGAAATAATAGATCTGATGTGGAAGATTTGGCTCAAGGAATCCCTGCTGGGTTTTCCCACTTCCGAAGGGTGACGAAGAGGGTAAATTCTCCTAACTCGACAGGTCTGGAAAAGATTGTAAGGAGATATTTGGTCTCTCGCTACCGTCGTCCCCTTCTCAGTTATCTATTATTATTATTCTTTAAATTATATTATATTTTACGAGCCCCCCCTCCCTTATAAAGGAAGATAAACATAGACAATATTCAACATCTAATGGAAGGAACAAAGCGTGGGGTACAGTATATACACCCAATTGGTTTATTGCAATAAAGTGAATAGATGGTGAATGATAGTATTGTCGATGGAATTAGTGTCTGCTGTATGTATTATGTGTCTCACAATTCAAGTGTTTTTCATCATGGATGACTAAACTAGGCATTGATTTAGGGAGTTTCCTGGTTCTTGGACGTAGCTTTTCAGCCCCTGGCTGATAGTGAAGTGTGGTTAGTTCTCCGGTCTCCTGACGTTGCCCCGGTAGGTCTTGAATGGTTCGGATTTGCCTTCTCTGTGCTCGACTCCGTATTCTGCGCTGAGATTGGACTGTCGTGCAAGGCTCCACCATAGACTGAAGACAAATACGACGGCTTCATTAATTTTCTAGCTTTAGAAAGCAGTCTTTCCCTAAGCCGTCCCTCTGCCAGTCATCTCAGATTTTAGTCTCTAACATCATATGTCTAGAGTCTAATCTTGAATTCAAGTTTCTCCTGTCTGTCCTTTATTATATTTCTCTGCCCCAGTGGCAGTATTATAATTCTTTAGACTGATTTATCGTCAGCTTAACCCGATGAATTATTATAAATGTCAGTTAAACCCACCAAATTTATCATAGAAATGTCGGCAACAGTATTCTAGTTCTGTGCCTCTAGCCTAATCGTCATGTCATTATGATGAATTTAACAAATAATTGGACATCCGTGTTTTTAGAATTGTCTGACAACATTATCACACACTTCATGTCTGGTCGCCTCGTCATATAATTTATAATGAATATATGTCACGGTCGGTCAACATTATCGTTACTATTAATTTCCGTTAGTCTAAACGTCGGGTCGAAAATAATCAAATAATATGGAAATTAATAGCTATATATATATATATTCCCGTTATACATTATTATGAACATGTACATATCCCGTGGGATCATAAAATATACCCGATCACATGTGGCTGGATGTGATCGTAAAACAAAAATATGAATAAAGTAAACATACCAATCTTGCGTCGATTTTGCAATGTACTACACATTTCATCACATTATATTCTAGCGAGATTTCACTTACCTACTCAAAGATGGACGCTAACCCGCAATTAGACACGTGGCTTCAGTGCTTTTAATGCGAGAATTCGCCGATAATTGGGTTAGACCTAGCTGTCTCAAGGGTTCCGGGCAAGTGAAGAATGCTCGTGTTGCCGCCTTTTAGCGGGTCATTTCCGCTTGGACACGTGATCCATAGCGTGCATCATGTGACATTAGCGTCAAATAAACGCTCCAATCAATAGCGTTAAAAGTCACGTGGGGTCTTCCTAAAGTGGCATAAACTGGTTTTATCAGCTTAAGCAGTCTTAAATTAAAACAGGTTCCTAGCTACCGAGGTCATTGGTCAACAATGACGTCGTATCTAAAAATAGCGAGGAGAAAATACTGAATGCTAGGAGAATTTCCGCCAGTGACAATTCCCGGGACTTTGCGATCATGCATTGAGGATGAGAAAAAAACGATGTCACGTAAATAATAAAAAAAATGAAGAGAAGATTGGGCAAGTTGTCACAGACCCCATTCTCTTTCGGTCAGAAAAAGTACCGTCCAATTGGTACCTGGGGATCGCATTGTGAACCGCCGTCTTGCTACAGCCAATTTGAACAGAAATATCACGTTCTGTGTACCCTTTGACACGTAATGTCACTATTTGAGCTCTTTGAATGGCTGAAAGTGTCGGTTTTTTGCCCATTTTCTTGCGAACATAAAATCCAGAGATAATACCCTTGAAGCAACCAAAAGACACTAAATACAGCAACAGTCTGTGTTTTCACATTTTATATTGTTAGGATGATGCAATAGAATGCAATGATTGCTTTTAGTGTGCCCTAAAATAGCGGATGATGCAAAAATCTGTAGTACAATGAAAATATCCATTTTTTAACTAGGTGGTCTTAAACTTTTGGCCACGACTGTAGATGCTAAATAACAACTTACATAAAACATATAGGCTCTATGCAAGAATTACAACATATAGATGCTATATAACAACTTACATACAACATACAGGCTGTATGTAAGAATTACAACAACATATAGATGCTATATAACAACTTACATACAACATACAGGCTCTATGTAAGAATTACAACATATAGATGCTATATTACAACTTGCATACAACATACAGGCTCTATGTAAAAATTACAACATATAGACACTATATAACAACTTACGTACAACATACAGGCTCTATATAAGAATTACAACATATAGATGCTATATAACAACTTGCATCCTAACATCCAGGCTCTATGTAAAAATTACAACATATAGACACTATATAACGACTTACATACAACATATAGATGAAATATAACAACTTACATTCAACATACAGGCTCTATGAAAGAATTACAATATATAGATGCTATATAACAACTTACATACAACATACAGGCTCTATGTAAGAATTACAACATATAGATGATATATAACAACTTACATACAACATATAGATGCTATATAACAACTTACATACAACATACAGGCTCTATGTAAGAATTAGAACATATAAATACTATATAACAACTTACATACAACATATAGATGCTATATAACAACTTACATACAACATACAGGCTCTATGTAAGAGTTACAACATATAAAAGCTATATAACAACTTACATACAACATATAGATGCTATATAACCACTTACATACAACATACAGGCTCTATGTAAGAATTACAACATATAGATGCTATATAACAACTTACATACACCATATAGATGCTATATAACAACTTACATACAACATATAGATGCTATATAACAACTTACATACAAAATACAGGCTCTATGTAAGAATTAAAACATATAGATGCTATATAACAACTTACATACAAAATATAGATGCTATATAACAACTTACATCCAACATACAGGCTCTATGTAAGAATTACAACATATAGATGCTATATAACAACTTACATATAACATATACGAGGGACGGTCAAAAAGTAATGCCTCATGTTTTTTATGTATGTAAATACTGCAGCGGTGTGCAATTTGTAAATTTAGCAGAATTCCTCAAACACTCTTCTGCACTGTATAGCATTTCCAACCTGTTTCAGTAACAGGTGGCACCACTGTAACAGTTTAACAATGGCTGCCAAAGACATTCGGTTAAAACAACATTATGTCATAGAATTCCTCAATGCTGAAGGCGAGACCCCAATTTGCATCCACGAACGTTTGAAGAATGTTTATGGAGATTCAACAGTGGATGTTAGCACTGTCCGACGTTGGGTACATCGTTGTGATGAAGCTGAAGAAGGTCAATCCTCAATGGCTGACGCAAAGCGGACTGGCCGTCCGTCTACCACAGTGACTCCACACAACATTCATCGAGTTGATGGCATCATTCATGGTGACCGTCGGGTAACACTGGATGAACTTTCATCCATGTTGTCCATTAGTAAAGGCAGTATCCAGAACATCATTAAAGACCTGGGTTATTCAAAGGTTTGTGCACGGTGGGTACCCAGAATGTTGACAGACAGACATAAAGAAACAAGGAAAACCATAGCCATCTACCTCCTGCCCCGTTACGAAACTGAAGGAGAAGAGTTTTTATCGAATATTGTGACAGGTGATGAGACTTGGGTTCATTTTTTTTAACCAGAATCCAAGAGGCAGTCAGTGGAATGGCATCACACAACATCGCCGACAAGAAAGAAGTTCAAAAGTTCACCATCTGTAGGGAAAGTTATGGCCTCCGTGTTTTGGGATGAGAAGGGTGTGATTCTTCTCAACTTCTTGGAACAGGGAAACACGTTGAATGCAGACCATTTCATTGAAACTTTGAAGCTTAGAGGTCGTCCTCGGCAACTTTACCCATTAAAAGATCAGAGAGCTGCACTACTGTTGCACGATAATGCCACGCCACACACCGCAAAACGCACCATTGATGCGATTGCAGAATTTGGCTGGACATATTACCACATCCCCCTTACAGTCCCGATCTTGCACCTTCTGACTTCCATCTGTTTGGACCACTGAAAGAAGATCTTCGCGGACATCACTTTGAGGACATCGAGACCCTTAAACGCGCCGTACGCCAGTGGTTTAGGAAAAAGGACACACATTTTTACCGTGCAGGGATACATGCCCTTGTGAGAAGATGGACAAAAGCTGTAACAAATAACGGAGACTACATTGAGAAATAAATTTTTGAAGTTCAGACTTGGGGCTACATTTCAATGTGAATTTTATCTGTTTTCTTGCCTATTGAATGAAATTAAAAATTACGAGGCATTACTTTTTGACCGTCCCTCGTAGATGCTATATAGCAGCTTACATACAACATACAGGCTCTACATAAGAATTACAACATATAGATGCTATATAAAAACTTACATACAACATATAGATCAGAGGTTTTCAAACTGTGCGTCGCGGCTCCCAGGGACATCGCGGCCCTCGGCTAAGGGCATCGCGGTGGCTTGGGAAAAGTGTTGGGCTCGATATTATGAGCCAAGGTCCATCAATAAATATAGATCTTCGTAGGACAATATGTTTGCGCCGAGGTATTATTACATGTACCAATACGTGAAATTAGGTATCATATGTAAAATATGCACATTCAGAAGTCATTAATATCTTTTTGGGTACAATTGCTTATATATAATATATAGTATACAGTATAGAGAGGAGCCGTGGTGATTTATGCACAGGTCAAGGGAGCAGCGGACCAAAAAAGTTTGAAAACCTCTGATATAGATGCTATATAACAACTTAAACATAACATATAGATGCTATATAACAACTTGCATACAAAATATAGATGCTATATAACAATTTACATACAACTTACATATGCTATATAACAACTTACATACAACATACAGATGCTATATAACAACTTACATACAACATACAGATGCTATATAACAACTTACATACAACATACAGATGCTATATAACAACTTACATACAACATACAGATGCTATATAACAACTTACATACAACATACAGATGCTTTATAACAACTTACATACAATATATAGATGCTACATTAACAACTTACATACAACATATAGATGCTATATAACAACTTACATACAACATATAGGTGCTATATAACAACTTACACACAACATATAGATGCTATATAACAACTTACATACAACATACAGATGCTATATAACAACTTACATACAACATATAGATGCTATATAACAACTTACACACAACATATATATGCTATATAACAACTTACATACAACATATAGGTGCTATATAACAACTTACATACAACATATAGATGCTATATAACAACTTACACACAACATACATATGCTATATAACAACTTACATACAACATATAGATGCTATATAACAACTTACATACAACATATAGATGCTATATAACAACTTACACACAACATATAGATGCTATATAACAACTTACATACAACATATAGGTGCTATATAACAACTTACATACAACACATAGATGCTATATAACAACTTACACACAACATACAGATGCTATATAACAACTTACATACAACATATAGATGCTATATAACAACTTACATACAACATATAGATGCTATATAACAACTTACACACAACATACAGATGCTATATAACAACTTACATACAACATACAGGCTCTATGTAAGAATGACATCATCATTATTTGTCTTGTTTGCCCCCAATGAAGCATAGGACCATCACTGCTAACATGGCAGCAGCAGATATGAACAAGGGATCCCAATAACTGTCAAACAGGCAACACGTTTTATTAGAATCAGATACAGGAACAAACGGGATGTAGAGCATCCAGGTCACACACAATGATGCACATTACCAGGTCACACACAATGATGCACATTACCAGGTCACACACAATGATGCACATTACCAGGTCACACACAATGATGCACATTACCAGGTCACACACAATGATGCACATTACCAGGTCACACACAATGATGCACATTACCAGGTCACACACAATGATGCACATTACCAGGTCACACACAATGATGCACATTACCAGGTCACACACAATGATGCACATTACCAGGTCACACACAATGATGCACATTACCAGGTCACACACAATGATGCACATTACCAGGTCACACACAATGATGCACATTACCAGGTCACACACAATGATGCACATTACCAGGTCACACACAATGATGCACATTGCCAGGTCACACACAATGATGCACATTACCAGGTCACACACGATGATGCACATTACCAGGTCACACACGATGATGCACATTACCAGGTCACACACGATGATGCACATTACCAGGTCACACACGATGATGCACATTACCAGGTCACACACAATGATGCACATTACCAGGTCACACACAATGATGCACATTACCAGGTCACACACAATGATGCACATTACCAGGTCACACACAATGATGCACATTACCAGGTCACACACAATGATGCACATTACTAGGTCACACACAATGATGCACATTACCAGGTCACACACAATGATGCACATTACCAGCTAAGTGGAGTAGAACATGTGGTCATTGTCAGACTCCACACGGACCACAACAGATTGGGATATCATCTATTCAACGAGCTGAAGTTAAAAACTACTGATGTGTGTAAATGTGGCACTGATAAAATGACAACTGAACATCTGTTTCAAAGATGCCCAACATATGAGGAACACAGAAAGCCCATATGGTCATCACAAGTACCTTTCCTGCACAACTCAACGGAGATACACATAGCCTCAAGCTGACCCCTGCTTTCTGTGAACATATTGAAGTTGACGTCTGAGAGCGTATGAATTAGAAGAACATTTAGAGCAGTGCATGTCACCTATAAATGTAGAAGTATTGAGAACAGACAGACTTAGATAACTGCAAAATACAGTCAAATCTGGGCCGAACTGGATATTTTTCTCCATTAATTAAAAAAAATTAATTCTGCATTGTTGACAAACCAAACTCACAAACCAACCTGATAGATTCCTTCTTGTTCAGCCTTGACCTTGGGGACATTTAGCAGCTTCGACCAGACTTCCCCCCTCAAACAGTCTGGTATACCTTTATATACACGCCGTGTCAGCTGAGGATAAAATATAACATGAAACTTTAATCTAGTCCTTGTTTCATAATAAAGACAGCTAAAATTGCAGCCTTTATGTCACAATGGAATATAATTGTTGCTTCAGAACACATCGACGTAGCTAGTCCTTATCTCATTATAACTCGATGAATAATAAAAGTTACTAATTAATGGATGCTAAACTTATCATTGTTTTAAAATACAGACATTAAACTTTACTTTCACTGGTCTATAAATATTATATTTAGCTAACTGTTATATTTGATTATTCTTTCACTTAACTGTCTTAAGATGAACAAAGCATCAGTACATCCAATTCCTTTCCTGAATCCCAGTTGGACCCCACTCAGCTGTGGCTCAACGATGTATCTTATTCTTTGTTAAAGTATTTTTGCATATAATTTTCCTGTGTGACTTAGTCGTGAAATACCTAAACATTAAACAACAGTCATTATTTCATAACACTGATAATGCATGGAGGCATATCTGGAGTCATCTATATATGACCACCAGCTATGCACATTCTACAATATACATATGTAGAAGTGAACCTCTTTCTGTGAATTTAATTACACCCTTACTGACTCTTGACATCATCCACACACTTCCAGGGATTTCCCCTGTGATGAAACTTGTTGAGAATCCAGCATTTCACACTAAGCTTGGAGAAGTCGTAATTCTTTGGCTTTGACCTGGTTGACTGCATGCAAGAGGATTTCACTATGGACTTAGTGATACGCAGGGGAAGCTGAGAAGTGGCTCTGTGCAGGACGTGTCAATTCCTTGGGAGGGCCCAGAACAAGAGTCTAGTATTTTAGCTGTGCATAGTTAGAGCCCCCTTGGATGGCGGGGAATGCACTGAATGCCACATGCTTCTTACCCCTAGCTTGGGATCAGATGTGACCAGGGCCGGATTAAGCTAGTGCGGGGCCTGTAGCATATGTTAAGAAAGGGGCCCTATATTTAAAAAAAAAACAATAAAACAACAAACATATTTGAACACATACATTTTTAATTTGCATAGTAATTATCATTATCAATTAATTCGTGCTTGTAATCCTATAAACTTGCCACTCATGTTGCTGGCGTTGTCATAACTTTGACCACGGCAGTCTTTAATATCAATGTCATTTGCCTTTAAAAAATTAAGTATACTGTTAGTAAGCTGTTCAGCACTGTGACCTTCCATATCCAAAACTGTCACAAATCTTTCAACTGGTCCAGATGGCAAAACATAGCGCAGAGTCAAAGTCAGCTGGTCCATATTAGATATATCTGGAGTAAAATCCAAAGAAACGGAATAATACTGTACTTGTATTTCTTCACTTCACAGAGAATGTGATCCAGTATGCTGGATCCAATCAGATTGATGAATTCCTCACACGTTGTTTTAGATAGATATGATGTATGTCCAAATCCTTTGTTTGCATGAGTACTTATATGCTCTGCCAAAAAAGGGTCAAACTTGGCCAGTAATTCTAACAACCCTAAGTAATTCCCGTTATAAGGGTGTGGCGTGAGGTTTTATTTGGCTCTAGGGTCAGTATAGTACTGACCATTACAGAAATAGAATTTCTGCAGAAAATGGTGAAGTCCCAGTGTCTGAGAGAACTACTGGTATCACAAATTAGTTACGGCTGTGAATGTTCTGATCTCGAAAAATTAGTAGAGAGGAGACCGACATAACTTGCCACCTCCGCTGTGTAACTAACTGTGATATTAAGACAAGGAAACAGATTTTACTTAACAATGATAAAATTGACAAGTCTTCAAATACAATTTCCTTATTATTTATTTAGTATATAAACTATCTACTCTTGTGCTGAAGGGTGAATGTTGAAAAATGGAACGTAATGAATTTGTAAGTTTACATATGATTTACAAATATTTATATTTATATAGATATGTAAATATAGTACAACAAGTTTTCCAATTATAGGAACAAAAATTATATCAGCTGTGCTGTTATTCAATTATAGTACATGTATCAGCTGTGCTGTTAATTACGTATAATTTATCAGCTATAATCTTATTATTGTCTCTTGCTACGCTAATTCACTTTCTCGTCACTGACACTAGCTTTTGCTCACAATGCCGACAGAAATGGTACTACTGGGTACTCATCTCTTAAAACGTTCTGTTCTCCTTAGTTTGGGTCACACAACTCCTGCTGAGGCTCGTTACTTTAGCCCACCCAAGACTGAGGGGGACTAAAGATGTAGCTTCTGTACAATCTCTATGCTCCTGCGAAGTTCCAGGCAGCTGGATTGACTCGAACATACGACCTCAGGTTTTATGACACGAATAAAACCTGTAACAAGGAAAAATAGGGGCTAATTTCTGTCATCAAGCCCACCTATTTCTAATGTGGATGAAATGAGCGTGTGCCTCAGGTGTCTGCATGAAGGATGAATGACAACATGGCTCAGTATGATTTAGCAATAGCGAGACAAGACAGGTGTCTACTTGCAAAACATTCTTTCTGACAAATTAATACATGGATACATCCAATAATATGAATTCAATACATGAATACATCCAATAATATAAATTCAATACATGAATACATTCAATACATGAATACATCCAATAATATGTACACCTAGGTGTGATACCACCATTTCCTTCCCCCTATAGTATACCAGATATATCCTAACAATATTGTTATGTTCTTATGATAGGAGTAAATGAGACGAGGACTGTTTGGTGATATAACAGGTGGGAGTTATAGGAGACAATAAATTGATGTTAGATAAGACAATAGATTGAGTCCTAACAAGGACTGTTTTGGTTATATTTCAGTTGGTTTTATCTGAGATAATAGACTGAAGTTATAGGAGACAATAGATTGAGTTATAGGAGACAATAGATTGAGTCCTAACAAGGACTGTTTTGGTTATATTGCAGTTGGTCTGAGAAAATAGATTGAAGTTATAGGAGACAATAGGTTGAGTCCTAACAAGGACTGTTTTGGTTATATTGCAGTTGGTCTGAGAAAATAGATTGAAGTTATAGGAGACAATAGGTTGAGTCCTAACAAGGACTGTTTTGGTTATATTGCAGTTGGTCTGAGAAAATAGATTGAAGTTATAGGAGACAATAGGTTGAGTCCTAACAAGGACTGTTTTGGTTATATTTCAGTTTGGAGTTATCTGAGACAATAGACTGAAGTTATAGGAGACAATAGATTGACGTATGAGTCCTATTAGTCTTCGTCTATTCAATCATATTAGAAAATACAATCATTATACCTAATTCCCCAAGATACAATCAGTAACCTGATACGTTCATATTAAAACCTATTTTCCTACCAGTTTATAGTAAATTATATTTACCCTCCAAGATTTAAACAGGCCAGATTTTGACTCGACTTAGCGAAGCAGGCTGCAGGTCAATGCTCTCAGGTAAGCTATAAATCAAAGCTGACAGCTCCTCTCTTCAGTCGGTCGTCTCTGGCTTTGTGTTCGGTGTTGCGTGCTTTTGCCTAAAATCTCGCCCGATTATATAGGCAGATGAATGCGTTAGCAAAGCTTTTGGTTGGTTCCCGGCGGAGCAAGCTGATTGGTTGCCTGCGGTTTCGATTTATGCTCGTACAGCCTAATTTTATTCAGTTTTCTTCCGCCATCTTGCGTGAACAAGATGGCCACGACCCACATCCGAAAAAAAACAGGGCTTAAGTTTTTCCTGGCGTAACTTCAGGTAATTTATTCCGGCTCAGAAACTGTGCGTTGATTGGCTGGGGCAAATTTGTATCCCGACATAATGATTTAACAAAGTAGTGGGGTTACACACATTCGTTTCACGACAAAGGGTACCCAACAATTTCATCACTGCCACGAAATGAAAAGCCTCGTTCTGCTAAAAACTTCACAACTTCAATTATTTGCTCTAGAAGTTTGTGCCAATACTTTTCTAGAATGTCCATTTGTTTCACAAGATGGGAATCGACACGTTCACCTTTGTTTTTACGCATCAACATGAAATTAAAGCTTGTCTATGTGAGGAGCTTTCTTCATGTCAACGCAATAGATTGCTTGCATTTTTCCAGTCATTAAACCCTTCCGCAGTAAACTTTGATAAACATTCTGAACTCATAAGCTTGCATGGGAAACAGAATAGGCGCCCTTTACTTTCTGAATAGCATAACCATTTTCTTGCATGTTGCTTGTTTGTAAGTTTATGAATATGTGTAAAATAAGACTTCTGACAGTATCGGGTTTTCTTTTCAGTGTCATACAATCGCACGGATGAAGAGAAGGCATTATCAACATGTTGACATTTTTCACTTCCCTTGGATATGCAATATTCACGCTCACAGTCATCTATATTGTTCGGCCAGTCACAAATATCATTAGAGTACTTCTTCGTTTCACTTATTCTTTCACATTCAGACTCAGTGTATACTGGATTTTGCTGTGTGTTTTCCGCTGCACAGCCTGCACTAGTACTAGTTGTTCCTGTACTTCCAGCTTCAGCGGTTAGAGTACCACCACCATGAACATCAAAATATTCTGTCAGCTTACGTGTTTTTGATATCACAAGTTGTTCTCTTATTTCTTTTTCTTCCTTCGCTTTACGTTTTTCACTTCCAGAAGCATAATTACGTCCAATATCTCTGTGTCTACTGCTCATTTTTTGAGTTTTCTAACCTTACAAATCAAGAAATTTTAATCAAGATCGAAAGATCACGCCATATACCTCAATTAAAACAGGAAGTTTCCGTTTCCTAAATTCTAGTTGTTAATGTTAATGCAAATTCATTTCACAAAGAACGAAACAAAATTAGAGGGGCAGTCGCCTAGAGCCAAAAAAGTGGCTTCCGTCCAAACGTGACCACATTTTCTTACTTACTTAGTCGTTCCCCTTCTACCGTGAGGTGTAGAGGTTTGGAAGAGAGAGCGCCAGACTATTCTATCGGCTGTCTTCCTCCTGGCCTGGTTCCATTCTAGTCCTCGGTCCTTCAAAGATTGTCTAATGTTGTCCTCCCAGCGGACTCTGGGTCGTCCTCGGGGTCTGGATCCTTGGCTCTTTGTTTCCCATGCTTGTCGTGGTAGCCGATCTTCTCCCATTCTGCAGACATGGCCAAACCATCTTAGTTGGGACTGTTCTACTTGGGTCTGTATGGGGTGGCATTTTAGGTTTTGACGTATCGTCTGGTTGCGTACCATGTCTCTTCTTGTTACTTCAACCACCTTCCTCAGATACCTCATTTCTGAGGTTTGGATCTGGCTTTTATGGGTTGTAGTCATTGCCCATGACTCGCATCCAAATTTTCAACGCCACTTAAATGGCTTCCGTCCGCAAACAGTTAAGATAAAAATAATGAAGAGTCACACTAAGTCACCCTCTTATGCTCTTTTTCTCACAATTTCGTGACACCAAATGAAAAGGCGCTAAAGATGGCATAAATCACAAGATCATTGGTTTAACGCTCGTATTTTTTTTCTTCTCTCTAACCAGCGGCACTCGAGCTTTCCAGCTCTTTTGGCCCAATGACATGTCATTGTGAGGCTGGGGGGTCAGTGGACTTTCCTTCCAACCCGGTCAGGAGCTTCGCTCCTTCCCATCAACGCTCGTATTAGAAGATGACCAAAAAATTATGTACATATTTATTGGCGCGGGGCCCCTAAAAGCGCGGGGCCCGTAGCATATGCTACTTGTGCTACTACGTTAATCCGGCTCTGGATGTGACGATCCTTTAAATGCAAGCCAAGCTGGAGAAACTGGAGCTCATGACTTAACTCACTATGGTTCGGAATGGCAGAAAAGCCATAGGAAAAGCCTAGTGTGACCAGATGGCCCACCCTAGCATTAGCCGTACCATTAGTTGATATAGAAGGAATTAGAACGAGAAAAGCAAATACGGTGTTTTCTCACATAACACTGTATAAGCAGGTTACGTGGGCCGCCCAGACGCTACCTTTGGAGGGAGTTGCTTGGTAACGATTGACGTCACCTAATTTACATAAGCTTAGTTAAATTTGATGTTAAGTAGGTAACGATATTACTAAGACAATGCACTGACGTCAATAGAGGCAGCTAATGACATAAATCACTTGATTTTAGGTAACCAATCGAAAGTGGCAAGTCCCCGCACCACTTCGAGCTCAGCCAAAATCGAAGATTTTAGAATCAGTTGTATCTAGAGAGCCATAGCACAAGGACGTGATTTTATCTGGTGTTGTATGCAACCAGGCGCTCACCCAGACTGTCACAAAAGTCTCAGTCTTTGAGAATATCAAGATGTTTATCATACTTTCATCTTGCGATATTCAAGACCAGAACTGCTGTATTATATTAACCTTTCTGAGTATTGTGATTTACATACTCCAATTTAATTTTTTTTATATCAAGTAAGTAGCAGGGTCAACCATACTGCACTCTCGTTTCAAACTTTTCCATAGTCTTTACTTTCAGCTAGAGATGCCTAGGTATGAACATAGAGATTAAACAAGTTATAGAAGCAAGCAGATTGTTGGAAATATCCAATCTTAAAGAAGACGCTCAATGAAATGTCCAATCACTGATATGTATTAAGAAATCAACAGATGAGAGGGAAATAAGAATGGAAACTGAGTACATTTATACCCCAGAAAGTATTGAGGTAATTAACGGGAAACTTTGCTGTACCAAACTCATGAACTTGTAAATATTGCCATGGAATTTTCTTCACTGTTGAATAAAGGTTTTAACTGATCACAGGAAGTTAATTACTTTCCTCAAGTTGAATCATTGTTGTTGTACAGTTTGGATACTTAGGAACTTTATATCAGAGACGTTTTGAGATAACTTTACCATCAACAAAAGAACGAACGAACCTGGATCAACCTTCATTCAAGTATCAACATCTCTGGGAGTCAACCAGTACCCCCAACTTGAAAGAATAAGAACTGTACTAGTGTTAGCGGTCAGCCACATGAGTACATCCTAACAACTCATTTGACCACCCGGCCATACTAGATCTACAGTCTAGATAATACCAAGGTGCTTTCAACCTTGGAAATGACTGCAAAAGAGCAAGAAGCTCAGCAGCCCTAGTTGAACAACAACAACATAACACTGATAATAAAGCTCTAAGCAACAGTCATTATTTAATAACAATAACAATAAAACTATAGTTATTATTATTATACAACAGTACAACATGGTAAGGTACTGCCAACATTTTGGAACATTTTTTTGTTGGATACTAAACTCTCACTGCATGTACAAATATTTATAATGTTCATAGCTCTGGACAGACTCTCTCCAAGCAGCCGTCAAAACAAGACAATAAAACTTACTATCTACATACATCCTTCCAGCATGAAGCAAGACAAGACACAATCTGTCTATTACCCAAACATCACTCAACACACAATCTGCCTACTATCCAGACATCACACGACACACAATCTCTCTACTACCCAGACATCACACAACACACAATACGTCTACTATCCAAACATCACACAACACACAATACGTCTACTATCCAGACATCACACAACAAAAATTCTGCAGATTCCCTCTTTTCCTGAAGTAGTCCAAAATGGATAATTACTATAACAAGTAAATTATAAGACACAAAACACACAAGATAAGACACAATCTAGAACAGACACAGACTAACAAAACAAAAAGATTATAAGACATAGAACACACAAGATAAGACACAATCTAGAACAGACACAAACTAACAAAACAAAAAGATTATAAGACACAGAACACACTAGATAAGACACAATCTAGAACAGACACAGACTAACAAAACAAAAAGATTATAAGACACAGAACATACTAGATGAGATACAATCTAGAACAGACACAGACTAACAAAACAAAAAGATTATAAGACATAGAACACACAAGATAAGACACAATCTAGAACAGACACAGACTAACAAAACAAAAAGATTATAAGACACAGAACACACTAGATAAGACACAATCTAGAACAGACACAGACTAACAAAACAAAAAGATTATAAGACACAGAACACACAAGATAAGACACAATCTAGAACAGACACAGACTAACAAAACAAAAAGATTATAAGACACAGAACACACAAGATAAGACACAATCTAGAACAGACACAGACTAACAAAACAAAAAGATTATAAGACACAGAACACACTAGATAAGACACAATCTAGAACAGACACAGACTAACAAAACAAAAAGATTATAAGACACAGAACACACAAGATAAGACACAATCTAGAACAGACACAGACTAACAAAACAAAAAGATTATAAGACACAGAACATACTAGATAAGATACAATCTAGAACAGAGACAGACTAACAAAACAAAAAGATTATAAGACATAGAAAACACAAGATAAGACACAATCTAGAACAGACACAGACTAACAAAACAAAAAGATTATAAGACATAGAACACACTAGATAAGACACAATCTAGAACAGACACAGACTAACAAAACAAAAAGATTATAAGACACAGAACACACTAGATAAGATACAATCTAGAACAGACACAGACTAACAAAACAAAAAGATTATAAGACATAGAACACACAAGATAAGACACAATCTAGAACAGACACAGACTAACAAAACAAAAAGATTATAAGACATACAACACACTAGATAAGATACAATCTAGAACAGACACAGACTAACAAAACAAAAAGATTATAAGACACAGAACATACTAGATAAGATACAATCTAGAACAGACACAGACTAACAATATAAAAAGATTATAAGACATAGAACACACAAGATAAGACACAATCTAGAACAGACACAGACTAACAAAACAAAAAGATTATAAGACACAGAACACACAAGATAAGATACAATCTAGAACAGACACAGACTAACAAAACAAAAAGATTATAAGACATAGAACACACAAGATAAGACACAATCTAGAACAGACACAGACTAACAAAACAAAAAGATTATAAGACATAGAACACACAAGATAAGATACAATCTAGAACAGACACAGACTAACAAAACAAAAAGATTATAAGACACAGAACACACTAGATAAGACACAATCTAGAACAGACACAGACTAACAAAACAAAAAGATTATAAGACATAGAACACACAAGATAAGACACAATCTAGAACAGACACAGACTAACAAAACAAAAAGATTATAAGACATAGAACACACAAGATAAGACACAATCTAGAACAGACACAGACTAACAAAACAAAAAGATTATAAGACATAGAACACACAAGATAAGACACAATCTAGAACAGACACAGACTAACAAAACAAAAAGATTATAAGACATAGAACACACAAGATAAGAAACAATCTAGAACAGACACAGACTAACAAAACAAAAAGATTATAAGACATAGAACACACAAGATAAGACACAATCTAGAACAGACACAGACTAACAAAACAAAAAGATTATAAGACACAGAACACACTAGATAAGACACAATCTAGAACAGACACAGACTAACAAAACAAAAAGATTATAAGACATAGAACACACAAGATAAGACACAATCTAGAACAGACACAGACTAACAAAACAAAAAGATTATAAGACATAGAACACACTAGATAAGATACAATCTAGAACAGACACAGACTAACAAAACAAAAAGATTATAAGACATAGAACACACAAGATAAGACACAATCTAGAACAGACACAGACTAACAAAACAAAAAGATTATAAGACATAGAACACACAAGATAAGACACAATCTAGAACAGACACAGACTAACAAAACAAAAAGATTATAAGACATAGAACACACAAGATAAGACACAATCTAGAACAGACACAGACTAACAAAACAAAAAGATTATAAGACACAGAACACACAAGATAAGACACAATCTAGAACAGACACAGACTAACAAAACAAAAAGATTATTATAAGACATAGAACATACTAGATAAGATACAATCTAGAACAGACACAGACTAACAAAACAAATAGATTATAAGACATAGAATATACTAGATAAGATACAATCTAGAACAGACACAGACTAACAAAACAAAAAGATTATAAGACATAGAACACACAAGATAAGACACAATCTAGAACAGACACAGACTAACAAAACAAAAAGATTATAAGACATAGAACACACTAGATAAGATACAATCTAGAACAGACACAGACTAACAAAACAAAAAGATTATAAGACATAGAACACACAAGATAAGACACAATCTAGAACACAGACTAACAAAACAAAAAGTTTATAAGACATAGAACACACAAGATAAGACACAATCTAGAACAGACACAGACTAACAAAACAAAAAGATTATAAGACACAGAACACACAAGATAAGACACAATCTAGAACAGACACAGACTAACAAAACAAAAAGATTATAAGACATAGAACACACTAGATAAGATACAATCTAGAACAGACACAGACTAACAAACAAAAAGATTATAAGACATAGAACATACTAGATAAGATACAATCTAGAACAGACACAGACTAACAAAACAAAAAGATTATAAGACACAGAACACACAAGATAAGATACAATCTAGAACAGACACAGACTAACAAAACAAAAAGATTATAAGACACAGAACACACAAGATAAGACACAATCTAGAACAGACACAGACTAACAAAACAAAAAGATTATAAGACAGAACACACAAGATAAGACACAATCTAGAACAGACACAGACTAACAAAACAAAAAGATTATAAGACACAGAACACACAAGATAAGACACAATCTAGAACAGACACAGACTAACAAAACAAAAAGATTATAAGACATAGAACACACAAGATAAGACACAATCTAGAACAGACACAGACTAACAAAACAAAAAGATTATAAGACACAGAACACACAAGATAAGACACAATCTAGAACAGACACAGACTAACAAAACAAAAAGATTATAAGACATAGAACACACTAGATAAGACACAATCTAGAACAGACACAGACTAACAAAACAAAAAGATTATAAGACACAGAACACACTAGATAAGACACAATCTAGAACAGACACAGACTAACAAAACAAAAAGATTATAAGACATAGAACACACTAGATAAGACACAATCTAGAACAGACACAGACTAACAAAACAAAAAGATTATAAGACACAGAACACACAAGATAAGACACAATCTAGAACAGACACAGACTAACAAAACAAAAAGATTATAAGACAAAGAACACACAAGATAAGACACAATCTAGAACAGACACAGACTAACAAAACAAAAAGATTATAAGACACAGAACACACAAGATAAGACACAATCTAGAACAGACACAGACTAACAAAACAAAAAGATTATAAGACATAGAACACACAAGATAAGACACAATCTAGAACAGACACAGACTAACAAAACAAAAAGATTATAAGACACAGAACACACTAGATAAGATACAATCTAGAACAGACACAGACTAACAAAACAAAAAGATTATAAGACACAGAACACACTAGATAAGATACAATCTAGAACAGACACAGACTAACAAAACAAAAAGATTATAAGACATAGAACACACTAGATAAGATACAATCTAGAACAGACACAGACTAACAAAACAAAAAGATTATAAGACACAGAACACACTAGATAAGACACAATCTAGAACAGACACAGACTAACAAAACAAAAAGATTATAAGACATAGAACACACAAGATAAGACACAATCTAGAACAGACACAGACTAACAAAACAAAAAGATTATAAGACACAGAACACACAAGATAAGATACAATCTAGAACAGACACAGACTAACAAAACAAAAAGATTATAAGACACAGAACACACAAGATAAGACACAATCTAGAACAGACACAGACTAACAAAACAAAAAGATTATAAGACACAGAACACACTAGATAAGATACAATCTAGAACAGACACAGACTAACAAAACAAAAAGATTATAAGACACAGAACACACTAGATAAGATACAATCTAGAACAGACACAGACTAACAAAACAAAAAGATTATAAGACACAGAACACACTAGATAAGACACAATCTAGAACAGACACAGACTAACAAAACAAAAAGATTATAAGACACAGAACACACTAGATAAGACACAATCTAGAACAGACACAGACTAACAAAACAAAAAGATTATAAGACACAGAACACACTAGATAAGATACAATCTAGAACAGACACAGACTAACAAAACAAAAAGATTATAAGACACAGAACACACTAGATAAGACACAATCTAGAACAGACACAGACTAACAAAACAAAAAGATTATAAGACACAGAACACACTAGATAAGACACAATCTAGAACAGACACAGACTAACAAAACAAAAAGATTATAAGACACAGAACACACAAGATAAGACACAATCTAGAACAGACACAGACTAACAAAACAAAAAGATTATAAGACACAGAACACACAAGATAAGACACAATCTAGAACAGACACAGACTAACAAAACAAAAAGATTATAAGACATAGAACACACTAGATAAGATACAATCTAGAACAGACACAGACTAACAAAACAAAAAGATTATAAGACACAGAACACACAAGATAAGACACAATCTAGAACAGACACAGACTAACAAAACAAAAAGATTATAAGACACAGAACACACAAGATAAGACACAATCTAGAACAGACACAGACTAACAAAACAAAAAGATTATAAGACACAAAACACACAAGATAAGACACAATCTAGAACAGACACAGACTAACAAAACAAAAAGATTATAAGACACAGAACACACAAGATAAGACACAATCTAGAACAGACACAGACTAACAAAACAAAAAGATTATAAGACACAGAACATACTAAATAAGACACAATCTAGAACAGACACAGACTAACAAAACAAAAAGATTATAAGACACAGAACACACAAGATAAGACACAATCTAGAACAGACACAGACTAACAAAACAAAAAGATTATAAGACATAGAACACACAAGATAAGACACAATCTAGAACAGACACAGACTAACAAAACAAAAAGATTATAAGACATAGAACACACTAGATAAGATACAATCTAGAACAGACACAGACTAACAAAACAAAAAGATTATAAGACATAGAACATACTAGATAAGATACAATCTAGAACAGACACAGACTAACAAAACAAAAAGATTATAAGACACAGAACACACTAGATAAGATACAATCTAGAACAGACACAGACTAACAAAACAAAAAGATTATAAGACACAGAACATACTAGATAAGATACAATCTAGAACAGACACAGACTAACAAAACAAAAAGATTATAAGACACAGAACACACTAGATAAGATACAATCTAGAACAGACACAGACTAACAAAACAAAAAGATTATAAGACACAGAACACACTAGATAAGACACAATCTAGAACAGACATAGACTAACAAAACAAAAAGATTATAAGACATAGAACACACTAGATAAGATACAATCTAGAACAGACACAGACTAACAAAACAAAAAGATTATAAGACATAGAACATACTAGATAAGATACAATCTAGAACAGACACAGACTAACAAAACAAAAAGATTATAAGACATAGAACACACTAGATAAGACACAATCTAGAACAGACACAGACTAACAAAACAAAAAGATTATAAGACACAGAACACACTAGATAAGATACAATCTAGAACAGACACAGACTAACAAAACAAAAAGATTATAAGACACAGAACACACTAGATAAGATACAATCTAGAACAGACACAGACTAACAAAACAAAAAGATTATAAGACACAGAACACACAAGATAAGATACAATCTAGAACAGACACAGACTAACAAAACAAAAAGATTATAAGACACAGAACACACTAGATAAGATACAATCTAGAACAGACACAGACTAACAAAACAAAAAGATTATAAGACACAGAACACACTAGATAAGATACAATCTAGAACAGACACAGACTAACAAAACAAAAAGATTATAAGACACAGAACACACTAGATAAGATACAATCTAGAACAGACACAGACTAACAAAACAAAAAGATTATAAGACACAGAACACACTAGATAAGATACAATCTAGAACAGACACAGACTAACAAAACAAAAAGATTATAAGACATAGAACACACTAGATAAGATACAATCTAGAACAGACACAGACTAACAAAACAAAAAGATTATAAGACACAGAACACACAAGATAAGATACAATCTAGAACAGACACAGACTAACAAAACAAAAAGATTATAAGACACAGAACACACTAGATAAGATACAATCTAGAACAGACACAGACTAACAAAACAAAAAGATTATAAGACACAGAACACACTAGATAAGATACAATCTAGAACAGACACAGACTAACAAAACAAAAAGATTATAAGACACAGAACACACTAGATAAGATACAATCTAGAACAGACACAGACTAACAAAACAAAAAGATTATAAGACACAGAACACACTAGATAAGATACAATCTAGAACAGACACAGACTAACAAAACAAAAAGATTATAAGACACAGAACACACTAGATAAGATACAATCTAGAACAGACACAGACTAACAAAACAAAAAGATTATAAGACACAGAACACACTAGATAAGATACAATCTAGAACAGACACAGACTAACAAAACAAAAAGATTATAAGACACAGAACACACTAGATAAGATACAATCTAGAACAGACACAGACTAACAAAACAAAAAGATTATAAGACACAGAACACACTAGATAAGATACAATCTAGAACAGACACAGACTAACAAAACAAAAAGATTATAAGACATAGAACACACTAGATAAGATACAATCTAGAACAGACACAGACTAACAAAACAAAAAGATTATAAGACATAGAACACACTAGATAAGATACAATCTAGAACAGACACAGACTAACAAAACAAAAAGATTATAAGACATAGAACACACTAGATAAGATACAATCTAGAACAGACACAGACTAACAAAACAAAAAGATTATAAGACATAGAACACACTAGATAAGATACAATCTAGAACAGACACAGACTAACAAAACAAAAAGATTATAAGACACAGAACACACTAGATAAGATACAATCTAGAACAGACACAGACTAACAAAACAAAAAGATTATAAGACATAGAACACACTAGATAAGATACAATCTAGAACAGACACAGACTAACAAAACAAAAAGATTATAAGACACAGAACACACTAGATAAGATACAATCTAGAACAGACACAGACTAACAAAACAAAAAGATTATAAGACATAGAACACACTAGATAAGATACAATCTAGAACAGACACAGACTAACAAAACAAAAAGATTATAAGACACAGAACACACTAGATAAGATACAATCTAGAACAGACACAGACTAACAAAACAAAAAGATTATAAGACACAGAACACACTAGATAAGATACAATCTAGAACAGACACAGACTAACAAAACAAAAAGATTATAAGACACAGAACACACTAGATAAGATACAATCTAGAACAGACACAGACTAACAAAACAAAAAGATTATAAGACACAGAACACACTAGATAAGATACAATCTAGAACAGACACAGACTAACAAAACAAAAAGATTATAAGACACAGAACACACTAGATAAGATACAATCTAGAACAGACACAGACTAACAAAACAAAAAGATTATAAGACACAGAACATACTAGATAAGATACAATCTAGAACAGACACAGACTAACAAAACAAAAAGATTATAAGACATAGAACACACTAGATAAGATACAATCTAGAACAGACACAGACTAACAAAACAAAAAGATTATAAGACACAGAACACACTAGATAAGATACAATCTAGAACAGACACAGACTAACAAAACAAAAAGATTATAAGACACAGAACACACTAGATAAGATACAATCTAGAACAGACACAGACTAACAAAACAAAAAGATTATAAGACACAGAACACACTAGATAAGATACAATCTAGAACAGACACAGACTAACAAAACAAAAAGATTATAAGACACAGAACACACTAGATAAGATACAATCTAGAACAGACACAGACTAACAAAACAAAAAGATTATAAGACACAGAACACACTAGATAAGATACAATCTAGAACAGACACAGACTAACAAAACAAAAAGATTATAAGACACAGAACACACTAGATAAGATACAATCTAGAACAGACACAGACTAACAAAACAAAAAGATTATAAGACACAGAACACACTAGATAAGATACAATCTAGAACAGACACAGACTAACAAAACAAAAAGATTATAAGACACAGAACACACTAGATAAGATACAATCTAGAACAGACACAGACTAACAAAACAAAAAGATTATAAGACACAGAACACACTAGATAAGATACAATCTAGAACAGACACAGACTAACAAAACAAAAAGATTATAAGACACAGAACACACTAGATAAGACACAATCTAGAACAGACACAGACTAACAAAACAAAAAGATTATAAGACACAGAACACACTAGATAAGATACAATCTAGAACAGACACAGACTAACAAAACAAAAAGATTATAAGACACAGAACACACTAGATAAGATACAATCTAGAACAGACACAGACTAACAAAACAAAAAGATTATAAGACACAGAACACACTAGATAAGATACAATCTAGAACAGACACAGACTAACAAAACAAAAAGATTATAAGACACAGAACACACTAGATAAGATACAATCTAGAACAGACACAGACTAACAAAACAAAAAGATTATAAGACACAGAACACACTAGATAAGATACAATCTAGAACAGACACAGACTAACAAAACAAAAAGATTATAAGACACAGAACACACTAGATAAGATACAATCTAGAACAGACACAGACTAACAAAACAAAAAGATTATAAGACACAGAACACACTAGATAAGATACAATCTAGAACAGACACAGACTAACAAAACAAAAAGATTATAAGACACAGAACACACTAGATAAGATACAATCTAGAACAGACACAGACTAACAAAACAAAAAGATTATAAGACACAGAACACACTAGATAAGATACAATCTAGAACAGACACAGACTAACAAAACAAAAAGATTATAAGACACAGAACACACTAGATAAGATACAATCTAGAACAGACACAGACTAACAAAACAAAAAGATTATAAGACACAGAACACACTAGATAAGATACAATCTAGAACAGACACAGACTAACAAAACAAAAAGATTATAAGACACAGAACACACTAGATAAGATACAATCTAGAACAGACACAGACTAACAAAACAAAAAGATTATAAGACACAGAACACACTAGATAAGATACAATCTAGAACAGACACAGACTAACAAAACAAAAAGATTATAAGACACAGAACACACTAGATAAGATACAATCTAGAACAGACACAGACTAACAAAACAAAAAGATTATAAGACACAGAACACACTAGATAAGATACAATCTAGAACAGACACAGACTAACAAAACAAAAAGATTATAAGACACAGAACACACTAGATAAGATACAATCTAGAACAGACACAGACTAACAAAACAAAAAGATTATAAGACACAGAACACACTAGATAAGATACAATCTAGAACAGACACAGACTAACAAAACAAAAAGATTATAAGACACAGAACACACTAGATAAGATACAATCTAGAACAGACACAGACTAACAAAACAAAAAGATTATAAGACACAGAACACACTAGATAAGATACAATCTAGAACAGACACAGACTAACAAAACAAAAAGATTATAAGACACAGAACACACTAGATAAGATACAATCTAGAACAGACACAGACTAACAAAACAAAAAGATTATAAGACACAGAACACACTAGATAAGACACAATCTAGAACAGACACAGACTAACAAAACAAAAAGATTATAAGACACAGAACACACTAGATAAGATACAATCTAGAACAGACACAGACTAACAAAACAAAAAGATTATAAGACACAGAACACACTAGATAAGATACAATCTAGAACAGACACAGACTAACAAAACAAAAAGATTATAAGACATAGAACACACTAGATAAGATACAATCTAGAACAGACACAGACTAACAAAACAAAAAGATTATAAGACACAGAACACACTAGATAAGACACAATCTAGAACAGACACAGACTAACAAAACAAAAAGATTATAAGACACAGAACACACTAGATAAGATACAATCTAGAACAGACACAGACTAACAAAACAAAAAGATTATAAGACACAGAACACACAAGATAAGATACAATCTAGAACAGACACAGACTAACAAAACAAAAAGATTATAAGACACAGAACACACTAGATAAGATACAATCTAGAACAGACACAGACTAACAAAACAAAAAGATTATAAGACACAGAACACACTAGATAAGATACAATCTAGAACAGACACAGACTAACAAAACAAAAAGATTATAAGACACAGAACACACTAGATAAGATACAATCTAGAACAGACACAGACTAACAAAACAAAAAGATTATAAGACACAGAACACACTAGATAAGACACAATCTAGAACAGACACAGACTAACAAAACAAAAAGATTATAAGACACAGAACACACTAGATAAGATACAATCTAGAACAGACACAGACTAACAAAACAAAAAGATTATAAGACACAGAACACACTAGATAAGATACAATCTAGAACAGACACAGACTAACAAAACAAAAAGATTATAAGACACAGAACACACTAGATAAGATACAATCTAGAACAGACATAGACTAACAAAACAAAAAGATTATAAGACACAGAACACACTAGATAAGATACAATCTAGAACAGACACAGACTAACAAAACAAAAAGATTATAAGACACAGAACACACTAGATAAGACACAATCTAGAACAGACACAGACTAACAAAACAAAAAGATTATAAGACACAGAACACACTAGATAAGACACAATCTAGAACAGACACAGACTAACAAAACAAAAAGATTATAAGACACAGAACACACTAGATAAGACACAATCTAGAACAGACACAGACTAACAAAACAAAAAGATTATAAGACACAGAACACACTAGATAAGACACAATCTAGAACAGACACAGACTAACAAAACAAAAAGATTATAAGACACAGAACACACTAGATAAGATACAATCTAGAACAGACACAGACTAACAAAACAAAAAGATTATAAGACACAGAACACACTAGATAAGATACAATCTAGAACAGACACAGACTAACAAAACAAAAAGATTATAAGACACAGAACACACTAGATAAGATACAATCTAGAACAGACACAGACTAACAAAACAAAAAGATTATAAGACACAGAACACACTAGATAAGATACAATCTAGAACAGACACAGACTAACAAAACAAAAAGATTATAAGACACAGAACACACTAGATAAGATACAATCTAGAACAGACACAGACTAACAAAACAAAAAGATTATAAGACACAGAACACACTAGATAAGATACAATCTAGAACAGACACAGACTAACAAAACAAAAAGATTATAAGACACAGAACACACTAGATAAGATACAATCTAGAACAGACACAGACTAACAAAACAAAAAGATTATAAGACACAGAACACACTAGATAAGATACAATCTAGAACAGACACAGACTAACAAAACAAAAAGATTATAAGACACAGAACACACTAGATAAGATACAATCTAGAACAGACACAGACTAACAAAACAAAAAGATTATAAGACACAGAACACACTAGATAAGATACAATCTAGAACAGACACAGACTAACAAAACAAAAAGATTATAAGACACAGAACACACTAGATAAGATACAATCTAGAACAGACATAGACTAACAAAACAAAAAGATTATAAGACACAGAACACACTAGATAAGACACAATCTAGAACAGACACAGACTAACAAAACAAAAAGATTATAAGACACAGAACACACTAGATAAGATACAATCTAGAACAGACACAGACTAACAAAACAAAAAGATTATAAGACAAAGAACAGACACAGACTAACAAAACAAAAAGATTATAAGACATAGAACACACAAGATAAGACACAATCTAGAACAGACACAGACTAACAAAACAAAAAGATTATAAGACATAGAACACACAAGATAAGACACAATCTAGAACAGACACAGACTAACAAAACAAAAAGATTATAAGACATAGAACACACAAGATAAGACACAATCTAGAACAGACACAGACTAACAAAACAAAAAGATTATAAGACACAGAACACACAAGATAAGATACAATCTAGAACAGACACAGACTAACAAAACAAAAAGATTATAAGACACAGAACATACTAGATAAGATACAATCTAGAACAGACATAGACTTACAAAACAAAAAGATTATAAGACACAGAACACACTAGATAAGATACAATCTAGAACAGACACAGACTAACAAAACAAAAAGACTATAAGACACAGAACACACTAGATAAGATACAATCTAGAACAGACATAGACTTACAAAACAAAAAGACTATAAGACACAGAACACACCAGATAAGACATGATCTAGAACAGACACAGACTAACAAAACAAAAAGACTATAAGACACAGAACACACTAGATAAGATACAATCTAGAACAGACACAGACTAACAAAACAAAAAGACTATAAGACACAGAACACACTAGATAAGATACAATCTAGAACAGACACAGACTAACAAAACAAAAAGATTATAAGACACAGAACATACTAGATAAGATACAATCTAGAACAGACATAGACTTACAAAACAAAAAGATTATAAGACACAGAACATACTAGATAAGATACAATCTAGAACAGACATAGACTAACAAAACAAATAGATTATAAGACACAGAACACACTAGATAAGACACGGTCTAGAACAGACACAGACTAACAATACAAAAAGATTATAAGACATAGAACACACTATTTAAGACACGATCTAGAACAGACATAAACTAACAAAACAAAAAGACTATAAGACACAGAACACACTATATAAGACACGATCTAGAACAGACACAGACTAACAAAACAAAAAGATTATAAGACACAGAACACACTAGATAAGACACAATCTAGAACAGACACAGACTAACAAAACAAAAAGATTATAAGACACAGAACACACTAGATAAGATACAATCTAGAACAGACACAGACTAACAAAACAAAAAGATTATAAGACACAGAACACACTAGATAAGATACAATCTAGAACAGACATAGACTAACAAAACAAAAAGATTATAAGCCACACAAACACTAGATAAGACACGATCTAGAACAGACACAGACTAACAAAACAAAAAGATAATAAGACACAGAACACATTAGATAAGATACAATCTAGAACAGACATAGACTAAAAAAACAAAAAGATTATAAGACATAGAACACACTAGATAAGAAACAATCTAGAACAGACACAGACTAACAAAACAAAAAGATTATAAGACACACAAACACTAGATAAGACACGATCTAGAACAGACACAGACTAACAAAACAAAAAGATTATAAGACATAGAACATACTAGATAAGATACAATCTAGAACAGACATAGACTAAAAAAACAAAAAGATTATAAGACATAGAACACACTAGATAAGACACAATCTAGAACAGACACAGACTAACAAAACAAAAAGATTATAAGACACAGAACATACTAGATAAGACACAATCTAGAACAGACACAGACTAACAAAACAAAAAGATTATAAGACACAGAACACACTAGATAAGATACAATCTAGAACAGACACAGACTAACAAAACAAAAAGATTATAAGACATAGAACACACTAGATAAGACACAATCTAGAACAGACACAGACTAACAAAACAAAAAGATTATAAGACATAGAACATACTAGATAAGATACAATCTAGAACAGACACAGACTAACAAAACAAAAAGATTATAAGACATAGAACACACTAGATAAGACACAATCTAGAACAGACACAGACTAACAAAACAAAAAGATTATAAGACATAGAACATACTAGATAAGATACAATCTAGAACAGACACAGACTAACAAAACAAAAAGATTATAAGACACAGAACACACTAGATAAGACACAATCTAGAACAGACACAGACTAACAAAACAAAAAGATTATAAGACACAGAACACACTAGATAAGATACAATCTAGAACAGACACAGACTAACAAAACAAAAAGATTATAAGACATAGAACACACTAGATAAGACACAATCTAGAACAGACACAGACTAACAAAACAAAAAGATTATAAGACATAGAACATACTAGATAAGATACAATCTAGAACAGACACAGACTAACAAAACAAAAAGATTATAAGACATAGAACACACTAGATAAGACACAATCTAGAACAGACACAGACTAACAAAACAAAAAGATTATAAGACACAGAACATACTAGATAAGACACAATCTAGAACAGACACAGACTAACAAAACAAAAAGATTATAAGACACAGAACACACTAGATAAGACACAATCTAGAACAGACACAGACTAACAAAACAAAAAGATTATAAGACATAGAACACACTAGATAAGACATGATCTAGAACAGACACAGACTAACAAAACAAAAAGATTATAAGACATAGAACACACTAGATAAGACATGATCTAGAACAGACACAGACTAACAAAACAAAAAGATTATAAGACATAGAACACACTAGATAAGATACAATCTAGAACAGACACAGACTAACAAAACAAAAAGATTATAAGACACAGAACACACTAGATAAGATACAATCTAGAACAGACACAGACTAACAAAACAAAAAGATTATAAGACACAGAACACACTAGATAAGATACAATCTAGAACAGACACAGACTAACAAAACAAAAAGATTATAAGACACAGAACACACTAGATAAGATACAATCTAGAACAGACATAGACTAACAAAACAAAAAGATTATAAGACACAGAACACACTAGATAAGATACAATCTAGAACAGACACAGACTAACAAAACAAAAAGATTATAAGACACAGAACACACTAGATAAGATACAATCTAGAACAGACATAGACTAACAAAACAAAAAGATTATAAGACACAGAACACACTAGATAAGATACAATCTAGAACAGACACAGACTAACAAAACAAAAAGATTATAAGACACAGAACACACTAGATAAGACACAATCTAGAACAGACACAGACTAACAAAACAAAAAGATTATAAGACACAGAACACACTAGATAAGATACAATCTAGAACAGACACAGACTAACAAAACAAAAAGATTATAAGACACAGAACACACTAGATAAGATACAATCTAGAACAGACACAGACTAACAAAACAAAAAGATTATAAGACATAGAACACACTAGATAAGACACAATCTAGAACAGACACAGACTAACAAAACAAAAAGATTATAAGACACAGAACATACTAGATAAGATACAATCTAGAACAGACACAGACTAACAAAACAAAAAGATTATAAGACATAGAACACACTAGATAAGACACAATCTAGAACAGACACAGACTAACAAAACAAAAAGATTATAAGACACAGAACACACTAGATAAGACACAATCTAGAACAGACACAGACTAACAAAACAAAAAGATTATAAGACACAGAACACACTAGATAAGACACAATCTAGAACAGACACAGACTAACAAAACAAAAAGATTATAAGACATAGAACACACTAGATAAGACACAATCTAGAACAGACACAGACTAACAAAACAAAAAGATTATAAGACATAGAACACACTAGATAAGACACAATCTAGAACAGACACAGACTAACAAAACAAAAAGATTATAAGACACAGAACACACTAGATAAGATACAATCTAGAACAGACACAGACTAACAAAACAAAAAGATTATAAGACACAGAACATACTAGATAAGATACAATCTAGAACAGACACAGACTAACAAAACAAAAAGATTATAAGACACAGAACACACTAGATAAGATACAATCTAGAACAGACACAGACTAACAAAACAAAAAGATTATAAGACACAGAACACACTAGATAAGATACAATCTAGAACAGACACAGACTAACAAAACAAAAAGATTATAAGACACAGAACACACTAGATAAGATACAATCTAGAACAGACACAGACTAACAAAACAAAAAGATTATAAGACACAGAACACACTAGATAAGATACAATCTAGAACAGACACAGACTAACAAAACAAAAAGATTATAAGACACAGAACACACTAGATAAGATACAATCTAGAACAGACACAGACTAACAAAACAAAAAGATTATAAGACACAGAACACACTAGATAAGATACAATCTAGAACAGACACAGACTAACAAAACAAAAAGATTATAAGACACAGAACACACTAGATAAGATACAATCTAGAACAGACACAGACTAACAAAACAAAAAGATTATAAGACACAGAACACACTAGATAAGATACAATCTAGAACAGACACAGACTAACAAAACAAAAAGATTATAAGACACAGAACACACTAGATAAGATACAATCTAGAACAGACACAGACTAACAAAACAAAAAGATTATAAGACACAGAACACACTAGATAAGATACAATCTAGAACAGACACAGACTAACAAAACAAAAAGATTATAAGACACAGAACACACTAGATAAGATACAATCTAGAACAGACACAGACTAACAAAACAAAAAGATTATAAGACACAGAACACACCAGATAAGACATGATCTAGAACAGACACAGACTAACAAAACAAAAAGATTATAAGACACAGAACACACTAGATAAGATACAATCTAGAACAGACACAGACTAACAAAACAAAAAGACTATAAGACACAGAACACACTAGATAAGATACAATCTAGAACAGACATAGACTTACAAAACAAAAAGATTATAAGACACAGAACATACTAGATAAGATACAATCTAGAACAGACATAGACTTACAAAACAAAAAGATTATAAGACACAGAACATACTAGATAAGATACAATCTAGAACAGACATAGACTAACAAAACAAAAAGATTATAAGACACAGAACACACTAGATAAGACACAATCTAGAACAGACACAGACTAACAAAACAAAAAGATTATAAGACATAGAACACACTAGATAAGACACGATCTAGAACAGACATAAACTAACAAAACAAAAAGACTATAAGACACAGAACACACTAGATAAGACACAATCTAGAACAGACACAGACTAACAAAACAAAAAGATTATAAGACACAGAACACACTAGATAAGACACAATCTAGAACAGACACAGACTAACAAAACAAAAAGATTATAAGACACAGAACACACTAGATAAGATACAATCTAGAACAGACATAGACTAACAAAACAAAAAGATTATAAGACACAGAACACACTAGATAAGATACAATCTAGAACAGACATAGACTAACAAAACAAAAAGATTATAAGCCACACAAACACTAGATAAGACACGATCTAGAACAGACACAGACTAACAAAACAAAAAGATAATAAGACACAGAACACATTAGATAAGATACAATCTAGAACAGACATAGACTAAAAAAACAAAAAGATTATAAGACATAGAACACACTAGATAAGATACAATCTAGAACAGACACAGACTAACAAAACAAAAAGATTATAAGACACACAAACACTAGATAAGACACGATCTAGAACAGACACAGACTAACAAAACAAAAAGATTATAAGACATAGAACATACTAGATAAGATACAATCTAGAACAGACACAGACTAAAAAAACAAAAAGATTATAAGACATAGAACACACTAGATAAGACACAATCTAGAACAGACACAGACTAACAAAACAAAAAGATTATAAGACACAGAACACACTAGATAAGACACAATCTAGAACAGACACAGACTAACAAAACAAAAAGATTATAAGACACAGAACACACTAGATAAGATACAATCTAGAACAGACACAGACTAACAAAACAAAAAGATTATAAGACATAGAACACACTAGATAAGACACAATCTAGAACAGACACAGACTAACAAAACAAAAAGATTATAAGACATAGAACATACTAGATAAGATACAATCTAGAACAGACACAGACTAACAAAACAAAAAGATTATAAGACACAGAACACACTAGATAAGACACAATCTAGAACAGACACAGACTAACAAAACAAAAAGATTATAAGACACAGAACACACTAGATAAGATACAATCTAGAACAGACACAGACTAACAAAACAAAAAGATTATAAGACACAGAACACACTAGATAAGACACAATCTAGAACAGACACAGACTAACAAAACAAAAAGATTATAAGACACAGAACACACTAGATAAGATACAATCTAGAACAGACACAGACTAACAAAACAAAAAGATTATAAGACATAGAACACACTAGATAAGACACAATCTAGAACAGACACAGACTAACAAAACAAAAAGATTATAAGACACAGAACATACTAGATAAGATACAATCTAGAACAGACACAGACTAACAAAACAAAAAGATTATAAGACACAGAACACACTAGATAAGACACAATCTAGAACAGACACAGACTAACAAAACAAAAAGATTATAAGACACAGAACACACTAGATAAGACATGATCTAGAACAGACACAGACTAACAAAACAAAAAGATTATAAGACACAGAACACACTAGATAAGACACAATCTAGAACAGACACAGACTAACAAAACAAAAAGATTATAAGACATAGAACACACTAGATAAGATACAATCTAGAACAGACACAGACTAACAAAACAAAAAGATTATAAGACACAGAACACACTAGATAAGATACAATCTAGAACAGACACAGACTAACAAAACAAAAAGATTATAAGACACAGAACACACTAGATAAGATACAATCTAGAACAGACACAGACTAACAAAACAAAAAGATTATAAGACACAGAACACACTAGATAAGATACAATCTAGAACAGACATAGACTAACAAAACAAAAAGATTATAAGACACAGAACACACTAGATAAGATACAATCTAGAACAGACACAGACTAACAAAACAAAAAGATTATAAGACACAGAACACACTAGATAAGATACAATCTAGAACAGACATAGACTAACAAAACAAAAAGATTATAAGACACAGAACACACTAGATAAGATACAATCTAGAACAGACACAGACTAACAAAACAAAAAGATTATAAGACACAGAACACACTAGATAAGACACAATCTAGAACAGACACAGACTAACAAAACAAAAAGATTATAAGACACAGAACACACTAGATAAGATACAATCTAGAACAGACACAGACTAACAAAACAAAAAGATTATAAGACACAGAACACACTAGATAAGATACAATCTAGAACAGACACAGACTAACAAAACAAAAAGATTATAAGACATAGAACACACTAGATAAGACACAATCTAGAACAGACACAGACTAACAAAACAAAAAGATTATAAGACATAGAACACACTAGATAAGATACAATCTAGAACAGACACAGACTAACAAAACAAAAAGATTATAAGACATAGAACACACTAGATAAGACACAATCTAGAACAGACACAGACTAACAAAACAAAAAGATTATAAGACACAGAACATACTAGATAAGACACGATCTAGAACAGACACAGACTAACAAAACAAAAAGATTATAAGACACAGAACACACTAGATAAGACACAATCTAGAACAGACACAGACTAACAAAACAAAAAGATTATAAGACATAGAACACACTAGATAAGACATGATCTAGAACAGACACAGACTAACAAAACAAAAAGATTATAAGACATAGAACACACTAGATAAGACATGATCTAGAACAGACACAGACTAACAAAACAAAAAGATTATAAGACACAGAACACACTAGATAAGATACAATCTAGAACAGACACAGACTAACAAAACAAAAAGATTATAAGACACAGAACATACTAGATAAGATACAATCTAGAACAGACACAGACTAACAAAACAAAAAGATTATAAGACACAGAACACACTAGATAAGATACAATCTAGAACAGACACAGACTAACAAAACAAAAAGATTATAAGACACAGAACACACTAGATAAGATACAATCTAGAACAGACACAGACTAACAAAACAAAAAGATTATAAGACACAGAACACACTAGATAAGATACAATCTAGAACAGACACAGACTAACAAAACAAAAAGAATAAGACACAGAACACACTAGATAAGATACAATCTAGAACAGACACAGACTAACAAAACAAAAAGATTATAAGACACAGAACACACTAGATAAGATACAATCTAGAACAGACACAGACTAACAAAACAAAAAGATTATAAGACACAGAACACACTAGATAAGATACAATCTAGAACAGACACAGACTAACAAAACAAAAAGATTATAAGACACAGAACACACTAGATAAGATACAATCTAGAACAGACACAGACTAACAAAACAAAAAGATTATAAGACACAGAACACACTAGATAAGATACAATCTAGAACAGACACAGACTAACAAAACAAAAAGATTATAAGACACAGAACACACTAGATAAGATACAATCTAGAACAGACACAGACTAACAAAACAAAAAGATTATAAGACACAGAACACACTAGATAAGACACAATCTAGAACAGACACAGACTAACAAAACAAAAAGATTATAAGACACAGAACACACTAGATAAGATACAATCTAGAACAGACACAGACTAACAAAACAAAAAGATTATAAGACACAGAACACACTAGATAAGATACAATCTAGAACAGACACAGACTAACAAAACAAAAAGATTATAAGACATAGAACACACAAGATAAGAAACAATCTAGAACAGACACAGACTAACAAAACAAAAAGATTATAAGACATAGAACACACAAGATAAGACACAATCTAGAACAGACACAGACTAACAAAACAAAAAGATTATAAGACACAGAACACACTAGATAAGATACAATCTAGAACAGACACAGACTAACAAAACAAAAAGATTATAAGACACAGAACACACAAGATAAGATACAATCTAGAACAGACATAGACTTACAAAACAAAAAGATTATAAGACACAGAACATACTAGATAAGATACAATCTAGAACAGACATAGACTTACAAAACAAAAAGATTATAAGACACAGAACACACTAGATAAGATACAATCTAGAACAGACATAGACTTACAAAACAAAAAGACTATAAGACACAGAACACACTAGATAAGATACAATCTAGAACAGACATAGACTTACAAAACAAAAAGACTATAAGACACAGAACACACCAGATAAGACATGATCTAGAACAGACACAGACTAACAAAACAAAAAGACTATAAGACACAGAACACACTAGATAAGATACAATCTAGAACAGACACAGACTAACAAAACAAAAAGACTATAAGACACAGAACACACTAGATAAGATACAATCTAGAACAGACATAGACTTACAAAACAAAAAGATTATAAGACACAGAACACACTAGATAAGATACAATCTAGAACAGACATAGACTAACAAAACAAAAAGATTATAAGACACAGAACACACTAGATAAGATACAATCTAGAACAGACATAGACTAACAAAACAAAAAGATTATAAGACACAGAACACACTAGATAAGACACAATCTAGAACAGACACAGACTAACAAAACAAAAAGATTATAAGACATAGAACACACTATTTAAGACACGATCTAGAACAGACATAAACTAACAAAACAAAAAGACTATAAGACACAGAACACACTATATAAGACACGATCTAGAACAGACACAGACTAACAAAACAAAAAGATTATAAGACACAGAACACACTAGATAAGACACGATCTAGAACAGACACAGACTAACAAAACAAAAAGATTATAAGACACAGAACACACTAGATAAGATACAATCTAGAACAGACACAGACTAACAAAACAAAAAGATTATAAGACACAGAACACACTAGATAAGATACAATCTAGAACAGACACAGACTAACAAAACAAAAAGATTATAAGACACAGAACACACTAGATAAGATACAATCTAGAACAGACACAGACTAACAAAACAAAAAGATTATAAGACACAGAACACACTAGATAAGATACAATCTAGAACAGACACAGACTAACAAAACAAAAAGATTATAAGACACAGAACACACTAGATAAGATACAATCTAGAACAGACACAGACTAACAAAACAAAAAGATTATAAGACACAGAACACACTAGATAAGATACAATCTAGAACAGACACAGACTAACAAAACAAAAAGATTATAAGACACAGAACACACTAGATAAGATACAATCTAGAACAGACACAGACTAACAAAACAAAAAGATTATAAGACACAGAACACACTAGATAAGATACAATCTAGAACAGACACAGACTAACAAAACAAAAAGATTATAAGACACAGAACACACTAGATAAGATACAATCTAGAACAGACATAGACTAACAAAACAAAAAGATTATAAGACACAGAACACACTAGATAAGATACAATCTAGAACAGACACAGACTAACAAAACAAAAAGATTATAAGACACAGAACACACTAGATAAGATACAATCTAGAACAGACATAGACTAACAAAACAAAAAGATTATAAGACACAGAACACACTAGATAAGACACAATCTAGAACAGACACAGACTAACAAAACAAAAAGATTATAAGACACAGAACACACTAGATAAGATACAATCTAGAACAGACACAGACTAACAAAACAAAAAGATTATAAGACAAAGAACAGACACAGACTAACAAAACAAAAAGATTATAAGACATAGATCACACAAGATAAGACACAATCTAGAACAGACACAGACTAACAAAACAAAAAGATTATAAGACATAGAACACACAAGATAAGACACAATCTAGAACAGACACAGACTAACAAAACAAAAAGATTATAAGACATAGATCACACAAGATAAGACACAATCTAGAACAGACACAGACTAACAAAACAAAAAGATTATAAGACACAGAACACACAAGATAAGATACAATCTAGAACAGACATAGACTTACAAAACAAAAAGATTATAAGACACAGAACATACTAGATAAGATACAATCTAGAACAGACATAGACTTACAAAACAAAAAGATTATAAGACACAGAACACACTAGATAAGATACAATCTAGAACAGACATAGACTTACAAAACAAAAAGACTATAAGACACAGAACATACTAGATAAGATACAATCTAGAACAGACATAGACTTACAAAACAAAAAGACTATAAGACACAGAACACACCAGATAAGACATGATCTAGAACAGACACAGACCAGCAAAACAAAAAGACTATAAGACACAGAACACACTAGATAAGATACAATCTAGAACAGACACAGACTAACAAAACAAAAAGACTATAAGACACAGAACACACTAGATAAGATACAATCTAGAACAGACATAGACTTACAAAACAAAAAGATTATAAGACACAGAACATACTAGATAAGATACAATCTAGAACAGACATAGACTTACAAAACAAAAAGATTATAAGACACAGAACATACTAGATAAGATACAATCTAGAACAGACATAGACTAACAAAACAAATAGATTATAAGACACAGAACACACTAGATAAGACACGGTCTAGAACAGACACAGACTAACAATACAAAAAGATTATAAGACATAGAACACACTATTTAAGACACGATCTAGAACAGACATAAACTAACAAAACAAAAAGACTATAAGACACAGAACACACTATATAAGACACGATCTAGAACAGACACAGACTAACAAAACAAAAAGATTATAAGACACAGAACACACTAGATAAGACACGATCTAGAACAGACACAGACTAACAAAACAAAAAGATTATAAGACACAGAACACACTAGATAAGATACAATCTAGAACAGACATAGACTAACAAAACAAAAAGATTATAAGACACAGAACACACTAGATAAGATACAATCTAGAACAGACATAGACTAGCAAAACAAAAAGATTATAAGCCACACAAACACTAGATAAGACACGATCTAGAACAGACACAGACTAACAAAACAAAAAGATAATAAGACACAGAACACATTAGATAAGATACAATCTAGAACAGACATAGACTAAAAAAACAAAAAGATTATAAGACATAGAACACACTAGATAAGAAACAATCTAGAACAGACACAGACTAACAAAACAAAAAGATTATAAGACACACAAACACTAGATAAGACATGATCTAGAACAGACACAGACTAACAAAACAAAAAGATTATAAGACATAGAACATACTAGATAAGATACAATCTAGAACAGACATAGACTAAAAAAACAAAAAGATTATAAGACATAGAACACACTAGATAAGACACAATCTAGAACAGACACAGACTAACAAAACAAAAAGATTATAAGACACAGAACATACTAGATAAGACAGGATCTAGAACAGACACAGACTAACAAAACAAAAAGATTATAAGACACAGAACACACTAGATAAGATACAATCTAGAACAGACACAGACTAACAATACAAAAAGATTATAAGACATAGAACACACTAGATAAGACACAATCTAGAACAGACACAGACTAACAAAACAAAAAGATTATAAGACATAGAACATACTAGATAAGATACAATCTAGAACAGACACAGACTAACAAAACAAAAAGATTATAAGACATAGAACACACTAGATAAGACACAATCTAGAACAGACACAGACTAACAAAACAAAAAGATTATAAGACATAGAACATACTAGATAAGATACAATCTAGAACAGACACAGACTAACAAAACAAAAATATTATAAGACACAGAACATACTAGATAAGACACGATCTAGAACAGACACAGACTAACAAAACAAAAAGATTATAAGACACAGAACACACTAGATAAGATACAATCTAGAACAGACACAGACTAACAATACAAAAAGATTATAAGACATAGAACACACTAGATAAGACACAATCTAGAACAGACACAGACTAACAAAACAAAAAGATTATAAGACATAGAACATACTAGATAAGATACAATCTAGAACAGACACAGACTAACAAAACAAAAAGATTATAAGACATAGAACACACTAGATAAGACACAATCTAGAACAGACACAGACTAACAAAACAAAAAGATTATAAGACACAGAACATACTAGATAAGACACGATCTAGAACAGACACAGACTAACAAAACAAAAAGATTATAAGACACAGAACACACTAGATAAGACACAATCTAGAACAGACACAGACTAACAAAACAAAAAGATTATAAGACATAGAACACACTAGATAAGACATGATCTAGAACAGACACAGACTAACAAAACAAAAAGATTATAAGACATAGAACACACTAGATAAGACATGATCTAGAACAGACACAGACTAACAAAACAAAAAGATTATAAGACATAGAACACACTAGATAAGATACAATCTAGAACAGACACAGAATAACAAAACAAAAAGATTATAAGACACAGAACATACTAGATAAGATACAATCTAGAACAGACACAGACTAACAAAACAAAAAGACTATAAGACACAGAACACACTAGATAAGATACAATCTAGAACAGACATAGACTAACAAAACAAAAAGATTATAAGACACAGAACACACTAGATAAGATACAATCTAGAACAGACATAGACTAACAAAACAAAAAGATTATAAGACACAGAACACACTAGATAAGATACAATCTAGAACAGACACAGACTAACAAAACAAAAAGATTATAAGACACAGAACACACTAGATAAGATACAATCTAGAACAGACATAGACTAACAAAACAAAAAGATTATAAGACACAGAACACACTAGATAAGATACAATCTAGAACAGACACAGACTAACAAAACAAAAAGATTATAAGACACAGAACACACTAGATAAGACACAATCTAGAACAGACACAGACTAACAAAACAAAAAGATTATAAGACACAGAACACACTAGATAAGATACAATCTAGAACAGACACAGACTAACAAAACAAAAAGATTATAAGACACAGAACACACTAGATAAGATACAATCTAGAACAGACACAGACTAACAATACAAAAAGATTATAAGACATAGAACACACTAGATAAGACACAATCTAGAACAGACACAGACTAACAAAACAAAAAGATTATAAGACATAGAACATACTAGATAAGATACAATCTAGAACAGACACAGACTAACAAAACAAAAAGATTATAAGACATAGAACACACTAGATAAGACACAATCTAGAACAGACACAGACTAACAAAACAAAAAGATTATAAGACACAGAACATACTAGATAAGACACGATCTAGAACAGACACAGACTAATAAAACAAAAAGATTATAAGACACAGAACACACTAGATAAGACACAATCTAGAACAGACACAGACTAACAAAACAAAAAGATTATAAGACATAGAACACACTAGATAAGACATGATCTAGAACAGACACAGACTAACAAAACAAAAAGATTATAAGACATAGAACACACTAGATAAGACATGATCTAGAACAGACACAGACTAACAAAACAAAAAGATTATAAGACACAGAACACACTAGATAAGATACAATCTAGAACAGACACAGACTAACAAAACAAAAAGATTATAAGACACAGAACATACTAGATAAGATACAATCTAGAACAGACACAGACTAACAAAACAAAAAGACTATAAGACACAGAACACACTAGATAAGATACAATCTAGAACAGACATAGACTAACAAAACAAAAAGATTATAAGACACAGAACACACTAGATAAGATACAATCTAGAACAGACATAGACTAACAAAACAAAAAGATTATAAGACACAGAACACACTAGATAAGATACAATCTAGAACAGACACAGACTAACAAAACAAAAAGATTATAAGACACAGAACACACTAGATAAGATACAATCTAGAACAGACATAGACTAACAAAACAAAAAGATTATAAGACACAGAACACACTAGATAAGATACAATCTAGAACAGACACAGACTAACAAAACAAAAAGATTATAAAACACAGAACACACTAGATAAGATACAATCTAGAACAGACACAGACTAACAAAACAAAAAGATTATAAGACACAGAACACACTAGATAAGATACAATCTAGAACAGACACAGACTAACAAAACAAAAAGATTATAAGACACAGAACACACTAGATAAGATACAATCTAGAACAGACACAGACTAACAAAACAAAAAGATTATAAGACACAGAACACACTAGATAAGATACAATCTAGAACAGACACAGACTAACAAAACAAAAAGATTATAAGACACAGAACACACTAGATAAGATACAATCTAGAACAGACACAGACTAACAAAACAAAAAGACTATAAGACACAGAACACACTAGATAAGATACAATCTAGAACAGACATAGACTTACAAAACAAAAAGACTATAAGACACAGAACACACCAGATAAGACATGATCTAGAACAGACACAGACCAGCAAAACAAAAAGACTATAAGACACAGAACACACTAGATAAGATACAATCTAGAACAGACACAGACTAACAAAACAAAAAGACTATAAGACACAGAACACACTAGATAAGATACAATCTAGAACAGACATAGACTTACAAAACAAAAAGATTATAAGACACAGAACATACTAGATAAGATACAATCTAGAACAGACATAGACTTACAAAACAAAAAGATTATAAGACACAGAACATACTAGATAAGATACAATCTAGAACAGACATAGACTAACAAAACAAATAGATTATAAGACACAGAACACACTAGATAAGACACGGTCTAGAACAGACACAGACTAACAATACAAAAAGATTATAAGACATAGAACACACTATTTAAGACACGATCTAGAACAGACATAAACTAACAAAACAAAAAGACTATAAGACAGACACAAACACACTATATAAGACACGATCTAGAACAGACACAGACTAACAAAACAAAAAGATTATAAGACACAGAACACACTAGATAAGACACGATCTAGAACAGACACAGACTAACAAAACAAAAAGATTATAAGACACAGAACACACTAGATAAGATACAATCTAGAACAGACATAGACTAACAAAACAAAAAGATTATAAGACACAGAACACACTAGATAAGATACAATCTAGAACAGACATAGACTAACAAAACAAAAAGATTATAAGCCACACAAACACTAGATAAGACACGATCTAGAACAGACACAGACTAACAAAACAAAAAGATAATAAGACACAGAACACATTAGATAAGATACAATCTAGAACAGACATAGACTAAAAAAACAAAAAGATTATAAGACATAGAACACACTAGATAAGATACAATCTAGAACAGACACAGACTAACAAAACAAAAAGATTATAAGACACACAAACACTAGATAAGACACGATCTAGAACAGACACAGACTAACAAAACAAAAAGATTATAAGACATAGAACATACTAGATAAGATACAATCTAGAACAGACATAGACTAAAAAAACAAAAAGATTATAAGACATAGAACACACTAGATAAGACACAATCTAGAACAGACACAGACTAACAAAACAAAAAGATTATAAGACACAGAACATACTAGATAAGACAGGATCTAGAACAGACACAGACTAACAAAACAAAAAGATTATAAGACACAGAACACACTAGATAAGATACAATCTAGAACAGACACAGACTAACAATACAAAAAGATTATAAGACATAGAACACACTAGATAAGACACAATCTAGAACAGACACAGACTAACAAAACAAAAAGATTATAAGACATAGAACATACTAGATAAGATACAATCTAGAACAGACACAGACTAACAAAACAAAAAGATTATAAGACACAGAACATACTAGATAAGACACGATCTAGAACAGACACAGACTAACAAAACAAAAAGATTATAAGACACAGAACACACTAGATAAGATACAATCTAGAACAGACACAGACTAACAATACAAAAAGATTATAAGACATAGAACACACTAGATAAGACACAATCTAGAACAGACACAGACTAACAAAACAAAAAGATTATAAGACATAGAACATACTAGATAAGATACAATCTAGAACAGACACAGACTAACAAAACAAAAAGATTATAAGACATAGAACACACTAGATAAGACACAATCTAGAACAGACACAGACTAACAAAACAAAAAGATTATAAGACACAGAACATACTAGATAAGATACAATCTAGAACAGACACAGACTAACAAAACAAAAAGATTATAAGACACAGAACACACTAGATAAGACACAATCTAGAACAGACACAGACTAACAAAACAAAAAGATTATAAGACATAGAACACACTAGATAAGACATGATCTAGAACAGACACAGACTAACAAAACAAAAAGATTATAAGACACAGAACATACTAGACATGATCTAGAACAGACACAGACTAACAAAACAAAAAGATTATAAGACATAGAACACACTAGATAAGATACAATCTAGAACAGACACAGAATAACAAAACAAAAAGATTATAAGACACAGAACATACTAGATAAGATACAATCTAGAACAGACACAGACTAACAAAACAAAAAGACTATAAGACACAGAACACACTAGATAAGATACAATCTAGAACAGACATAGACTAACAAAACAAAAAGATTATAAGACACAGAACACACTAGATAAGATACAATCTAGAACAGACATAGACTAACAAAACAAAAAGATTATAAGACACAGAACACACTAGATAAGATACAATCTAGAACAGACATAGACTTACAAAACAAAAAGATTATAAGACACAGAACATACTAGATAAGATACAATCTAGAACAGACATAGACTAACAAAACAAATAGATTATAAGACACAGAACACACTAGATAAGACACGATCTAGAACAGACACAGACTAACAAAACAAAAAGATTATAAGACACAGAACACACTAGATAAGACACAATCTAGAACAGACACAGACTAACAAAACAAAAAGATTATAAGACACAGAACATACTAGATAAGATACAATCTAGAACAACACAGACTAACAAAACAAAAAGATTATTAGACACAGAACACACTAGATAAGATACAATCTAGAACAGACACAGACTAACAATACAAAAAGATTATAAGACATAGAACACACTAGATAAGACACAATCTAGAACAGACACAGACTAACAAAACAAAAAGATTATAAGACATAGAACATACTAGATAAGATACAATCTAGAACAGACACAGACTAACAAAACAAAAAGATTATAAGACATAGAACACACTAGATAAGACACAATCTAGAACAGACACAGACTAACAAAACAAAAAGATTATAAGACACAGAACATACTAGATAAGACACGATCTAGAACAGACACAGACTAATAAAACAAAAAGATTATAAGACACAGAACACACTAGATAAGACACAATCTAGAACAGACACAGACTAACAAAACAAAAAGATTATAAGACATAGAACACACTAGATAAGACATGATCTAGAACAGACACAGACTAACAAAACAAAAAGATTATAAGACATAGAACACACTAGATAAGACATGATCTAGAACAGACACCGACTAACAAAACAAAAAGATTATAAGACACAGAAACACACTAGATAAGATACAATCTAGAACACACACACACTAACACAACAAAAATATTAAAAGACACAGAACACTAGATAAGATACAATCTAGAACAGACACAGACTAACAAAACAAAAAGACTATAAGACACAGAACACACTAGATAAGATACAATCTAGAACAGACATAGACTAACAAAACAAAAAGATATAGGACACAGAAACACACTAGATAGAGTACAATCTAGAACAGACATAGACTAACAAAACAAAAAGATTATAAGACCACAGAACACACTAGATAAGATACAATCTCTAGAACAGACCACAGACTAACAAAACAAAAAAGATTATAAGACACAGAACACACTAGATAAGATTACAATCTAGAACAGACATAGACTAACAAAACAAAAAGATTATAAGACACAGAACACACTAGATAAGATACAATCTAGAACAGACACAAACTAACAAAACAAAAAGATTATAAGACACAGCACACACTAGATAAGATACAATCTAGAACAGACACAGACTAACAAAACAAAAAGATCATAAGACACAGAACACACTAGATAAGATACAATCTAGAACAGACACAGACTAACAAAACAAAAAGATTATAAGAACACAGAACACACTAGATAAGATACAATCTAGAACAGACACAGACTAACAAAACAAAAAGATTATAAGACAACAGAACACACTAGATAAGATACAATCTAGAACAGACACAGACTAACAAAACAAAAAGATTATAAGACACAGAACACACTAGATTAGGATACAATCTAGAACAGACACAGACTAACAAAAACAAAAAGACTATAAGACACAGAACACACTAGATAAGAAATACAATCTAGAACAGACATAGACAACAAAACAAAAAGATTATAAAGACACAGAACACACTAGATAAGGATACAATCTAGAACGACACAGACTAACAAAACAAAAAGATTATAAGACACAGAACACACTAGATAAGATACAATCTAGAACAGACACAGACTAACAAAACAAAAAGACTATAAGACACAGAACACACTAGATAAGATACAATCTAGAACAGACATAGACTAACAAAACAAAAAGATTATAAGACACAGAACACACTAGATAAGATACAATCTAGAACAGACATAGACTAACAAAACAAAAAGACTATAAGACACAGAACACACTAGATAAGATACAATCTAGAACAGACATAGACTAACAAAACAAAAAGATTATAAGACACAGAACACACTAAGATTATAAGACACAGAACATACTAGATAAGATACAATCTAGAACAGACACAGACTAACAAAACAAAAAGACTATAAGACACAGAACACACTAGAGAAGATACAATCTAGAACAGACACAGACTAACAAAACAAAAAAGATTATAAACACAGAACACACTAGATAAGATACAATCTAGAACAGACATAGACTAACAAAACAAAAAGATTATAAGGACACAGAACACACTAGATAAGATACAATCTAGAACAGACACAGACTAACAAAACCAAAAAGATTATAAGACACAGAACACACTAGATAAGATACAATCTAGAACAGACATAGACTAACAAAACAAAAAGATTATAAGACACAGAACACACACTAGATAAGACACGAACTAGAACAGACACAGACTAACAAAACAAAAAGATTAAAAGACACAGAACACACTAGATAAGATACAAACTAGAACAGACACAGACTAACAAAACAAAAAAGATTATAAGACACAGAACACACTAGATAAGATACAATCTAGAACAGACACAGACTAACAAAACAAAAAAGATTATAAGACACAGAACACACTAGATAAGATACAATCTAGAACAGACACAGACTAACAAAACAAAAAAGATTATAAGACACAGAACACACTAGATAAGATACAATCTAGAACAGACACAGACTAACAAAACAAAAAGATTATAAGACACAGAACACACTAGATAAGATACAATCTAGAACAGACACAGACTAACAAAACAAAAAGATTATAAGACACAGAACACACTAGATAAGATACAATCTAGAACAGACACAGACTAACAAAACAAAAAGATTATTATAAGACACAGACACACAAAACTATAAGACAAGATAGATAAGATACAATCTAGAACAGACACAGACTAACAAAACAAAAAGATTATAAGACACAGAACACACTAGATAAGATACAATCTAGAACAGACACAGACTAACAAAACAAAAAGATTATAAGACACAGAACACACTAGATAAGATACAATCTAGAACAGACACAGACTAACAAAACAAAAAGATTATAAGACACAGAACACACTAGACATGAAAGAAGAAAAGCACCATTAGTTTCCAGAATCATCAACACACTAGAAAAGTAGTCTCCCCTGGAGATCCGAACACAATACATGACAGATGACTGTTAAGTCCTTTTTGCGCGTGTAATTTAAATGTTGAGCACATCTAAGAAAATATATATATGATTAATTATTTACGCGCTGTCATACACTATGTTAAACACAAATGCGCAACGCGGTGCGCTCGGTTTTGTTGCCAAAGAAGTATTAGTTATAAGGGGAGATGCCTAATGACGATGACCTGAAACAGTCGTCTTTGGACGGAGCTGATTGTAAGTCTTGCCCAAATTGTGGGAAGCATTCATGAAGATATTATAAACCTCCTTGTATGGAGTATCTACGTTAGCCAGTACAGGGCTTGTTTGCATATTATATATTATGCTATTTTCGTCATTAGGTATCTCCCCTTATAACGTAATACTTCTTTGGCAACAAAACCGAGCGCACTGCGTTGCGCTTTTGTGTTCAACATAGTGTATGACAGCGCGTAAATAATTAATCATATATATATTTTCTTAGATGTGCTCAACATTTAAATTACACGTGCAAAAAGGACTTAAACAATGACATACAGGAAATCAACACTGCTTGGCTGCAAATGTTGGCATACAAGATAGGGGAAACAATGAGACAAGATTAGGATGGTGGGGCTGGAAGCAAAACCATTCATTGCTACACTTTAAAGGCAAACAGAAATGGTCCAACAAACTGTAAAAATGAAGCCAAATCAGCTACCACTGGAGGCCTTTAATGGAAGAAAACCTGGCTTTAAGACAAGCTGATATAGTTAAGACAAATGTGGAGAGACAGTGTTAGAGACTGTGAAGAAACTTGGATGCTGGCCAAACACCTCACAATATAATAATATCTGCTTTTCCATTTGATGATCAGCATTCGGTGACGGCATGTTAGGACATGAACGAGTAACATTAAGCTGGTACTTGTGTGTCTTTGTGTCAACTCAGTTTATAATCTGCTCAACTTACAGACATATCTATTCATGATTGTCAGTTGTGCTACTCTGATCACCTGTCACGACCTCATTACCTTTTCTCCTGGAAAATACTTGTCCCAGGCTTTGATCATCTTCAGCCATTTGGTTGTCCTTTCCTTCTCCACTTGTTTGCTCTGTGGAGAAAATGACAACATTAGTATTTACAAACAATAATGTTACCAATGAGAACAGACAACGATAGTACAGTACAGCATTGGTTACCCAAAATAAATAGGACCATGGTTGGTTCGGGTAATCAAAAAGTTTAAATAATCAAACATACACAAGAATACCCAGGTTATACAAAATCAAGTCTAATTAGGCCAACAATTAAGGTCACAGGAAACTGTCTCGAGTCCATTTGGTTTGGTTTGGTTTGGTTTGGTTTAGTTTTAAGGACTATCTTCATTGCACACGGACAACTCCATCAGCGCTCCAATCTCCTCCCTTAGATCACACAAGGAGGATCTCAGCACAGTGTACAAACTCCATAACACCTATGTGGATCCCAGTGTGTGTATACAGGAATCACACATTCTATAAATATTTTTGTGCTGGGAAGGTTTTTTCTAATTTTGTAAATTTTGCCATGGCAAGCGGCTTATACAGCCTACTCTTTACGATGTCCAACTGTCGAGGGATTTTTAACTTGCACACGTGACCTCCTATTTTTTTACCCTTATCCAAGAAGGCTAGGCATCTTGACCTGAGACATGTGTTGTCCATACTGTAGCTAAAGCCAAAATTTGATTTTTTTAACTCCTGTAATGACAAATTAAGAATATTTCTATCCAATACTGAACATATTTTTGAATAAATAATGGGACAAGAATGCACTAAGCTACAGGAATGATACTTTACCATAACAATTAGCGCACTAAACAAAGATTCTGTAAAAAGGCACCCATTGTTTGGATAATTGACGTTCTACTGTATATACAACAACAACGTTAGCATTGAGACAACACAACATTAGTGTAAAGAATCAACAACAATAGTATACAGAAAAGGCAACATTTGTGCCAAGTATTAACATCAGTGAAAGACAAATCTAGAGAAATAGCAGGCTTAAGACAAATCTAGAGAAATAGCGGGCTTAAGACAAATCAAGAGAAACAGCAGGCTTAAGAGAAATATATATATGAGGGACAGTCAAAAAGTAATGCCTCGTAATTTTTAATTTCATTCAATAGGCAAGAAAACAGATAAAATTCACATTGAAATGTAGCCCCAAGTCTGAACTTCAAAAATTTATTTCTCAATGTAGTCTCCGTTATTTGTTCATCTTCTCACAAGGGCATGTATCCCCCCCGCACGGTAAAAATGTGTGTCTTTTTTTTCCTAAACCACTGGCGTACGGCGCGTTTAAGGGTCTCGTGTTCTCAAAGTGATGCCCGCGAAGATCTTCTTTCAGTGGTCCAAACAGATGGAAGTCAGAAGGTGCAAGATCGGGACTGTAAGGGGGATGTGGTAATAATGTCTAGCCAAATACTGCAATCGCATCAATGGTGCGTTTAGCGGTGTGTGGCGTGGCATTATCGTGCAACAGTAGTGCAGTTCTCTGATCTTTTAATGGTTAAAGTCGCCGAAGATGACCTCTAAGCTTCTTTAAAGTTTCAATGTAACGGTCTGCATTCACCGTGTTTCCCTGTTCCAAGAAGTCGAGAAAAATCACACCCTTCTCATCCCAAAACACGGAGGCCATAACTTTCCCTACAGATGGTGAACTTTTGAACTTCTTTCTTGTCGGCGATGTTGTGTGATGCCATTCCATTGACTGCCTCTTGGATTCTGGTTAAAAAAAATGAACCCAAGTCTCATCACCTGTCACAATATTCGATGAAAACTCTTCTCCTTCAGTTTCGTAACGGTGCAGGAGGTTGATGGCTATGGTTTTCCTTGTTTCTTTATGTCTGTCTGTCAACATTCTGGGTTCCCACTGTGCACAAACTTTTGAATAACCCAGGTCTTTAATGATGTTCTGGACACTGCCTTTACTAATGGACAACATGGAAGAAAGTTCATCCAGTGTTACCCGACAGTCACCACGAATGATGCCATCAACTCGATGAATGTTGTGTGGAGTCATTGCGGTATACGGACGGCCAGTCCGCTTTGCATCAGCCATTGAGGATTGACCTACTTCAGCTTTGTCACAACGATGTACCAAATGTCGGACAGTGCTAACATCCACTTTCTAATCTCCATAAACATTCTTCAAACGTTTGTGGATGCGAATTGGGGTCTCGCCTTCAGCATTGAGGAATTCTATGACATAACGTTGTTTTAACCGAACATCTTTGGCAGCCATTTTTAAACTGTTACAGTGGTGCCACCTGTTACTGAAACAGGTTGGTAATGCTATACAGTGCAGCAGAGTGTTTGAGGAATCCTGCTAAATTTACAAATTGCACACCGATGCAGTATTTACATACATAAAAAATAGGAGGCATTACTTTTTGACCTTCCCTCGTATATATAGATATAAGTAGTTTTAGTCTACATGAAAAATTAACCCATCTTACATTAAGAGATTCTTCTTCTTCTTTCGTTCGCTTGAACTATATTGTCTATATCTACAATGTTGTTTCTTGTATAAACTTCACTGTTCTTTGTAGTTCATACAGAGGTCCATATAGTTTTGCTTCCAGTGTTGTTTCTCTGGGCCAGTGGGTTTGCCTCAATATATCATATTCGGGGCAATCTTGAAGTACGTGCTCCGCAGTCTGGGGTGCCTGTCCACATGTACACATGGCTGAATTGCCAATCTTGAATTTTGTATACATGTGGCTGCGGAGTCAGTTGTGTCCTGTTCTGAGGTGCAGAATGATAATTTGTTCTGATCTGTTCATAGCTTGCTAGTCATCCTGTGTTGGTGGCTTTCTGATTGATTTGATCATCTTTTTCTTCTGATGGTACGTAACTGGTACATCCGGTTGCTCATCTGCAGCACCTTCTTTAGCCAGTCGGTCCGCTCTCTCGTTTCCTGGTATTCCACAATGAGACGGCATCCACTACATGGGGACCCTACGCTGGTTGCACAGTTCAGAAAGTAGGGCTTGTATACCTGGCAATTTTCTGGACTGAAGTGCTTGGAGTGCTGATCTTGCATCTGTCAGGAATTCTACAGGCTGTGGACCGAGATTGGTGTTCAACAGTTTCTCAGTTGCCACCTTGATTGCCTGGATTTCTGCATCATAGTTGTTACAGAATTTCCCCATTGGTACTCTGACAGTATCCCTAGTGTTGTTTGGGTATTCTATGTACACTCCTGCTCCTCCATTCTTTACTGCATTCTGTGCTGACCCATCCGTGTATAATCGGACCCAGAGGTCCTGTGGGTATTCATCATCCAGGAAACTGAGAGTGACTGTCCTACGTTGCACGTTGTTCTGTTCAACCCTGTTGAATATTTCTTTCACTTTTGTCTGGGTGTGTACAGGTAGTCCAAGCTCCTCTCTCCAAGGGGTTTGTTCTGGCACAGACTTTAGGGGGCTGTCAACTTCAGGCAGGTCTGAGGTTTGTCTACGAAATCGTTTGGCCTGGTGGATAAAGCTGCTTCTTTTCAGTCGCCCCACTGCTAGGTTTTGGAATCTGTCCTTCATTGGATGGCTCGGCATACAGAGGAACTTTTCTGCCTGTGTTAGCACTTTCGTGTCTCTGCGTTCTCTCAGTGCTTGTATCCTCCCCATTTTCTCCATCTCCACTATAGGCGTTGATTTCATTGCACCTTATCTAGCTCTTGTAATGTGGTGTTTGATACTGGACACCACGCAGCTGACCCATATTCCAGGTGTGGTCGTATGCCCTGCTGGTAAACTTTACTAAGTATTTTCCTGCTGGCTCCCCATGTGGTTCCACTTAGTTTTCTCAGGATGGCTAACTTCCTCCTGGCCTTTGTTGCTGCCTTGTTGATGTGCTGCTTCCATGTCAGCCTATCATCGAATGTAAATCCGAGATAGGTGGGTTGTTTATCTTCTCTCAGGAGCTCTTCATTTATCTTGATGACACCAGCTTTTTGTTTGGGAGAGAGGGTGAAGAGCGTAGTGCTGCACTTGTCTGTGTTGATGCTGACACACCATCTATTTGCCCATGAGGTTAAGGCATCTATAGCTCTTTGTAGCAGTTTGGTGGCCACTGTTGCATGCTCATCTGTGCACCATATTACCAGGTCATCAGCATACATTGCCACTTTCATTCCATGTGGTAGTTCAGCAACCAGGTCGTTGATGTAGTCTAGGAAAAGTGTGGGGGACAGAACCCCTCCCTGAGGGACGCCATGACGCAGTAGAATTTTCTTACTCTTGAGGCCATCTAGTTGTACTCGGGCTCTTCTGTTATGCAAGTATACTTTCACCCATTTGTACATCCTACCATTCACTCTACAGTTTCTCAGTTTCTTCAGAAGCCCTTCTTTCCAAACCTTGTCAAATGCTTTCCTTAGATCTATCCATGCTGCTAGTACCAGTTTCTTATCTTGGAACGCATCCTCAATCTCTTGGGAAAGGTAAGTTGCCTGATCTTCGGTAGAGTAACACTGCCTAAAGCCTGCCTGCTGTGGTACAAGAAGGTTTTCACTTTCAAGGTACCACTGTAGCCTGAGGTTGATGATACGTTCCATAGTTTTGCAGAGGCAGCTTGTAAGGCTGATTGGTCTGTAGCTGGAGGCAGTGGAACTGTCTCTTCCTGGTTTTAGGAGTGGTATCATGATTTCTTCCCTCCAGGTCTGTGGAACACTGCATGAGTTCCAACAGATATTGAAGATCTGCAGCAGCTTTTTGTTTGCTGCGGTTCCCAAGTTCTTAATCATTTCATTGGACACTCCATCAACTCCTGGCGACTTTCTCATTTTTAATTTGGATATTGCAAGCTCCAGTTCTCTGAATGTGATTGGTGCCTCCATAACTTCAGGTATGGTTCCATCTCATCCTGCATATTGTTGTTTCTCACGAGTCTCCTGTTGCTTCTCTGGGCTAACTTTGATGTTGTTGTCTTTAGCAAAGGAGTCTGCAAAGTGATCAGCTGCCTGTTTTCCCATGAGGATGTTTCCATCTTTGTACAGTGCAATCTTTGAGTTTCTCCCTGTACCCTCATCATTAAGTTGTTTTACCAGCTTCCACAGTTTCCTTGTATCTCTTTCGAAGTTCAAGGACTTTGTTTTCTCCTTCCAGCTTCCCCGCCTGGCCTGCAACTGGGCCCTTTGAAATTTGGCCTTAGTTTGCTGGTAGTTATTGTGGTGTTCTTGGCATGGACTGGTCTCTACCTGCTTTCGAGACGTTTCCACGTCGTCGTGCAGTTGCTTAGTTCACTATTCCAATATGGTTTGTAGTGCTTACGAGCCCCTCTAGGTATTGTTTCACGAGCAGCCTATAATATGCATCTGCTGAATTCATCGACTAAACATGTCTTTGTCTAAAGTCAGATCTCTAGCCAGTTTACTGGTATGATGCTGGTACATTATCCAGTCTGCCTTCTTGTAGTTCCACCTAGAGAGAGTGCTGCTCTCCCTGACAAGTTCATTTTCCACAATTAGGAAGACTGGCCGGTGGTCGCTGCCTCCAAGTTGTTTCCCTACAACGCGTGTGGTGTTCCACTCCAGGCTGGGTGAGTGGAATGCCAGGTCTGGTGTAGAGGTGGTGTGCCATGATCTCGAGTAGAAGGTTGGTGGGTCGATTGGCTGGTTAATCAGGATAAGCCCATTGTCATCCTGCCAGTTTTCAAGCTCCTCACCTCTCCTGTCCATGTGATCATAGCCCCAGCTCTGTGAGTGGCTGTTGAAGTCTCCGCATACAATCAGTCTTTCTTTTGCTGGGATTGTGTTTAGTGCCAGTGGGCGGTCGCTCGGACAGTAGTAGTTGAGCAGGTGGAATTCTGTACCTTCTGTCCTGAGATGAAGCATCTGGTATTCCGCCTCCTCCATATATGTTTCAAGCTGACATGCACTGATTTTATTCCTCACGAGTGTCAGTATTCCACTCTTTCACCTGTCCATTCGGTCAGATCGGTAGCACTGGTAGCCTCTGATTTTGAAGGCTATGTCCTTGTTGAGGTGGGTTTCTTGCAAGCAGCATACATTTACTTGCTCTTCATTCAAGATATTTTCGAGCTCTAATTTTTTGCTGTAGCCGTCTTTTTTACTGTTGATGCCTTCAGTATTCCAGTGCATTATTGTAAGTGGTCTTTGCTTTGCTTGGCCAGTAGCTCTATTCTCATGCCTCCTGGCTCCATGGGGCAATTGAGAAGGACCCCCAGTAGTAGGGGTTGGGCCCTTTTGAGGCAGAGGGCCCGGCACTGCGCCTGCCTGGGTGTCCGTCACAGGGCGAGTGCCATAATGTTTTGTAGATATAGGCATATTTCCATTGTGCGTGTGCGTGGCATCCTGATTGCTGTGGTGCGCCTCTTGGCTGGTTGCCTCTGTCTTCAGCACCTTGACTTGCTAGGGCAGACTGTGGTCTTGCTCGAGTGTAGGAGGGCCTGGCCAGTCTTGGTTTTTCGGCCGCTGATGGCTGTACTTGAGCCCCATCTCCACGTCAAGGAGCTGGCCTCGATGGGGACATTAAGAGATAGTTAGTTGCTTATCCTTTACAGGACGTGGCAATCAATCCCAGCTTTTATTGGCTGTTTGTGATTTTTCTAGGCAATTTTTTTTCATTCAGTAGTTTGCCATTGCTTTCTGAACGGTACGGCACTTATACCATTGTTAAAAATCCACACAAAGCGATCTGCTACCAAACCGCCTGCAGCAGGTTTCGAACCTGGTATATCTGGATTATGAAACTGCGTTCATATCCATTAGGCCACAGACGCCGACTGTAATGTATCAACAAAATTAGAACAAAGAAAAAATAATATAAGTCTTTAACATATCTAACGTCATTTTATTTGCTTGACTTGGACTGGACTATAGCAGTGTTAAAAAGTTCATTGATCATGAGAAGGTAGATAAGGGTTAAATAGATGGAGTGAGAAAAATGGCCCAAATATGTTAACATAACAAGGCTTAGTTTGAGTAAACACAAAAGAAGAGCTCAAAACATGTTAACATAACAAGGCTTAGTTTGAGTAAACACAAAAGAAGAGCTCAAAATATGTTAACATAACAAGGCTTAGTTTGAGTAAACACAAAAGAAGAGCTCAAAACATGTTAACATAACAAGGCTTAGTTTGAGTAAACACAAAAGAAGAGCTCAAAACATGTTAACATAACAAGGCTTAGTTTGAGTAAACACAAAAGAAGAGCTCAAAACATATCACTTTATATATCAGAACCTTAGCGAATAATAACTGAATCTTTTTGTGTTTAGTGAGGTGATATGTCAGTCTAAACCAGTTTTAAATGGGAGATATGAGAATACAACAAGACTGAGATTTTGAAGGGTATTCATTAGAGTAGGCCTTACGGCTATGGCCTGGCAAAATTTACAAAATTAGGAAAAACCTACCCACCACAAAAATATTTACAGAATGTGATTTTTATCTACACACAGTGACACTTGCTGGTGCTACTGAGTTCGTACACTGTGCTGAGATTCTCCTAGTGTGAGAGGAGATTGAGGCACTGATGGAGTTGTCCGTGTGCAATGAAAATGGTCCTTAAAAACCAAACCAAACCATTATTGACATCTTCAGCTGAACTGATTACTTAAATGATCAAGCTGAAGTTTGTTTTCCATTGTGTATGTCTGAAGTTATTTACGATATGTTTCTTACAGATCATGTTGTTATATTTTGAGATGACAAGTGCCTGTGCTGGGCAACAAAGAACACCATAATCTGTATATAGTGTTAGTAAGTAATCCAGACCCTGGCTTTCTAGTTATGTTGTATTTTTCTCTTTGTATCAAACTCTTTTGATTTATGAGAAGGGGGATGAGCAAGAGTATGTTACAAACAACAGAAGATGATATCAATGTTGTTCTAGAGCAGGGGTCGGCAACCCAGGAGCTTCTGGCATCTAATTTAGGAACACTGAACCCTCTAAACACTCTGTGTGTGTGTATGTGTGCGAGAGTTTTCATTTGGGAATACGGAAAAAGTACCTTTGATCCCCGGGACACTGCAATTTTAAATGTCGGCAGGAGAGATCTAGTCAAAAATATTCCTACTTTTAAAAAAACCCCCCCCCCCCCCCCCCCCAACCGCATTTGGCCTAAAGATCTACCAAATAATCCACTGGTAGATCAGGACCAACTGGTAGATCAGGACCAACTGGTAGATCAGGACCAACTGGTAGATCAGGACCAACTGGTAGATCAGGACCAACTGGTAGATCAGGACCAACTGGTAGATCAGGACCAACTGGTAGATCAGGACCAACTGGTAGATCAGGATCAACTGGTAGATCAGGATCAACTGGTAGATCAGGATCAACTGGTAGATCAGCATCTACTGGTAGATCAGGTTCAACTGGTAGATGAGGACCAACTGGTAGATGAGGACCAACTGGTAGATCAGGTTCAACTGGTAGATCAGGATCAACTGGTAGATGAGGACCAACTGGTAGATGAGGACCAACTGGTAGATCAGGATCAACTGGTAGATCAGGACCAACTGGTAGATCAGGTTCAACTGGTAGATCAGGACCAACTGGTAGATGAGGACCAACTGGTAGATCAGGACCAACTGGTAGATCAGGTTCAACTGGTAGATCAGGACCAACTGGTAGATCAGGACCAACTGGTAGATCAGGACCAACTGGTAGATCAGGACCAACTGGTAGATCAGGACCAACTGGTAGATCAGGACCAACTGGTAGATCAGGATCAACTGGTAGATCAGGATCAACTGGTAGATCAGGATCAACTGGTAGATCAGGACCAACTGGTAGATCAGGATCAACTGGTAGATCAGGATCAACTGGTAGATCAGGACCAACTGGTAGATCAGGACCAACTGGTAGATCAGGACCAACTGGTAGATCAGGACCAACTGGTAGATCAGGATCAACTGGTAGATCAGGACCAACTGGTAGATCAGGATCAACTGGTAGATCAGCATCTACTGGTAGATCAGGTTCAACTGGTAGATGAGGACCAACTGGTAGATGAGGACCAACTGGTAGATCAGGTTCAACTGGTAGATCAGGATCAACTGGTAGATGAGGACCAACTGGTAGATCAGGACCAACTGGTAGATCAGGATCAACTGGTAGATCAGGACCAACTGGTAGATCAGGTTCAACTGGTAGATCAGGACCAACTGGTAGATGAGGACCAACTGGTAGATCAGGACCAACTGGTAGATCAGGTTCAACTGGTAGATCAGGACCAACTGGTAGATCAGGACCAACTGGTAGATCAGGACCAACTGGTAGATCAGGACCAACTGGTAGATCAGGACCAACTGGTAGATCAGGACCAACTGGTAGATCAGGATCAACTGGTAGATCAGGATCAACTGGTAGATCAGGACCAACTGGTAGATCAGGATCAACTGGTAGATCAGGATCAACTGGTAGATCAGGACCAACTGGTAGATCAGGACCAACTGGTAGATCAGGACCAACTGGTAGATCAGGACCAACTGGTAGATCAGGATCAACTGGTAGATCAGGACCAACTGGTAGATCAGGATCAACTGGTAGATCAGCATCTACTGGTAGATCAGGTTCAACTGGTAGATCAGGACCAACTGGTAGATGAGGACCAACTGGTAGATGAGGACCAACTGGTAGATGAGGACCAACTGGTAGATCAGGTTCAACTGGTAGATCAGGATCAACTGGTAGATGAGGACCAACTGGTAGATCAGGACCAACTGGTAGATCAGGTTCAACTGGTAGATCAGGATCAACTGGTAGATGAGGACCAACTGGTAGATCAGGATCAACTGGTAGATCAGGACCAACTGGTAGATCAGGATCAACCAGTTGCCGACCCCTGGTCTAGAGAGTATAACACAGGAACTTTACAAACACTGAAGTACTTGTATGTGTGAAGAAGCTGTCCCTGGAAACCATATGGGATTTAATTCTTTATTTCAACATAACATTATGTTATTCTGATATACTAAAACTTTGATATGCTCAAAGCTGGAGAGTTTTCATTGGGAATGTGGGAAAAGTACCTTTGATGCACGTGAAAGTAAGAAGAGGCGCAGATGTGGGAAGTGATCATCACCTAGTAGTAGCAAGACTGAAGGTGAAACTCAGAGCTGCTGGACCAGTTGCAGTCAAACAGAAAAGATACAACATCACGAAACTTAAGGACCCCCTCACCAGAAAAGCGTTTGTGGTCGACGTAAAGAGACGATATCTGATTACCAAAAGCCAGGAAAGAACAGAGACCGACGATGTGGACCAGAAATTCAACACCATCTCAACAATATATAAAGAAAGCAGCAAGTCATGCTTGGGATTCCAGGAAAGAAAGAGCCAAGACTGGATAACACCAGAAACGCTAAACACCATAGCGAAGAGAAAGGAAATGAAAAGGAAGAAAACAGAAGCTGTCTCCCAGGTTAAAGGCAATATATAGTGAACAGTACAGTCAGCTGGACAAGGAAGTAAAACGTCAAACTCGTGCTAACAAAAGGACATTTCTGGATGACCTTGCAAGACAGGCAGAAGAGGCAGCACTGAGAAATGAACAAAGCACAGTTTATAAAATAACTAAAGCTATCAGTGGAAAACGAGGTGCAAACAACATAACGTTAGTAAGAGACAAGCAAGGAAATCTCATCACCACAGCACAGGGGCAGGAAACAAGGTGGGCAGAGCACTTCAGAGAAACACTGAATAAGGAACCACCAGAGACTCAGCTGAATGTTCCTGAGGCTGAAAGTGACTTAGACGTAAATACAGACATTCCACGAAAGAAGAAATTATCACAGCTATCAAAGGGCTAAAAAATGGAAAAGCGCCTGGTCACGACAATCTGAATGCTGAGCTATTCAAGACAGACCCTGAACTAGCAGCAGAACTATTAGAACCACTATTTGCACAAGTCTGGGAAACTGAGACAACACCAACAGAGTGGAGTAAAGGAACAATTGTCAAATTGCCCAAGAAGGGCGACCTTGCAGACTGCAACAACTGGAGAGGAATTACCCTCCTCTCAGTTCCCAGCAAAATACTAGGCAGGATAATCATCCAGAGAATTTCAAAAGCAGTTGACCATAAACTGAGGAAAGAACAAGCGGGCTTCAGAAAGAACAGAAGATGTGCAGATCATATATTTGCCCTCAGGAACATTATAGAGCAGTGCTCAGAATGGCAGAGACAGCTGTACATTAACTTTGTTGATTTTGAAAAGGCTTTCGACAGCATACACAGGGACAGCCTATGGAAAATTCTGAGGGCTTATGGAATTCCCAGCCGCATTGTTTCCATTATAAAAAGCCTCTATTCTAACTTTACGTGCAGTGTTGGATCGAGTAATGTAACTTTCGAAGTGAAAACAGGAGTACGACAGGGATGCCCCTTATCAACAACATTATTTTTGACAGTCATAGATTGGGTGATGCGCCAGACAACAGAGGGCAGTCCAAGAGGAATTAGATGGACAACGTTTTTCTACACTGGAAGATTTGGAATATGCAGATGACATTGCACTGCTCGCGCATTCACACCAACACATTCAAGACAAAACTGATAGACTGAATAAGTATGGCCAGCAGGTTGGCCTGAACATCAATCTGAAGAAGACAGAGGTCATGACACTAAATGTGGGCAATCCTGAGCCAATAACAGTAAGGAACCAGAAGTTAGAACAGACAGACACATTTACTTACCTAGGAAGCATAGTAACACCTGACGGCGGAACAAGCAAGGACATTAACAACAGAATGAATAAAGCGAGAACAGCCTTTGCTATTCTCAACAACATTTGGAAGTCTTCCCAGTACAGCACAAACACCAAATTAAGACTGTATGAGAGCTGCGTACTTTCTGTGCTTCTCTATGGTGCGGAATGTTGGAGAGTAACAGAGAAGGAAATGTCGAAACTGTCCTCCTTCCACACAATCTGCCTAAGGAAAATTCTCCGAATCTTTTGGCCAAACACCATCAGCAACCAAGAACTACTTATTCGGAGTAACCAGGAGGACATGCACACCATCATAGCTGGCAGACGCTGGAGTTGGGTTGGCCGTGTCCTCAGAAGGGACCCTGATACCATCGCAAGAACAGCTATGCTATGGACCCCTGAGGGAAAGCGAAAGAGAGGCCGACCAAAAACAACTTGGCGGAGAACTGTGGAAGCTGAGATGCAAAGAATGAACCACAGTTGGGGCACTGTACGAAGGATGGCCGCCGACCGAGCAAAGTGGAATCAATTTGTTGCTGCCCTACAAGACGCCACCAGGCGTGATGGCCGCTGACTGCTTTGACGGTTGGCGGTTATGGATCAAAGAAGAGGAAGACCTTTGATGCCTGGGACACAACTTCAAATGCTGGCAGTAGTGATCTAGTCAAAAATTTTCCTAGTTAAAAAAAATATGCTCAAACCCACAACTACGTAATAAGAGCCATCATCATTACACCTTAGCTCCCCCAGGAGCAAAGACCATCAACAAATTTATACCAGAAATACAGACCCAGGTAGCTGTGATATGATAGAGAATTTATGACCTCTAACCTTTTCTTCTGCAGCATCCACATTCTTTGGAAGGGCTTTGTCACTGTTAGAGTGGAGAAAAATCTGGATCAGCAACATGTTACATTGTCAATCACTGTCAAGGTTAAACATAAATCATCCAAGCTAAACAACATATGAATCACTGCTCATAATTAACATAACAATCATTGCTTGTGTAATGAAATATCAATCACTACTAATATTTAAAATAATAACAATCATTGTAAGAGTGTAGTGAGACATAAATCCTAGATCAAGCTCAGCATAATAGTATCGCTTCAGTCCAGCAGATATCAAAAGTCACTGCTCATATTTAACATCCTATAGTTCAGACAATCACTGCTCAAGCTTACTTAGATATCATCCAATCAATGATATTATTTAAGATAACATCGTTTATTACACAAAGTAGCACGATTCATTACGTTTAGCCACGTATTGTTAGTCATTACTCATATTTAAATTTGGCGATGAAATTGAACCCAATCTACAACTTTTCCCTCATGACTTTATCAATTCTGCCAAGTTGCAGTGTTTGTTAAGCAACAACTGTGTCTATAAAATTATTTTTCTGAATAAAATAACCCACTGCAGTTTGACAGGCCAGCATGATGCCTAATTCATCTACAGTTTCACAAAGTCTCTTAGGTGTCCTTGTTCTTGACTGTCCTTTCAGGCCTAGATGTTTCAGTAGATCATATACCGAGGCAGCCACTAGACCTGTAGCGCCAACTTCTACAGCTGTGACTTTTTTATGTGAACCCGTCATAACCTGGTGTGATGACGGGGAGTGCAGAATTATCATCTAGTCATCTCTGCGATGACTTAAGTTTAGCAGGAAGGAAACATCAAGATAACAGCACTATAAGCAGGAAGGAACAATCAAGGTATCAGCGCTATAAGCAGGAAGGAACAATCAAGGTATCAGTGCTATAAGCAGGAAGGAACAATCAAGGTATCAGCACTATAAGCAGGATGGAACAGTCAAGGTATCAGCGCTATAAGCAGGAAGCAAACACCAAGATAACAGCGCTATAAGCAGGAAAGAAACATCAAGATAACAGTGCTATAAGAAGGAAGCAAACATCAAGATACAGCGCTATAAGCAGGAAGGAAACATCAAGATAAGTGCTATAAGAAGGAAGCAAACAGCAAGATAACAGCGCTATAAGCAGGAAGGAAACATCAAGATAACAGTGCTATAAGCAGGAAGGAAACATCAAGATAACAGTGCTATAAGCAGGAAGGAAACATCAAGATAACAGCGCTATAAGCAGGAAGCAACCATCAACAAGCAGATGACAAGAAAGTGTAGATATTGTTACATCCAACTGTCCCAGTGGAGACAGTATATACATGCCAGTCAGCACTTACTGAATGAATCCATATCTGTCTGTGACATGGTACACTTCAAACGCTGGGTCTTCCCAAGGGTCTATCTGGGCCCCTTCCTCTCTACCCTGAAGACAGATGATACAAACAATACAATGTCTCAGAGTTAAGCAATTATGAATCTTCTGCTCTACACAACATTTACAACTGATGATTGTTTTCATGTCATCTCATTTAAAAACAAAAAAAATAATATGGCATACAGCACTAAAAGTTGTAGAAGAATCCCAGCAAGACTGGACATGACAAACATGTGAGAATGAAACTCAAAATGTGTACACTTTTGTACATGTCCACTCTGCTTATCTTCTCTTGTCAATAACAGTTAAAGTAAGGATACACGAGTCCTCGGCCAGGTGATATAAGAACTTATCCCTGTGTGTAAATCTGTGATGATATGAACTTAACCCTCAGTATAAATCTGAGAAATGGAAAATTTAACCCTCAGTATAAATCTGAGGTGATATGAAGGATTTAACCCTTTGTATAAATCTAAGATGATATGAAGAATTTAATCCTCTGTATGACACAAATACCAGTGGAATAAGAGAGGAGAAAAAGATCCTGACAGATAAGACACATAAGGAGAAAACCCAGCTGATAGTAGATAAGACATATAAGGAGAAAACCCAGCTGACAGTAGATAAAACATATAAGGAGAAAACCCAGCTGACAGTAGATAAGACATATAAGGAGAAAACCCAGCTGACAGTAGATAAGACATATAAGGAGAAAACCCAGCTGATAGTAGATAAGACATATAAGGAGAAAACCCAGCTGACAGTAGATAAGACATATAAGGAGAAAACCCAGCTGACAGTAGATAAGACATATAAAAAGAAAACCCAGCTGACAGTAGATAAGACACATAAGGAGAAAAACCAGCTGACAGTAGATAAGACATATAAGGAGAAAACCCAGCTGATAGTAGATAAAACATATAAGGAGAAAACCCAGCTGACAGTAGATAAGACATATAAAAAGAAAACCCAGCTGACAGTAGATAAGACACATAAGGAGAAAAACCAGCTGACAGTAGATAAGACATATAAGGAGAAAACCCAGCTGACAGTAGATAAGACATATAAGGAGAAAACCCAGCTGATAGTAGATAAGACATAAGACATATAAGGAGAAAACCCAGCTGACAGTAGATAAGACATATAAGGAGAAAACCCAGCTGACAGTAGATAAGACATATAAGGAGAAAACCCAGCTGACAGTAGATAAGACATATAAGGAGAAAACCCAGCTGACAGTAGATAAGACATATAAGGAGAAAACCCAGCTGATAGTAGATAAGACATATAAGGAGAAAACCCAGCTGACAGTAGATAAGACATATAAGGAGAAAACCCAGCTGATAGTAGATAAGACATATAAGGAGAAAACCCAGCTGACAGTAGATAAGACATATAAGGAGAAAACCCAGCTGACAGTAGATAAGACATATAAGGAGAAAACCCAGCTGATAGTAGATAAGACATATAAAGACACAGTAGATAAGGAGAAAACCCAGCTGACAGTAGATAAGCCAAATAAGAAAAAAACCCAGCTGACAGTAGATAAGACATATAAGGAGAAAACCCAGCTGACAGTAGATAAGACATATAAGGAGAAAACCCAGCTGACAGTAGATAAGACATATAAGGAGAAAACCCAGCTGACAGTAGATAAGACATATAAGGAGAAAACCCAGCTGACAGTAGATAAGAGCTGACAGTAGATAAGACACATAAGGAGAAAACCCAGCTGATAGTAGATAAGACACATAAGGAGAAAAACCAGCTGACAGTAGATAAGACATATAAGGAGAGAGAAAACCCAGCTGACAGTAGATAAGACATATAAGGAGAAAACCCAGCTGACAGTAGATAAGACATATAAGGAGAAAACCCAGCTGATAGTAGATAAGACATATAAGGAGAAAACCCAGCTGACAGTAGATAAGACACATAAGGAGAAAAACCAGCTGACAGTAGATAAGACATATAAGGAGAAAAACCAGCTGACAGTAGATAAGACATATAAGGAGAAAACCCAGCTGACAGTAGATAAGACATATAAGGAGAAAACCCAGCTGACAGTAGATAAGACACATAAGGAGAAAAACCAGCTGACAGTAGATAAGACACATAAGACACATAAGGAGAAAACCCAGCTGACAGTAGATAAGACATATAAGGAGAAAAACCAGCTGACAGTAGATAAGACATATAAGGAGAAAACCCAGCTGACAGTAGATAAGACATATAAGGAGAAAACCCAGCTGATAGTAGATAAGACATATAAGGAGAAAACCCAGCTGACAGTAGATAAGACACATAAGGAGAAAACCCAGCTGATAGTAGATAAGACACATAAGGAGAAAAACCAGCTGACAGTAGATAAGACATATAAGGAGAAAACCCAGCTGACAGTAGATAAGACATATAAGGAGAAAAACCAGCTGACAGTAGATAAGACATATAAGGAGAAAACCCAGCTGACAGTAGATAAGACATATAAGGAGAAAACCCAGCTGATAGTAGATAAGACATATAAGGAGAAAACCCAGCTGACAGTAGATAAGACATATAAGGAGAAAACCCAGCTGATAGTAGATAAGACACATAAGGAGAAAAACCAGCTGACAGTAGATAAGACATATAAGGAGAAAACCCAGCTGATAGTATTAAAAGGCAGTCCTTGTTCTGGAATGCTCTGTGTAACAGAAATAGAGGGGAACAAACACACATACATGAAGAAGGGAATCACATACAAACATGAAAGCAATAAAGACACAAGACAGGGAGGCTTGGCATGAATTCTGACAGCAACACAGACAAAATGTGGGACTTGGGTTGTAGTTTTCTTGTAACACTGTAAGTAGATCCCTATGACCTATTTTCATTCACATCACCAGATGAAGAATTTAAGAATGTTTGTGTAAATATGTGGTGAGATGTGCTCTGTCTCAAACTATATGATGCTGGCATGTCTCTTGTGGAGAATTTTGTCTTGGAAGCAGGGAGAGGAATACACTGAGAATGAAAACTTACCAGATCATACTTGGCAACAATGTCTGCACGTTCTTTGGTTGCCCGCTGAATCTCATCATACTCTGAACCTGCATACATCACAAACCAATTGATAATTTAAAAAATAAAAATATAAAAGTTCTTAATGTAAACTTAGACGGTTACATCTGTAAACTTAGTTGGCTACATCTGTAAACTTAGGCGTATACATCTGTAAACAGATGGCTACATCTGTAAACAGATGGCTACATCTGTAAACTTAGATGTCTACAACTGTAAAATTAGATGTCTACATCTGTAAACTTAAGACAGCTACATCTGTAAACTTAGATGTCTACATCTGTAAACTTAAGATGGCTACATCTGTAAACTTAAGATGGCTACATCTGTAAACTTAGATGGCTACATACGTAAATTTAGATGGCTACATCTGTAAACTTAGATGGCTACATCTGTAAACTTAGATGTCTACATCTGTAAACTTAGATATCTACATCTGTAAACTTAGACGTCTACATCTGTAAACTTAGATGGCTACATCTGTAAACTTAGATGGCTACATCTGTAAACTTAGATGTCTACATCTGTAAACTTAGATGGTTACATCTGTAAACTTAGATGTCTACATCTGTAAACTTAGATGGCTACATCTGTAAACTTAGATGTCTACATCTGTAAACCTAAGATGGCTACATCTGTAAACTTAGATGGCTACGTCTGAAGCACAGAAAGTTACAGGGCATGGAGGAAAATATGTTATTTTGACACAGGACACAGATAGGCAGACACAGAATAGACATAGGACAATGAGACATGAAAATAATGATATTCGAGATACTCTAAGATACACAGAATATCATCACCATCATTACTGTAACTGCTCTTTAACTCCCTGTAAAGTACTTTCTCATTATGCTGGCCATGACTTTCTCATTATGCTGGCCATGACGACTTTCTCATTATGCTGGCCATGACTTTCTCATTATGCTGGCCATGACGACTTTCTCATTATGCTGGCCATGACGACTTTCTCATTATGCTGGCCATGACGACTTTCCATTATGCTGGCCATGACGACTTTCTCATTATGCTGGCCATGACGACTTTCTCATTATGCTGGCCATGACGACTTTCTCATTATGCTGGCCATGACGACTTTCTCATTATGCTGACCATGACGACTTTCTCATTATGCTGGCCATGACTTTCTCATTATGCTGGCCATGACTTTCTCATTATGCTGGCCATGACTTTCTCATTATGCTGGCCATGACGACTTTCTCATTATGCTGGCCATGACTTTCTCATTATGCTGGCCATGACTTTCTCATTATGCTGGCCATGACTTTCTCATTATGCTGGCCATGACTTTCTCATTATGCTGGCCATGACTTTCTCATTATGCTGGCCATGACGACTTTCTCATTATGCTGGCCATGACGACTTTCTCATTATGCTGGCCATGACGACTTTCTCATTATGCTGGCCATGACGACTTTCTCATTATGCTGACCATGACGACTTTCTCATTATGCTGGCCATGACGACTTTCTCATTATGCTGGCCATGACTTTCTCATTATGCTGGCCATGACTTTTTCATTATGCTGGCCATGACACATCAGTTTTCAACCTTACTTTTCTTTTTTTTTCTCTTGTCGTCCTCTAAGAATCATGAGGTCATGAATGTAGTCGGCCTCCTCAACGAAAGCCTGAATCCAAGCAATTCAATTGCTGTAGTTTTTGGCACAATTCAATTGCTGTAGTTTTTGGCACAATTCAATTGCTGTAGTTTTTGGCACAACCTCAGTTTAGCTGCTTCTTACAGCCAGCTTGAGGAAGGAATAGGCTTATCATTTCTTACTTTCTTCTAAGACCCTTAAAAAGTTTAGAAAGTGAAAGAAGAAGCAGAAAGTATTGTAACAGGTGGAACCACTGCTGTGAGAAATGTTTTTTGTAAAGACAATAAGTAGAATGACTTACTCATTGTTGCTGTCAGCTCTTGGCAAGTTATCTGACCACTTCCCACATCAGCTTAAGGCAGTCCATTCTGTGACACCTGCACAACAACACCCAGATTAATGACTCACACAAGGACCCCGAGTTACACACACAGAGAAGTGCTAGCAAATAAATGAATGAAGGAATTATACTTGCCTGCTATTGAGTTAGGGAAGGCAAAGGCAGCTACAAAGGAGACTAGTCATCCCACCTCATAAAGCTGAGAGTAGTAAATGAAGTCTCTAACACCTCAGTACCCTACGGCAATGTCTGTTATGAGACTAATTTGATCTTTTCACTTATCAGGAGGAAGAAGTAGAGGTTGTTCCCTATGTGTTTACAAATGTGCTGTAGAGAAATGCCGTATGTGCAAATATGTAATGATATGACACAACCTGATACAACACATGTCTCCATGGAAGTAATGCAACATGTAGAATCATACATATACCATGGCAGCAATATAGACAAAGTTGGAGAGACAGAAAGTGATATCAAAACAAGAAAACAAAAGGATATACATTAGAAGCTTTCATTGCAATGAGAAATATATGGAGATTAAGAGAAATCAAGTCCAACACTAAACTAAGAATCTTCAACTCAAATGTCAAGTCAGTCCTATTGTATGGCTCTGAGACATGGAGAATACAAAAACTGCAACCAAAGAGCTTCAGACTTTCATAAATGGATGCTTGCATGGAATAGAAGGATTGCATTGGTATGACAAGGTCACCAATGTGGAACTGATGACAAACAGACAAGTGCCAGTGGAACAAGGTATGACAAGGTCACCAATGTGGAACTGATGACAAACAGACAAGTGCCAGTGGAACAAGGTATGACAAGGTCACCAATGTGGAACTGATGACAAACAGACAAGTGCCAGTGGAACAAGGTATGACAAGGTCACCAATGTGGAACTGATGACAAACAGACAAGTGCCAGTGGAACAAGGTATGACAAGGTCACCAATGTGGAACTGATGACAAACAGACAAGTGCCAGTGGAACAAGGTATGACAAGGTCACCAATGTGGAACTGATGACAAACAGACAAGTGCCAGTGGATCAAGAGATGAAAAAATGACACTGGCAATAAATAGGACACATTGAGGAAACATGTTGATAGCATTACAAGGAAGTCCATGTTCTGGAATCCCCAGGGTAAGAGAGGCAGAGGTAGACCAAAAAATACACGGAGAAGAGAACTGGAGACATAAATGAAAATAATTAGGACGACATGGATAGAACTTAAGCTGATGGCCTGTGACAGGAGGACTTGTAACGTGTTTTCTGATGGCATGTGACAGGAGGACTTGTAATGTGTTTTCTGATGGCATGTGACAGGAGGACTTGTAACGTGTTTTCTGATGGCATGTGACAGAAGGACTTGTAACGTGTTTTCTGATGGCATGTGATAGAAGGACTTGTAACGTGTTTTCTGATGGCATGTGACAGGAGGACTTGTAATGTGTTTTCTGATGGCATGTGACAGGAGGACTTGTAACGTGTTTTCTGATGGCATGTGACAGGAGGACTTGTAACGTGTTTTCTGATGGCCTGTGACAAGAGGACTTGTAACGTGTTTTCTGATGGCCTGTGACAAGAGGACTTGTAATGTGTTTTCTGATGGCATGTGACAGGAGGACTTGTAACGTGTTTTCTGATGGCATGTGACAGGAGGACTTGTAAAGTGTGACATGTGACAGGAGGACTTGTAAACGTGTTTTCTGATGGCATGTGACATGTGAAGGGCTTGTAACGTGTTTTCTGATGGCATGTGACAGGAGGACTTGTAGCGTGTTTTCTGATGGCCTGTGACAGGAGGACTTGTAAAGTGTTTTCTGATTGCCTGTGACAGGAGGACTTGTAATGTGTTTTCTGATGGCCTGTGACAGGAGGACTTGTAACGTGTTTTCTGATGGCCTGTGCTCCTTCGGGAGCTAAAGTTTATTGATTGATAAAAGGAATATAGAGATGGCTCACACTGGGACAACTATCCCCAAATAAGAAAAGAGAAGAAAAGAAGATTTTCTCTGGCAGCTAGGTAGGACATTTAGCAGAATGCATGATTACATGTACACACATACTCACACATAAATGCACATATTCTATAAACTTGCACATGTACGCATTTAGTTTTGCACAAATATATGGAGAGTCGGATCTAGGATTCCTGCATGTTCTCTAGTGAAAGTCACAAGAAACCCAGTATCTGATGTTAGGTACTATTTCTACCATCTTAGCATTAAGTTGAGTTATTCCATGTGTTTTTAATTACTTCCTACCATGTTTGCTAATCTGTTTGCAAAAATATTTGTTTATATATATACTTTTTTAAAATTCAGATTTACCTGCTTGTGTCATATTAAACATCATTTATATGTACACACAATCACAACTGTTTGTGTTATATTATACACCATTTAGATGTACACACAAACACAAATGTTTGTGTTATATTATACACCATTTAGATGTACACACAAACACAACTGTTTGTGTCATATTATACACCATTTAGATGTACACACAAACACAAATGTTTGTGTCATATTATACACCATTTAGGGAGCCACGCTAGCGTAGTGGTTACAACACCGCTCTGGCGACCGGGTGATACAGGATCAAACCCGGGCGACGGCATTTGAGGATTGTTGCTGTCATTTTCGACGGAGTCATCTGTCAAGTTATTTGCTTATGTTTGTATCATAAGTATAATTGTGTCTTTACCTGCGATGTCAGGTTGATTAGGGGTTGTCTTCCCTTGTTTATTCATTCATTGTGTTTGACCTTTAGGGTCAGAGGTTGACAGTTCGGCGTAGGCCTATGGGAAGGTTTTTTAAGCGGGAGTGAGATATACTTCCGGGAAGCCGGGAGGTCCTGTTTTTCTGAAGGGACCAAGAGTCCATTGTTTTTCGGGGAGAATCTTCGAAGTAACTGCTATGGCAGTTTTCCCCAGTGAATCTCTGTGCGTCGGGATGACGACAGAATTCCTTGTTTAGTTCTGAGGATTCATTTTCCAGGTAATACCGACCTTTATGCATTATTACGCTTTTCGGTGGCAGAACATGTAAAGGATTACCTAGGGTGAACAGCAGCTCACTGATCCGCCATTTCAGAACTTATATATTTGTGCTCGAGGTAGCCATCCAAGACTGTTAGTCTTATATTGTCCAGAAATCCAGTGACGAAGATATATTGTGGGAGCCGCAGATTGGCGGAACTTCTATCTACAATAAGTATTACTGCAGGGTTGATGATAACCTATTTAACAGAAGTACACGGCCGACGTCAGAACGAGGCCTGTGCTTTCGGCTATTATACTACAGCCTGATATGTGCAATTGGCGGGGAGTGCCAAGTTGCACCTATGTGTCATAGTAACTAAGGCATCTGACGCGTTTAGTCAGAGACGCCAAGGGCGACGCTACGAACTGTCATTATTGAAGAACTTTGCTATTGACCATGCACGTCTATTCTGATGTTTACCTTTTTGAATGCCAAATGTATACCTATCGATGTCAGGTCAGCATGACCTTGTTACACTGACTGTTCCTGTTGATACTATGTGTGTTCCCGTCAATAAATGTCTTGAAACATGCCTGCAGTGTCAAAGCATCCTTGATTACTGCATGTGAGAGTATGGGTTGCAGGATCTACATCTATACGAGCCTAAACACATTCGCGTCTTCATTCGCACCCACACTCAATTCATCATACGCTCGCACTACACATCTAACAACATGTATACTGTCTTGGGCCAGTGATCACCTCAACAAGAGAAAAAAGACAGTTACATTTCTGGTGGACCAGTTACGTGGGCTCTTATGATACATTTCTTGTCGCCAATGTGGCCTAGAAACTTACATTTCTGATGGACCAGATCTGTGGGTTTAAAAAGAACAGAGCGAGCATTTGACATTATTGTTGACATTTATGGATTCAGAAATTTACATTCCTGGTTGGCTGTTACATGTATGATGTCTCCAGTTTTGTCGAGAAAGTTACAAGAAGGACAAGTACACATTACACTTCTGATCTGTGGGTCTAAGCTACACACGGGACAGCCGTAACACACAGCGCTAATTCTACACTTGCAAGTTTTGGCTACAACAGGACAGATATAGGTCATCAACGGTTGACCCAAATAAACAGTACGAGCATTTATATTATAATGCTACATAAAGCATAACAAGACATGTACTGAAGTTAACTACTAGGCATTTGCTACGTGGACCATAACTGCATAGAAGGCGGGTTCCTATTGTAAACAGTACTGCTGGTTGTTACACGTTTCATTCAACAACAGACTTTTCTAGGTCAGAGCATTCAAGCTACATTGTTGGAGGTCAAGTGTCTGTAAACAGTACGTGAAAATGTAAACATTCAATGTGCAAGCCCTAATTTGAGAAGGTCATAGTAACTTTGGTTCGTGAATACCACTTTATGTTACAGTGGATTTGACGTTCAGTGCGCGTTTGACATTTCGTTTCTGTGTTCGCAAGGAGCAAGAAATTTATTTTAGTTTCAGCTGTGACTGAACTTGTTCTGCAACACATTGAAATTGATTGCTATATGTTTATGTCACTTCTACTGTTTTGTGTATTTTTCTGCGGGTTTTTCGGTTGGTGGGTCTTACGGTAAATATGCCACTTGATCGAGGCTTACTGTAAGCGTTCTGTAGGTGCAAATTTTCTTAATTTGGAAATTTGCTAGTGACAATTGGTCGCTATTGATGTTAGCTGTGATGTAATTGTACTTAACGTTGTTTTTGTAATATTTTGTCTGTTTTTCAGTTTTGATTGTCGATTTGTTTTGTTTGTATTCTGTAGGTCTCTCCTTTCTTGTGTATTTCTCTACACATTTTTGGTTAAAACAGTGTTGCCATTTGTATTGTTTTGTATTTTTGTCTTTGTATTTTTTTTTGGTTGTACTACATTACTGTCATGCACAGTCTACATACACATACTTGGTCATGTTTTGATATTATTGATAAGGTAGACTCTTCATATAGAGTTTGTTAAATATTATTATATAAGATATTTATACAAGTTCTTTGATAAAAGACTTGTTATCTACAAAGATTGAGACAAGGTGAAATACATATGCAAGTTCTTTATAAAAAAGACTTGTGCCCATAGTGAGTGGGATATAAGGGATTTTTTTTCCACAGGTACTCAGGTGATTTTTTGGGTACATTATAAACAAGACTAAGAGTGTGAAAGAAAGTGAAGTGAGTATACAAGTCTAGCATTTCAGACTTGTCTCCCATTAAAGTGGGATAATTTAATATATTGCTTCTGCAAGTTTCTGATCTCAGTAGACAAGATGTCTACATTGGACTACTTTATTACACAAGGGAGAGCCCTTGATAAGACTGGTCAACAGTTAGAACAGTGGGCTGTTGCTCAGTATGACAAAGCATTAGCTGCTGAAGAGAGAAGGGCTGCTGCAGAGAAAAAAAAAACTAGGCTGAAGAGAAGAGATTATCAATAGAAGCAGCTGCTCAACAAAACATGCTAGACAGAGAAGCTGATATTGCTGCTGAACAAAAGAAATTGCAGATGCAGGTGGAGGAAAGGAGATTTGAAGCTGAACAAAAGAGATTAGACAAAGAAGCTGCTGCAGAGGAGAGGAAAGCTCAAGCTGCTGCAGAGGAGAGGAAAGCTCAAGCTGCTGCAGAGGAGAGGAAAGCTCAAGCTGCTGCAGAGGAGAGGAAAGCTCAAGCTGAGGCTGAAAACAGAAAAATGGAACTAGATGAAAAACTCGCAACTTTGGAGTTAGAGAAATTGAAATTGGCGAGTACGGGTGCTCAGCAAACAACTTCGAGTACGACAAAGGAGTTTGTTAGTAGGATTAAATTGCCTCATTTCAATCCTTTAAAGGATGACGTAGCAGATTATCTAGATAGATTCCAATTTTTGTGCGATACGCATAACATAAAAAAGGAAAAATATGTTGAACAACTGATGCCATTTTTTACAGGTGACACAGTGACTACTCTTATGACAATAGACGAACATGAGAGGACTAATTATGATGTTGTCAGGGCAGCATTACTAAAAAAATATCAACTAAAACAAGAAGACTATCGTCTTCGTTTTAGGACAATGTTGCCAGAAAATGGAGTAGATTTCTCTGATTTTGTTACAAAGATACGTCGTACATTTACACGATGGGTTGAGTTGTCTCAGATTGAGAAAACATATGAAGGTCTAATGGACTTATTATTGCGAGATAAGGTTTTGTCATCTGTTAATGATTCTTTTCTTGCATTCCTTCATGAGCGTAAGCCTAAAAACTTAAAAGAAATGGAGGAATACTGTTGTCAGTATGCCACAGCACATCCCCATGCTACAGTTAGCAATTCTAAAGTGAAAGAAGGGTTGCCAGCTGCTTCGGCAACACCATATGGCCCTAATTTCAAAAAAAATTTCAGGGTGCTCAACAAAATTGGAATAGGGGAAGTAATCAAAATTACACTCAGAAGCGGAGTAATCCAACACATGATGGTTCTTCGTCTATGCAGTGGAGACAAGATGGTAGTTCTCGTAATTTTAGTGGTAATAATTTGAGACACTTTCGCAAAGGCTATCCAAATAATAACTATTCAAATTTTCGAGGTAATCATTCTCGACGTCAAGATTATGACGATGGTGAATTTAGAAACCGGGATTCAAACCGGAATGATGATTACAATAGGCAATATGATAACAATTACAGGGGAAATGATAGTCGAAATAATTACAGGGGAAATGATAATCGAGGTAGACCTAGGTTTAACAAGAAAAGACCTTACCAACAGGCAAACTCTGCGCAACAAGAGTTTGATGGAGCCTGTAATACAGTAAATGATAGTGGTAACTCTAGGGCTATCACTGGTTGTGCTTTCGATTTTGGGAGAGCAACTGAATGCCCCCAATGCTTAACATTGTTTGACTCATCAACTGTATCTACGCTAAGTTGTGGTCACCCTCTTCCTGCTCTACCTGCTACAGTTGCGCATGATGGGAGAGGATCTCTCATCTTACATAAAGGTCTAATAAATGATAGGCTAGTCTCAGTACTTTTCGATTCGGGATGTACTACCGTCGGGGTTAAGGAGTCTCTGATAGATCCTTGCTGTGCCACTGGAAAAACAATCAAATGTGTTACATTTGGTGGTACTATGGAAAGCTATCCTACTGCTATTATTAGGATTGACACTCCTTTCTTCACAGGAGATGTCCATGCATGTCTTCTTCCTAATCCTATTGCGGATCTTATAATCGGTCGTATTCATGGGGTTAAGGAATGCACCCCGCAACAAATTTCTAGTTGGGAAGAAAAAAACATTCAAACGGTCAATGCAGTGGTGACAAGAGCTCAAGCTCTTAATCCCCCAACTTCATCTGATAATAGTAATGAAGTTGATAGCCAAGACGAGCACTTGGTGATTTCCCATGACTCGTTTGTTAAACGTCAAGAAGAGGATCCTTCTTTGAAGAAATACTTCCTTCTTGCAAAGAAAGGGGATCCCAATCAAAATACGAATCACAAATCGTATATTACTATGAAGAATGGTATATTGGTACGAATGGTACAACACTCGGACAAGTCTATGCATTCGCAAATTCTTGTGCCTAAGTGTATGAGAGCCTTAATTCTTCGGCATGCACACGATTCTCAGTGTGCTGGACACATGGGTTTTTCCAGAACTAAAACTAGAGTCCTTGCGTCATTCTTTCGGCCATTCGTGAATAAAGACATCCGAATTTATTGCCGATCTTGCAAAATTTGTCAAGAGGTCAAGTCTAGGGGTCCGAGACATGCTGCTCCTATTCAGGCTGCAGATATTCCGATTCGGCCGTTTCAGAAAATGGCTATAGACATCATTGGTCCGTTCAAAATTAAGTCAGCCAGAGGACACCAATTTATCCTCACTTGCGTGGACATGTGCACGCGTTGGCCAGAGGCTATTCCTCTGAAGAGCATATCAACTGTCGATATCGCTGATGCTCTTTGGCTCGTATTTTCTCGTCTGGGATTCCCCGGAGAAATACTGTCGGATCACGGCACTCAGTTAATTTCGGACGTTATGTCTCAGGTAATGGCTACGCTAGACATTAAAAGGTCTCTCAGTAGTATTTATCATCCAATGTCCAATGGATTGGTAGAACGTCTTAACAGGACACTAAAGAACTTACTTGGCAAGATAACGGAGGATCATCCTGAAGATTGGGACAGGGTTTTACCTGCAGTCCTCTTTGCCTATAGAGAGGTTCCCAACGAGCATACAGGGTTTTCTCCTTTCGAACTTGTCTTTGGCGCGCAACCGCGCGGGCCAATGTCCTTGTTACACGATTTGATAACTTCCGATAATATTGACGATGATACACAATCGTCATATGAATATGTTATAGCTCTTAGAGAAAAGATTATCGAATCGTGCAGGTTAGCAACTTCATCTTCCGAATTTGCGAAAGAAAAAGCTAGGCGATTTGCTAATAAGAAAAGACGCCTACGTCAACTTTGTCCTGGAGACAAAGCATATGTCTTACTGCCCTCAAGAGAGAATAGACTTCTCATTTCTTGGAAGGGTCCATACACTATAGTCTCGAAAATTTCTGATGTCGACTATATTGTCGATGTGGATGGAAGGCATAAAACCTTCCATATAAATATGCTAACAGAGTTTATTGAACGTCCAGACTATTTACAGCCTATTTTCCAGGCGACGGACGACTCTCCAGTTCAACATGGTCACATCTCATCCCTGTCCGTTATACAGGATGAGGAAACTATTTTTTCTGACGTGAACTTACCTCTTCCTACGATTCCACTTACTTCAACGGAATCGTGGAGAGACGTTACAGTCTCTTCCAACTTGTCTTTTGAGGAACAGCGTCAAGTATCCTCTACGTTACAATCATATCAGGATGTCCTTACCGACATTCCTGGACACACAGATGTCATAGAACATGACATCATACTTACTGATCGTAATCCGATCAGAGTAAGACCATACCCAATACCTATTCATTTTCAAGCACAAGTCGAGAAAGAATTGGATGAAATGATTCAACTACAAATAATTGAACCATCCACTTCAGCTTATTCTTCGTCAATAGTTATTGTTCGAAAGAAAGACAATAACATACGTCTTTGCGTTGATTACACTGACAAACAACATTTTTCTTTCTTATATAAGAATAAGTGTTCTTAGGTCAGTTTCTTGCGCTGATTTCAAATTTGAAATCCGTTTATCTCTATCACGTCAGGTTCTTAAGATATTTGTGAATAAATATATTTTTGGGAAACCGTTATTTGCTCCATTTCATTTTTACTATATAACTTTTTAAAAATTAATAAAATGCAAAATAATTCTACTTTTTATACTGCTAAAAGATGCATGACATATGTTACGTTATATTTCAAATAGTTACTGTATTTTGAAATAATTCTGAGTGAAATATGGCTTCTAGAAGTTGTAGAAATTTGGCTGATCTGTTCTGTTACGTGTGCGGATATTTTACCGATCGTGTTCACCAGAAAAACTTTACACCATTGCTAAAGAAAGCATATGAACTTTATTTCGATTCGAAAGTTGATGATGCAAATAAATCTTGGAAGCCAAATGCAGTTTGTTCGACTTGTGCAAATACATTGGCAGGTTGGTTACGAAAATCGCCGAAGCATAAGTCGATGCCTTTTGGAGTGCCAGTAATATGGCGTGAACCGACAAATCACGCTACTGATTGTTACTTCTGCTTGACAAATATCCATGGTTTCACTTTTAAAACTAGAAAGTCTGTGGTTTATCCAAATATTGAATCGGTTTCGAAACCAGTGCCCCATGATCCAATCACGTGTCCGATCCCAGTTCCACCAGAACAATATCCGTTGGACGTGAATGAACCATCAGAAAGTGATAGTTTACCTGCTTTAGAAACTAATTCTGACTCGGATTATATACCGGTGAATGATGGTGTTCACTTAATTAACCATTCAGAACTTTCAGATCTAATACGTGATCTCGCTCTCACCAAAGGACAAGCGGAATTACTCGGTTCGCGACTCAAAGAATGGAATCTTTTAGCGCCCAATACTCCGATATCTAAATTTCGTCATAGACACAGAGAACTTGTTCAATACTTTGAGATGGATGATGACATTTGCTATTGCAAAGATGTAAAAGGTCTAATGGTGCACCTCGGTCATGAGCACATAGTCAACGAATGGCGACTTTTCATCGACTCTTCCAAGACTAGTCTAAAAGCCGTGTTATTGCATAATGGAAATTTATTTTCATCAATTCCAGTCGCCTACTCTGTTCATATGAAAGAAACTTATGACAATATGGCTATACTTTTGGCAAAAATAAAGTACAATGACTACCAATGGCGGATTTGTGGAGACCTAAAGGTCATTGCAATTCTCACGGGCATGCAGACTGGGTATACTAAATTTTGTTGCTTCATATGTGAATGGGACAGCCGCAACAGACAGGAACATTATGCAAGAAAGGTGTGGCCTATCAGGGATCGTATGCAGCTCGGGCATAAAAATGTAATACACGAGCCATTAGTTAACAAAGACAGCATCATTTTACCACCGTTACATATAAAGTTGGGGCTCATGAAGAATTTCGTAAAAGCGTTAGATAAAACGAGCAAAGCTTTCACTTATCTTCGAGAAAAGTTTCCGCAAATTAGCGATGCAAAGATAAAGGAAGGTATCTTTGTAGGACCTCAGATTAGGAAAGTTATTGCAGACAAACAATTCGAGAACTTGTTACATGGTAGTGAACTTCGCGAATGGATGGCATTCAAATCGATCGTCGATAACTTTCTGGGAAATCACAAATCTGTCGACTATGTGCATATTGTTAAGCAGTGCATAGATGCATACAGAATTATGGGCTGTAACATGTCCCTCAAAATCCATTTGCTCGATTCGCATCTTGACTTTTTCCCTGACAACCTTGGCGAAGTCAGCGATGAACATGGAGAACGATTCCATCAAGATATCGCCGTAATGGAGTCACGTTATCAAGGACGGTGGAGTGTGACCATGCTTGCCGATTATTGTTGGATGCTTCATCGCGATGTACCACATGCCATTCACCGACGAAAGTCGACTGCAAAGAAATTCAAGCCTACATAACTGTTATACTTCTTGTACAAATGATGTTGTAATACTGTATGCGTTGTTAAAAAACTTCAATTGCGTATTTCTAGAGATCCCGACCTGATAGAGAAAAACGGTTTGCAGATTTAAAAACAGCGCATTAAAATTGACCAGAAAAACATAGAAATGTTAGAGAAAGAAAAAAAAATTTTTTTTTGTTAGCCAGTGTTATCGCAAATTAAATCAAGTTACGAAGTTCGATGCTGTACCTATGCCGTTATTAGATGATCTACTTATTAGACTTTCTAAAGCTAAATTCTTTACTAAACTAGACTTGTCGAAAGGTTATTGGCAAGTCCCACTGACGGAACACGCCAAACCTCTCACTGCTTTTTCGACACCTAGGGGTCTGTTTCAATGGAATTTTATGCCTTTCGGGCTTATGAACGCCCCAGCGACTTTCGTGCGCATGATGCGACGAATTCTATCAGATCGTGCAGATGTCATTGCATATTTAGACGACATCTGTCTTTTCAGCGATACTTGGGAAGAACACTATGTGGGTCTAAAGGAATTGCTATCTACTCTACGTGAGCATAGATTGACTGCTAAACCCTCTAAAGCTTTTGTTGGGTTTAGTGAAATTTCCTTCCTAGGTCATCGAGTTGGTCATGGTCTGTTGAAGACAGAGGACCAAAACATTTCAAAGATATTAAATATCTCGGTTCCGAAGACAAAAAAGCAAGTGCGTAGTCTCTTGGGATTGATACAATTCTATGGAAGATTCATTGAGAATCTGTCCTCCATTATGGCACCACTTTCAACGTTATTGAAAAAAGGTTCTCCTAATATGGTGCGTTGGTCCCAAGAATGCCAATCTTCATTGGATCAGGTTAAGAATTTGTTCTCATCTCATCCTATCTTAAGACTACCGACGATTGATAAGACTTTTGTCCTTCGTAGTGATGCCTCTTCCACTGGCATTGGAGCGGCACTAATGCAGGAATATTCAGGAACTCTGCATCCTGTAATGTATATTTCTAGGAAGCTGAATGCGGCAGAAAGGAATTACTCGGTTTTGGACCGTGAATTGTTGGCTATGGTTTGGTCCATTCTTAAGCTACAAAGGTTCCTTCTGGGCGCGCATTTCTTTATGGAAACCGACCAAAAAGCTCTTACGGCTATGCAAAGTAAGGATTTGAAGAGCTCGAGATCTACTCGTTATGCTATTGCTCTTCAGCCTTTCCATTTCACGGTGCGAGCTATCCGTGGTTCGGATAATGTGATGGCGGACATATTGTCTAGATGCCCACATGATTCCAGTTAAATCTTGTGTCCTAGTTTTTCCTGATATATTTTCAGACTTAGGTCTGTCCTTAATATCATAATATGTTGTAATACAAATGTATTTGGATGATGTTTAGATAATTTAACAAATTTCATTTTGTCCATCCATCAGTGATATGTTGCTAAAATAGCATTGACATTTGTATATTGCTATGATTATATTATTTAGTAATGTTTGATATATGATTGGTATTGCCAGCAACTTAGGTTTCTTGAATGGTATCCCTTAGTTTGTTTGGCTTAAAGGAAATATTTTCCCCTATGTTGGGAGATGATTTGTACCCTCTTCTATTGTACCTGATATTAGGTTCATTGTTTGCATGAGCACAGAAGTGATACTGGTGCTATCTTGCTCATGAACATATTAAAAAAAAAAAAATTGCATTTTTTTTTTTTACAGGGGGGTGGTAGTAATGTTGCTGTCATTTTCGACGGAGTCATCTGTCAAGTTATTTGCTTATGTTTGTATCATAAGTATAATTGTGTCTTTACCTGCGATGTCAGGTTGATTAGGGGTTGTCTTCCCTTGTTTATTCATTCATTGTGTTTGACCTTTAGGGTCAGAGGTTGACAGTTCGGCGTAGGCCTATGGGAAGGTTTTTTAAGCGGGAGTGAGATATACTTCCGGGAAGCCGGGAGGTCCTGTTTTTCTGAAGGGACCAAGAGTCCATTGTTTTTCGGGGAGAATCTTCGAAGTAACTGCTATGGCAGTTTTCCCCAGTGAATCTCTGTGCGTCGGGATGACGACAGAATTCCTTGTTTAGTTCTGAGGATTCATTTTCCAGGTAATACCGACCTTTATGCATTATTACGCTTTTCGGTGGCAGAACATGTAAAGGATTACCTAGGGTGAACAGCAGCTCACTGATCCGCCATTTCAGAACTTATATATTTGTGCTCGAGGTAGCCATCCAAGACTGTTAGTCTTATATTGTCCAGAAATCCAGTGACGAAGATATATTGTGGGAGCCGCAGATTGGCGGAACTTCTATCTACAATAAGTATTACTGCAGGGTTGATGATAACCTATTTAACAGAAGTACACGGCCGACGTCAGAACGAGGCCTGTGCTTTCGGCTATTATACTACAGCCTGATATGTGCAATTGGCGGGGAGTGCCAAGTTGCACCTATGTGTCATAGTAACTAAGGCATCTGACGCGTTTAGTCAGAGACGCCAAGGGCGACGCTACGAACTGTCATTATTGAAGAACTTTGCTATTGACCATGCACGTCTATTCTGATGTTTACCTTTTTGAATGCCAAATGTATACCTATCGATGTCAGGTCAGCATGACCTTGTTACACTGACTGTTCCTGTTGATACTATGTGTGTTCCCGTCAATAAATGTCTTGAAACATGCCTGCAGTGTCAAAGCATCCTTGATTACTGCATGTGAGAGTATGGGTTGCAGGATCTACATCTATACGAGCCTAAACACATTCGCGCCTTCATTCGCACCCACACTCAATTCATCATACGCTCGCACTACACATCTAACAACATGTATACTGTCTTGGGCCAGTGATCACCTCAACAAGAGAAAAAAGACAGTTACAGGATATTTCGTCGACCGGGATTTGGACTGGATTAACTCGAGACCTGCCAGGACATTTGAAGGAGTGTCGTCGACCAGGGACTGGCGGCTCCTGAGCCGACCCAGCTGCAATGGGTACCTCCGAAATCGGCGAGTATTTGCCTGAATGGCGAGGGACACCTGTCTCTGTACAAGAAATAAAGGTATACTCACGTAAAATCAATGTCAGGTTAGACATAAAATAATAACCTGAGATTTCGCCTCGAGTATTAGCGGGCGTACGAAAAAAAAAAAAAAAAAAACACCATTTAGATGTACACATAAACACAACTGTTTGTGTCATATTATACACCATTTAGATGTACACACAAACACAACTGTTTGTGTCATATTATACACCATTTAGATGTACACACAAACACAAATGTTTGTGTTATATTATACACCATTTAGATGTACACACAAACACAACTGTTTGTCTCATATTATACACCATTTAGATGTACACACAAACCCAACTGTTTGTGTCATATTATACACCGTTTAGATGTACACACAAACACAACTGTTTGTGTCATATTATACACCATTTAGGTGTACACACAAACACAACTGTCTGTGTCATATTATACACCATTTAGATGTATACACAAACACAACTGTTTGTGTCATATTATACACCATTTAGATGTACACACAAACGCAACTGTTTGTGTAATATTATACATTGTTTAGATGTGCACACAAACACAACTGCATGTGTCATATTATACATCATTTAGATGTACATACAACCACAAACTGTTTATGTCATATTATACATCATTTAGATGTACACACAAACACTGCTAAATGTGTCATATTATACATCATTTAGATGTTCACACAAACATATATTATACATCATTTAGATGTACACACAAACATAACTGTTTGTGTCATATTATACATCATATAGATGTACACAAAAACAAAACTGTTTGTGTCATATAATACATCATTTAGATGTACACACAAATATAACTGTTTGTGTCATATAATACATTGTTTAGATGTAAACACAAAAGCATTTAATGATTTTATACACTGTTAATATTTACACTCTTTTGGCCGAGTGCCATCACCGGCCGGGGTCTGCTTGCTCGGAGCAAGCGGGGGGACATGTGCACCGTCATGGCTGGCAGACGCTGGAGCTGGGTTGGCCATGTCTTCAGGGGAGACCCCGGTGCCATCGTGGGGGCAGCTGTGCTTTGGACCCCTGGGGGAGGGCGAGGGAGAGGCCAACTCGGGACAGCTTGGCGGAAGGCTGTGAAGGCTGGGATGCGGAGGGGGGGAGGGGGTGAACCGGGGTTGGGGCACTGTGCGAGGGATGGCCACCGACCGAGCGAAGTGGAATCAGTTTGTTGTTGCCCTGCTGGACGCCACTAGGCGTGATGGCCGCTGACTGCTTTGGCGGTCGGCGGCTGAGGATCGAAGAAAAGAAAAAAAATATTTACACACACAATGTAAGGGGGTTAAACTATTGCAAATAAGCATGTATATATACATTTGTATTAGCACATTTATGTGCATGTTTCATATACACACACATATAATCAAGTATAGGTCAATCCAACTATAAGTCTATACCTAGACTTTAGGACCTAAAAAAGATTCCAAAATGAATGACCCAATTATAAGTCAAATGAGTTTTTCGTCGATTTTGAATTCATGCACCGCACTGGAGTTTCCGTGGCTTTCTGAAAATTGTATCACTTTCAGCACCCTTTCCTGTTTAAAACGGCTGAAATTACCTGCCCAGAAAGTCTGAATACTGTTGTCGGTCATTGCTAAGTAGCAGCAACGAGATCTCTGTATTTAGCTAGACCTAAGTTATAAATAGATTTCTAGATTTCTGGTACATCTAAAACTTGCTGTTGTAGAGAATCAATCGATATTATAATTTTTCTTATTTTTTAAAGCCATGGCTTTCTATGCAGTCAAATATTTTCTTTGGGATCTGAGAAGTGATTTGTTATTTGATCAGGATGCTAACGGTGTGGTCGAATCAGATGTAGATATTGAATAAAGGCACTATTTAGACTCTGACAGTGACACTGATGAAAGTGATTCTAGTGAAAGAAGTAATGGTATTGCTTTGCTGATAGATTAAACGAAGGAGGCTGGTCAACAAAGCATTCTCCAGCTGAAATTTGTGACTTGTAGGAATTTAACATGTATTTCGTAAGACATTTTGATAAAAATCATTTAATGTAGTATCAAGTTTATATCTGAAGGATACCAATATGGGATGGGAAGGGCTGGAAGAAACACTGACCGGTTTCATGAACCTTTTTTTTTTGACTTGACATTAAGTCGAAGGTTATTTTTTTTTTAGGTCCAAAGTTGGAATAAATTTCTCAACTTATACTCTAGTATATATGGTGTATATTTAATTATACAGGTTGTCCTCAACCTACGATGTATGCGACATATAAACCAATCGTGCTTACAAAAGCCATCCGATAAACAATATTATATTAATGACTTGTAATGTGTTTTCTGATGGCATGTGACAGGAGGACTTGTAATGTGTTTTCTGATGGCATGTGACAGGAGGACTTGTAACGTGTTTTCTGATGGCATGTGACAGAAGGACTTGTAACGTGTTTTCTGATGGCATGTGATAGAAGGACTTGTAACGTGTTTTCTGATGGCATGTGACAGGAGGACTTGTAATGTGTTTTCTGATGGCATGTGACAGGAGGACTTGTAACGTGTTTTCTGATGGCATGTGACAGGAGGACTTGTAACGTGTTTTCTGATGGCCTGTGACAAGAGGACTTGTAACGTGTTTTCTGATGGCCTGTGACAAGAGGACTTGTAATGTGTTTTCTGATGGCATGTGACAGGAGGACTTGTAACGTGTTTTCTGATGGCATGTGACAGGAGGACTTGTAAAGTGTTTTCTGATGGCATGTGACAGGAGGACTTGTAACGTGTTTTCTGATGGCATGTGACAGAAGGACTTGTAACGTGTTTTCTGATGGCATGTGACAGGAGGACTTGTAACATGTTTTCTGATGGCCTGTGACAGGAGGACTTGTAAAGTGTTTTCTGATTGCCTGTGACAGGAGGACTTGTAATGTGTTTTCTGATGGCCTGTGACAGGAGGACTTGTAACGTGTTTTCTGATGGCCTGTGCTCCTTCGGGAGCTAAAGTTTATTGATTGATAAAAGTAATATAGAGATGGCTCACACTAGGACAACTATCCCCAAATAAGAAAAGAGAAGAAAAGAAGATTTTCTCTGGCAGCTAGGTAGGACATTTAGCAGAATGCATGATTACATGTACACACATACTCACACATAAATGCACATATTCTATAAACTTGCACATGTACGCATTTAGTTTTGCACAAATATATGGAGAGTCGGATCTAGGATTCCTGCATGTTCTCTAGTGAAAGTCACAAGAAACCCAGTATCTGATGTTAGGTACTATTTCTACCATCTTAGCATTAAGTTGAGTTATTCCATGTGTTTTTAATTACTTCCTACCATGTTTGCTAATCTGTTTGCAAAAATATTTGTTTATATGTATACTTTTTTAAAATTCAGATTTACCTGCTTGTGTCATATTAAACATCATTTATATGTACACACAATCACAACTGTTTGTGTTATATTATACACCATTTAGATGTACACACAAACACCAATGTTTGTGTTATATTATACACCATTTAGATGTACACACAAACACAACTGTTTGTGTCATATTATACACCATTTAGATGTACACACAAACACAAATGTTTGTGTCATATTATACACCATTTAGGGAGCCACGCTAGCGTAGTGGTTACAACACCACTCTGGCGACCGGGTGATACAGGATCAAACCCGGGCGACGGCATTTGAGGATTTTTCGTCGACCGGGATTTGGACTGGATTAACTCGAGACCTGGCGAGGACATTTGAAGGAGTGTCGTCGACCAGGGACTGGCGGCTCCTGAGCCGACCCAGCTGCAATGGGTACCTCCGAAATCGGCGAGTATTTGCCTGAATGGCGAGGGACACCTGTCTCTGTACAAGAAATAAAGGTATACTCACGTAAAATCAATGTCAGGTTAGACATAAAATAATAACCTGAGATTTCGCCTCGAGTATTAGCGGGCGTACGAAAAAAAAAAAAGAAAAAAAAAAACACCATTTAGATGTACACATAAACACAACTGTTTGTGTCATATTATACACCATTTAGATGTACACACAAACACAACTGTTTGTGTCATATTATACACCATTTAGATGTACACACAAACACAAATGTTTGTGTTATATTATACACCATTTAGATGTACACACAAACACAACTGTTTGTCTCATATTATACACCATTTAGATGTACACACAAACCCAACTGTTTGTGTCATATTATACACCGTTTAGATGTACACACAAACACAACTGTTTGTGTCATATTATACACCATTTAGGTGTACACACAAACACAACTGTCTGTGTCATATTATACACCATTTAGATGTATACACAAACACAACTGTTTGTGTCATATTATACACCATTTAGATGTACACACAAACGCAACTGTTTGTGTAATATTATACATTGTTTAGATGTGCACACAAACACAACTGCATGTGTCATATTATACATCATTTAGATGTACATACAACCACAAACTGTTTATGTCATATTATACATCATTTAGATGTACACACAAACACTGCTAAATGTGTCATATTATACATCATTTAGATGTTCACACAAACATATATTATACATCATTTAGATGTACACACAAACATAACTGTTTGTGTCATATTATACATCATATAGATGTACACAAAAACAAAACTGTTTGTGTCATATAATACATCATTTAGATGTACACACAAATATAACTGTTTGTGTCATATAATACATTGTTTAGATGTAAACACAAAAGCATTTAATGATTTTATACACTGTTAATATTTACACTCTTTTGGCCGAGTGCCATCACCGGCCGGGGTCTGCTTGCTCGGAGCAAGCGGGGGGACATGTGCACCGTCATGGCTGGCAGACGCTGGAGCTGGGTTGGCCATGTCTTCAGGGGAGACCCCGGTGCCATCGTGGGGGCAGCTGTGCTTTGGACCCCTGGGGGAGGGCGAGGGAGAGGCCAACTCGGGACAGCTTGGCGGAAGGCTGTGAAGGCTGGGATGCGGAGGGGGGGAGGGGGTGAACCGGGGTTGGGGCACTGTGCGAGGGATGGCCACCGACCGAGCGAAGTGGAATCAGTTTGTTGTTGCCCTGCTGGACGCCACTAGGCGTGATGGCCGCTGACTGCTTTGGCGGTCGGCGGCTGAGGATCGAAGAAAAGAAAAAAAATATTTACACACACAATGTAAGGGGGTTAAACTATTGCAAATAAGCATGTATATATACATTTGTATTAGCACATTTATGTGCATGTTTCATATACACACACATATAATCAAGTATAGGTCAATCCAACTATAAGTCTATACCTAGACTTTAGGACCTAAAAAAGATTCCAAAATGAATGACCCAATTATAAGTCAAATGAGTTTTTCGTCGATTTTGAATTCATGCACCGCACTGGAGTTTCCGTGGCTTTCTGAAAATTGTATCACTTTCAGCACCCTTTCCTGTTTAAAACGGCTGAAATTACCTGCCCAGAAAGTCTGAATACTGTTGTCGGTCATTGCTAAGTAGCAGCAACGAGATCTCTGTATTTAGCTAGACCTAAGTTATAAATAGATTTCTAGATTTCTGGTACATCTAAAACTTGCTGTTGTAGAGAATCAATCGATATTATAATTTTTCTTATTTTTTAAAGCCATGGCTTTCTATGCAGTCAAATATTTTCTTTGGGATCTGAGAAGTGATTTGTTATTTGATCAGGATGCTAACGGTGTGGTCGAATCAGATGTAGATATTGAATAAAGGCACTATTTAGACTCTGACAGTGACACTGATGAAAGTGATTCTAGTGAAAGAAGTAATGGTATTGCTTTGCTGATAGATTAAACGAAGGAGGCTGGTCAACAAAGCATTCTCCAGCTGAAATTTGTGACTTGTAGGAATTTAACATGTATTTCGTAAGACATTTTGATAAAAATCATTTAATGTAGTATCAAGTTTATATCTGAAGGATACCAATATGGGATGGGAAGGGCTGGAAGAAACACTGACCGGTTTCATGAACCTTTTTTTTTTGACTTGACATTAAGTCGAAGGTTATTTTTTTTTTAGGTCCAAAGTTGGAATAAATTTCTCAACTTATACTCTAGTATATATGGTGTATATTTAATTATACAGGTTGTCCTCAACCTACGATGTATGCGACATATAAACCAATCGTGCTTACAAAAGCCATCCGATAAACAATATTATATTAATGACTTGTAATGTGTTTTCTGATGGCATGTGACAGGAGGACTTGTAATGTGTTTTCTGATGGCATGTGACAGGAGGACTTGTAACGTGTTTTCTGATGGCATGTGACAGAAGGACTTGTAACGTGTTTTCTGATGGCATGTGATAGAAGGACTTGTAACGTGTTTTCTGATGGCATGTGACAGGAGGACTTGTAATGTGTTTTCTGATGGCATGTGACAGGAGGACTTGTAACGTGTTTTCTGATGGCATGTGACAGGAGGACTTGTAACGTGTTTTCTGATGGCCTGTGACAAGAGGACTTGTAACGTGTTTTCTGATGGCCTGTGACAAGAGGACTTGTAATGTGTTTTCTGATGGCATGTGACAGGAGGACTTGTAACGTGTTTTCTGATGGCATGTGACAGGAGGACTTGTAAAGTGTTTTCTGATGGCATGTGACAGGAGGACTTGTAACGTGTTTTCTGATGGCATGTGACAGAAGGACTTGTAACGTGTTTTCTGATGGCATGTGACAGGAGGACTTGTAACATGTTTTCTGATGGCCTGTGACAGGAGGACTTGTAAAGTGTTTTCTGATTGCCTGTGACAGGAGGACTTGTAATGTGTTTTCTGATGGCCTGTGACAGGAGGACTTGTAACGTGTTTTCTGATGGCCTGTGCTCCTTCGGGAGCTAAAGTTTATTGATTGATAAAAGGAATATAGAGATGGCTCACACTAGGACAACTATCCCCAAATAAGAAAAGAGAAGAAAAGAAGATTTTCTCTGGCAGCTAGGTAGGACATTTAGCAGAATGCATGATTACATGTACACACATACTCACACATAAATGCACATATTCTATAAACTTGCACATGTACGCATTTAGTTTTGCACAAATATATGGAGAGTCGGATCTAGGATTCCTGCATGTTCTCTAGTGAAAGTCACAAGAAACCCAGTATCTGATGTTAGGTACTATTTCTACCATCTTAGCATTAAGTTGAGTTATTCCATGTGTTTTTAATTACTTCCTACCATGTTTGCTAATCTGTTTGCAAAAATATTTGTTTATATGTATACTTTTTTAAAATTCAGATTTACCTGCTTGTGTCATATTAAACATCATTTATATGTACACACAATCACAACTGTTTGTGTTATATTATACACCATTTAGATGTACACACAAACACAAATGTTTGTGTTATATTATACACCATTTAGATGTACACACAAACACAACTGTTTGTGTCATATTATACACCATTTAGATGTACACACAAACACAAATGTTTGTGTCATATTATACACCATTTAGGGAGCCACGCTAGCGTAGTGGTTACAACACCGCTCTGGCGACCGGGTGATACAGGATCAAACCCGGGCGACGGCATTTGAGGATTTTTCGTCGACCGGGATTTGGACTGGATTAACTCGAGACCTGGCGAGGACATTGAAGGAGTGTCGTCGACCAGGGACTGGCGGCTCCTGAGCCGACCCAGCTGCAATGGGTACCTCCGAAATCGGCGAGTATTTGCCTGAATGGCGAGGGACACCTGTCTCTGTACAAGAAATAAAGGTATACTCACGTAAAATCAATGTCAGGTTAGACATAAAATAATAACCTGAGATTTCGCCTCGAGTATTAGCGGGCGTACGAAAAAAAAAAAAAAAAAAAACACCATTTAGATGTACACATAAACACAACTGTTTGTGTCATATTATACACCATTTAGATGTACACACAAACACAACTGTTTGTGTCATATTATACACCATTTAGATGTACACACAAACACAAATGTTTGTGTTATATTATACACCATTTAGATGTACACACAAACACAACTGTTTGTCTCATATTATACACCATTTAGATGTACACACAAACCCAACTGTTTGTGTCATATTATACACCGTTTAGATGTACACATAAACACAACTGTTTGTGTCATATTATACACCATTTAGGTGTACACACAAACACAACTGTCTGTGTCATATTATACACCATTTAGATGTATACACAAACACAACTGTTTGTGTCATATTATACACCATTTAGATGTACACACAAACGCAACTGTTTGTGTAATATTATACATTGTTTAGATGTGCACACAAACACAACTGCATGTGTCATATTATACATCATTTAGATGTACATACAACCACAAACTGTTTATGTCATATTATACATCATTTAGATGTACACACAAACACTGCTAAATGTGTCATATTATACATCATTTAGATGTTCACACAAACATATATTATACATCATTTAGATGTACACACAAACATAACTGTTTGTGTCATATTATACATCATATAGATGTACACAAAAACAAAACTGTTTGTGTCATATAATACATCATTTAGATGTACACACAAATATAACTGTTTGTGTCATATAATACATTGTTTAGATGTAAACACAAAAGCATTTAATGATTTTATACACTGTTAATATTTACACTCTTTTGGCCGAGTGCCATCACCGGCCGGGGTCTGCTTGCTCGGAGCAAGCGGGGGGACATGTGCACCGTCATGGCTGGCAGACGCTGGAGCTGGGTTGGCCATGTCTTCAGGGGAGACCCCGGTGCCATCGTGGGGGCAGCTGTGCTTTGGACCCCTGGGGGAGGGCGAGGGAGAGGCCAACTCGGGACAGCTTGGCGGAAGGCTGTGAAGGCTGGGATGCGGAGGGGGGGAGGGGGTGAACCGGGGTTGGGGCACTGTGCGAGGGATGGCCACCGACCGAGCGAAGTGGAATCAGTTTGTTGTTGCCCTGCTGGACGCCACTAGGCGTGATGGCCGCTGACTGCTTTGGCGGTCGGCGGCTGAGGATCGAAGAAAAGAAAAAAAATATTTACACACACAATGTAAGGGGGTTAAACTATTGCAAATAAGCATGTATATATACATTTGTATTAGCACATTTATGTGCATGTTTCATATACACACACATATAATCAAGTATAGGTCAATCCAACTATAAGTCTATACCTAGACTTTAGGACCTAAAAAAGATTCCAAAATGAATGACCCAATTATAAGTCAAATGAGTTTTTCGTCGATTTTGAATTCATGCACCGCACTGGAGTTTCCGTGGCTTTCTGAAAATTGTATCACTTTCAGCACCCTTTCCTGTTTAAAACGGCTGAAATTACCTGCCCAGAAAGTCTGAATACTGTTGTCGGTCATTGCTAAGTAGCAGCAACGAGATCTCTGTATTTAGCTAGACCTAAGTTATAAATAGATTTCTAGATTTCTGGTACATCTAAAACTTGCTGTTGTAGAGAATCAATCGATATTATAATTTTTCTTATTTTTTAAAGCCATGGCTTTCTATGCAGTCAAATATTTTCTTTGGGATCTGAGAAGTGATTTGTTATTTGATCAGGATGCTAACGGTGTGGTCGAATCAGATGTAGATATTGAATAAAGGCACTATTTAGACTCTGACAGTGACACTGATGAAAGTGATTCTAGTGAAAGAAGTAATGGTATTGCTTTGCTGATAGATTAAACGAAGGAGGCTGGTCAACAAAGCATTCTCCAGCTGAAATTTGTGACTTGTAGGAATTTAACATGTATTTCGTAAGACATTTTGATAAAAATCATTTAATGTAGTATCAAGTTTATATCTGAAGGATACCAATATGGGATGGGAAGGGCTGGAAGAAACACTGACCGGTTTCATGAACCTTTTTTTTTTGACTTGACATTAAGTCGAAGGTTATTTTTTTTTTAGGTCCAAAGTTGGAATAAATTTCTCAACTTATACTCTAGTATATATGGTGTATATTTAATTATACAGGTTGTCCTCAACCTACGATGTATGCGACATATAAACCAATCGTGCTTACAAAAGCCATCCGATAAACAATATTATATTAATGACTTGTAATGTGTTTTCTGATGGCATGTGACAGGAGGACTTGTAATGTGTTTTCTGATGGCATGTGACAGGAGGACTTGTAACGTGTTTTCTGATGGCATGTGACAGAAGGACTTGTAACGTGTTTTCTGATGGCATGTGATAGAAGGACTTGTAACGTGTTTTCTGATGGCATGTGACAGGAGGACTTGTAATGTGTTTTCTGATGGCATGTGACAGGAGGACTTGTAACGTGTTTTCTGATGGCATGTGACAGGAGGACTTGTAACGTGTTTTCTGATGGCCTGTGACAAGAGGACTTGTAACGTGTTTTCTGATGGCCTGTGACAAGAGGACTTGTAATGTGTTTTCTGATGGCATGTGACAGGAGGACTTGTAACGTGTTTTCTGATGGCATGTGACAGGAGGACTTGTAAAGTGTTTTCTGATGGCATGTGACAGGAGGACTTGTAACGTGTTTTCTGATGGCATGTGACAGAAGGACTTGTAACGTGTTTTCTGATGGCATGTGACAGGAGGACTTGTAACATGTTTTCTGATGGCCTGTGACAGGAGGACTTGTAAAGTGTTTTCTGATTGCCTGTGACAGGAGGACTTGTAATGTTTTCTGATGGCCTGTGACAGGAGGACTTGTAACGTGTTTTCTGATGGCCTGTGCTCCTTCGGGAGCTAAAGTTTATTGATTGATAAAAGGAATATAGAGATGGCTCACACTAGGACAACTATCCCCAAATAAGAAAAGAGAAGAAAAGAAGATTTTCTCTGGCAGCTAGGTAGGACATTTAGCAGAATGCATGATTACATGTACACACATACTCACACATAAATGCACATATTCTATAAACTTGCACATGTACGCATTTAGTTTTGCACAAATATATGGAGAGTCGGATCTAGGATTCCTGCATGTTCTCTAGTGAAAGTCACAAGAAACCCAGTATCTGATGTTAGGTACTATTTCTACCATCTTAGCATTAAGTTGAGTTATTCCATGTGTTTTTAATTACTTCCTACCATGTTTGCTAATCTGTTTGCAAAAATATTTATTTATATGTATACTTTTTTAAAATTCAGATTTACCTGCTTGTGTCATATTAAACATCATTTATATGTACACACAATCACAACTGTTTGTGTTATATTATACACCATTTAGATGTACACACAAACACAAATGTTTGTGTTATATTATACACCATTTAGATGTACACACAAACACAACTGTTTGTGTCATATTATACACCATTTAGATGTACACACAAACACAAATGTTTGTGTCATATTATACACCATTTAGGGAGCCACGCTAGCGTAGTGGTTACAACACCGCTCTGGCGACCGGGTGATACAGGATCAAACCCGGGCGACGGCATTTGAGGATTTTTCGTCGACCGGGATTTGGACTGGATTAACTCGAGACCTGGCGAGGACATTTGAAGGAGTGTCGTCGACCAGGGACTGGCGGCTCCTGAGCCGACCCAGCTGCAATGGGTACCTCCGAAATCGGCGAGTATTTGCCTGAATGGCGAGGGACACCTGTCTCTGTACAAGAAATAAAGGTATACTCACGTAAAATCAATGTCAGGTTAGACATAAAATAATAACCTGAGATTTCGCCTCGAGTATTAGCGGGCGTACGAAAAAAAAAAAAGAAAAAAAAAACACCATTTAGATGTACACATAAACACAACTGTTTGTGTCATATTATACACCATTTAGATGTACACACAAACACAACTGTTTGTGTCATATTATACACCATTTAGATGTACACACAAACACAAATGTTTGTGTTATATTATACACCATTTAGATGTACACACAAACACAACTGTTTGTCTCATATTATACACCATTTAGATGTACACACAAACCCAACTGTTTGTGTCATATTATACACTGTTTAGATGTACACACAAACACAACTGTTTGTGTCATATTATACACCATTTAGGTGTACACACAAACACAACTGTCTGTGTCATATTATACACCATTTAGATGTATACACAAACACAACTGTTTGTGTCATATTATACACCATTTAGATGTACACACAAACGCAACTGTTTGTGTAATATTATACATTGTTTAGATGTGCACACAAACACAACTGCATGTGTCATATTATACATCATTTAGATGTACATACAACCACAAACTGTTTATGTCATATTATACATCATTTAGATGTACACACAAACACTGCTAAATGTGTCATATTATACATCATTTAGATGTTCACACAAACATATATTATACATCATTTAGATGTACACACAAACATAACTGTTTGTGTCATATTATACATCATATAGATGTACACAAAAACAAAACTGTTTGTGTCATATAATACATCATTTAGATGTACACACAAATATAACTGTTTGTGTCATATAATACATTGTTTAGATGTAAACACAAAAGCATTTAATGATTTTATACACTGTTAATATTTACACTCTTTTGGCCGAGTGCCATCACCGGCCGGGGTCTGCTTGCTCGGAGCAAGCGGGGGGACATGTGCACCGTCATGGCTGGCAGACGCTGGAGCTGGGTTGGCCATGTCTTCAGGGGAGACCCCGGTGCCATCGTGGGGGCAGCTGTGCTTTGGACCCCTGGGGGAGGGCGAGGGAGAGGCCAACTCGGGACAGCTTGGCGGAAGGCTGTGAAGGCTGGGATGCGGAGGGGGGGAGGGGGTGAACCGGGGTTGGGGCACTGTGCGAGGGATGGCCACCGACCGAGCGAAGTGGAATCAGTTTGTTGTTGCCCTGCTGGACGCCACTAGGCGTGATGGCCGCTGACTGCTTTGGCGGTCGAGGATCGAAGAAAAGAAAAAAAATATTTACACACACAATGTAAGGGGGTTAAACTATTGCAAATAAGCATGTATATATACATTTGTATTAGCACATTTATGTGCATGTTTCATATACACACACATATAATCAAGTATAGGTCAATCCAACTATAAGTCTATACCTAGACTTTAGGACCTAAAAAAGATTCCAAAATGAATGACCCAATTATAAGTCAAATGAGTTTTTCGTCGATTTTGAATTCATGCACCGCACTGGAGTTTCCGTGGCTTTCTGAAAATTGTATCACTTTCAGCACCCTTTCCTGTTTAAAACGGCTGAAATTACCTGCCCAGAAAGTCTGAATACTGTTGTCGGTCATTGCTAAGTAGCAGCAACGAGATCTCTGTATTTAGCTAGACCTAAGTTATAAATAGATTTCTAGATTTCTGGTACATCTAAAACTTGCTGTTGTAGAGAATCAATCGATATTATAATTTTTCTTATTTTTTAAAGCCATGGCTTTCTATGCAGTCAAATATTTTCTTTGGGATCTGAGAAGTGATTTGTTATTTGATCAGGATGCTAACGGTGTGGTCGAATCAGATGTAGATATTGAATAAAGGCACTATTTAGACTCTGACAGTGACACTGATGAAAGTGATTCTAGTGAAAGAAGTAATGGTATTGCTTTGCTGATAGATTAAACGAAGGAGGCTGGTCAACAAAGCATTCTCCAGCTGAAATTTGTGACTTGTAGGAATTTAACATGTATTTCGTAAGACATTTTGATAAAAATCATTTAATGTAGTATCAAGTTTATATCTGAAGGATACCAATATGGGATGGGAAGGGCTGGAGGAAACACTGACCGGTTTCATGAACCTTTTTTTTTTGACTTGACATTAAGTCGAAGGTTATTTTTTTTTTAGGTCCAAAGTTGGAATAAATTTCTCAACTTATACTCTAGTATATATGGTGTATATTTAATTATACAGGTTGTCCTCAACCTACGATGTATGCGACATATAAACCAATCGTGCTTACAAAAGCCATCCGATAAACCATATTATATTAATGTTTATTATTTTTGGCTCCAAATGTTCGGTAGTAAAAGTTACTTATTTATTTATTCACTATTTATTACGGCATTTGTAGTGTAATAATACGGTAATTTTATGTTATATCTGTTTTATTTAACTACAAATAAAAAATATAACAAAATAGACCTACATGTTTTAGCATTCAAGCATGTTAACTGTAAGCATATCCTTAAGGTTCATATAATGTATAGTGATTTCTGACGTACGACCATATTGAATTACGACAGACTCGTTGGAACGTTCATTGTAAGTCAAGGACAGTCTTGAGGGTACCAAATAAGCTGTTTCCCTTGGGCGCCAAATTCCATGTTTGCAGGGGGCACAAATTCCCCATTTGCCAAGGGTGCAAATTCCTTGTTTGCCTTGTGCGCCAAATTTCCTAAGTGCCAAGTGCACAACTTCCCTGTTTGCCTAGGGTACCAAACACTCTAGCAGCAGACCTGATAGCAGTACTGTAAAGTCTGACATACTGACACTTGGTTCAAGAAATGCTGGGGTCACTGCTGGCTATTCTTGCTAATCAATGCCTCAAGAGACAACAATAATTTTTACATATATACATTTAACACCTAGTTGATAAATATTTGTCACATCAAATAGTATGTTTGTCTGTTTTTTTTTTGTTTGCTTATAATTTTTAATTAAATCCGTATTTACGTTCAATGCTTTCAAAATAAAATGTTTCAGTTGTCAAGACTATCATTTAAAAAGGGTTTTTTTTTTTTTTTTTTTTTTTTTTCCTTAACCAGCGGCACTTGGGCTTTCAGCCCTTCGGCCCAATGACATGTCATTGCGAGGCTGGGGAACCTGAGGACTTTCCTTCCAATCCGGTCAGGAGCTTCGCTCCTTCCCATCCACAGAGGGTTTATCACAGGAGCCGTTCAGGCTATTCAGTCAAATTTCCGGCCGTAAACATTTCTTCAAACGCCGACGCCCGGGTTTGAACCATGAACACCTGGTCGCCAGTACAACGCCGAAGCCATTACACCAGCGCGGCTCCCTTTAAAAAGGGTTAAAATGAAGAATAGTGGGCCATGTGTTCGATATGGCCTCAAAAAAGAATTCAGAAAGTCAGTAATAAGACGTACGAGTCAAGATTCCTAAACCTGTCCTTAATCCTAACCACCTGGGTGTCTTATTTAAATAGAATCGTGGACACGTCCCACTCTTCTTCATTTCAACCATTTAAAAGAAACAGAAAATTATGAGCAAATATGAGTGGTCTAAACTGCAGGTTGCTGTAAATATTATGTCTATGTGTTTGACATAATGACTACTTCCATAAGATGGGACAGTGGTGTCGTTTTGCTAAGATTATTAAAACAAAACCCTGCGTTTATGAACAAATCAATGGTGATCAGAGGGTATAGGCCTACTGTGTGCAAGTAATAAGGTGAAATAAGGCTCAGCCTCGATTGCAACTTATACAGTGTATACATTTTGGTGTGGTTGTGTGTCACTGCGTGTATGCGACAGTAAGCGTATTACTGTTTACACAAAGGTTAACCACAACTTTAGTTAGGTCTAATGACCTTCTGTCTTTTAAAAGCATTGAAAGAAATCACCGTACCTTTAGTCTTCTACTGTGCTATCAAGTCCACACAATATGTGATTCTGGTCTCTGTGGCTTTTAACTGACCTGGTACACTTAGATATTTCAGGACAAAAGAACAGAATATACCTATGTCAAAAGCAAAGTCAGTAATGTTAAAACACGGCAACAAGACAGCGGTGTAAGGAAACAACAGATCTCGGACATCATATCCTGCCCACCCCCTGGCAGACATAAACTATTTTTAGATCAACAGGAACGGAGAACTATCACGTGACTTTCGTAGGCCAAATTCGTCGACTTCTCTGAAATATCTGTGATGCTTATAATCATTAATGATTTATTCTATATAATAGGATCACTGATGATGCTTATAATCATAAACGGTTCTATAAAATAGGATCACTGATGATGCTTATAATCATTAACGGTTCTATAAAATAGGATCACTGATGATGCTTATAATCATAAACGGTTCTATAAAATAGGATCACTGATGATGCTTATAATCATTAACGGTTCTATAAAATAGGATCACTGATGATGCTTATAATGGCATTCACTTCAGTCATTCAGATTAACGTTAACCAGATTAAAAAAATTGCAAGACCAATGTGTTCCCGTCAAACGATTCCGTTTGATGTTGATTTGATTCCTTTGTGTGTACCAAAGTGACCGCAATAACAAAGGTTTTCCCCCATTTTGTTTTAATGCGAGAAGTGTTAGTTATACTGTCATCTATTATTGGAAGCCGCCAAGAAGTATGAACAACTGAGAATACCAGTTATTAGATTAGGCATGCATATTTTTTTTTTTTTACACAAAGATCTCGTTCAACCGTCGATGGGTTATAATTAGGATATACAGTGTAATAAACTCAAGACAATATAGTAACTTCTTCCCCCCTCCACTCAGTCCAAATAGAGTAAATCAAAACTAAAATCGTGTCTTTGTGTGTGTGTGTGTGTGTGTGTGTGTGTTATCTCCCCTTTCCAAGAAACAAACAAACATGCAATTTACCAAAACCTGTAGAACAGGTGTTGAGAACAGACAGGCGGAGAGAACTTCATAATATTGTCAAACAGTAGGCCTATATAACAAGTACTTTTAACAAGAACATAAATTAGTTTTGAGAATACCGTAATGATTTGGTGACCCCCGTGTGGTTCACTGGGGTCTCTGACGAGCTAGAGAGAGAATATAATTACTGTTCCCTCAAGCATGTCGTAGAAGGCAATTAATATAAGGTTGTGCAAATTAATGGCAACCTCATCATGTACAACAAATAGCTACAGCAACCACTCCTGTATGTGAATTTTGCGAGCTTCCTGCAAGGGGACGAACTACAAGGGTGACTCCCATGCTCTATAAGGAGCGACAAGGGAAATAATGGTAACTGTTGAGGGTAGGGGTGGGAAGGTGAAAGTCAATTTCTCATAACATAAATTGATTATGACAAGTAAATAATGATAACTTTTGAGGGTAGGGGTGGGAAGGTGAAAGTCAATTTCTCATAACATAAATTGATTATGACAAGTAAATAATGATAACTGTTGAGGGTAGGGGTGGGAAGGTGAAAGTCAATTTCTCATAACATAAATTGATTATGACAAGTAAATAATGATAACTGTTGAGGGTAGGGGTGGGAAGGTGAAAGTCAATTTCTCATAACATAAATTGATTATGACAAGTAAATAATGATTTACGCATCGCCCCCAACACACCAGGGGCTGTCACATCATCCTCCTCCATGACAGATATGGGGAAACTATTATGTTAGGACAAAGGAAAAAGATACACAGGCACATCCACACAATTTGACTCTTAAATGTACTCGGAAACGAGACATGATACCACGGTCAGGTATCAGCATTTGAATATATTATTTGGAATTAGAGACAATAATTATAACCGCCAGAGGTGTCGTCTGGTTCATGGTGTCGTCTGGTTCATGGTGTCGTCTGGTTCATGGTGTCGTCTGGTTCATGGTGTCGTCTGGTTCATGGTGTCGTCTGGTTCATGGTGTCGTCTGGTTCATGGTGTCGTCTGGTTCATGGTGTCGTCTGGTTCATGACTTTCCATGTCATTATTCCTTTCATGACTGGTTGCTCTTCTCTTCTCCATATGTTGTGTGCGGTCTCTCTCTCTCTCTCCTCTCTCTCTATCTCTCTCTCTCTCTCTCTCTCTCTGTACATTTCTCCCCCCCCTTCCCCGGGAATCCTAGAACAAGGACTGCCTTGTAGTGCTATCAGTTTCCTCAATGTCTCCCCTATTCATCGCGAGCATCATCTTCTCGCCTGTTGTACTTATGTGGTTCTTGTCACCAGCTTCATCTTCTCGCCTGTTGTACTTATGTGGTTCTTGTCACCAGCTTCATCTTCTCGCCTGTTGCACGTATGTGGTTCTTGTCACCAGCTTCATCTTCTCGCCTGTTGTACTTATGTGGTTCTTGTCACCAGCTTCATCTTCTCGCCTGTTGTACTTATGTGGTTCTTGTCGCCAGCTTCATCTTCTCGCCTGTTGCACTTATGTGGTCGCCAGCTTCATCTTCTCGCCTGTTGTACTTATGTGGTTCTTGTCGCCAGCTTCATCTTCTCGCCAGTTGTACTTATGTGGTTCTTGTCACCAGCTTCATCTTCTCGCCTGTTGTACTTATGTGGTTCTTGTCGCCAGCTTCATCTTCTCGCCTGTTGCACTTATGTGGTCGCCAGCTTCATCTTCTCGCCTGTTGTACTTATGTGGTTCTTGTCGCCAGCTTCATCTTCTCGCCTGTTGTACTTATGTGGTTCTTGTCGCCAGCTTCATCTTCTCGCCTGTTGTACTTATGTGGTTCTTGTCGCCAGCTTCATCTTCTCGCCTGCTGTACTTATGTGGTTCTTATCACCAGCTTCATCTTCTCGCCTGTTGTACTTATGTGGTTCTTGTCGCCAGCTTCATCTTCTCGCCTGTTGTACTTATGTGGTTCTTGTCGCCAGCTTCATCTTCTCGCCTGTTGTACTTATGTGGTCGCCAGCTTCATCTTCTCGCCTGTTGCACTTATGTGGTTCTTGTCGCCAGCTTCATCTTCTCGCCTGTTGCACTTATGTGGTTCTTGTCACCATCTTCATCTTCTCACCTGTTGTACTTATGTGGTTCTTGTCGCCAGCTTCATCTTCTCGCCTGTTGCACTTATGTGGTCGCCAGCTTCATCTTCTCGCCTGTTGAATTATGTGGTTCTTGTCGCCAGCTTCATCTTCTCGCCTGTTGCACGTATGTGGTTCTTGTCGCCATCTTCATCTTCTCGCCTGTTGTACTTATGTGGTTCTTGTCGCCAGCTTCATCTTCTCGCCTGTTGCACGTATGTGGTTCTTGTCACCAGCTTCATCTTCTCGCCTGTTGTACTTATGTGTTTCTTGTCGCCAGCTTCATCTTCTCGCCTGTTGCACGTATGTGGTTCTTGTCACCAGCTTCATCTTCTCGCCTGTTGCACTTATGTGGTCGCCAGCTTCATCTTCTCGCCTGTTGCACGTATGTGGTTCTTGTCACCAGCTTCATCTTCTCGCCTGTTGCACTTATGTGGTCGCCAGCTTCATCTTCTCGCCTGTTGCACTTATGTGGTTCTTGTCGCCAGCTTCATCTTCTCGCCTGTTGCACTTATGTGGTTCTTGTCACCAGCTTCATCTTCTCGCCTGTTGCACTTATGTGGTTCTTGTCACCAGCTTCATCTTCTCGCCTGTTGCACGTATGTGGTTCTTGTCACCAGCTTCATCTTCTCGCCTGTTGCACTTATGTGGTCGCCAGCTTCATCTTCTCGCCTGTTGTACTTATGTGGTTCTTGTCGCCAGCTTCATCTTCTCGCCTGTTGCACGTATGTGGTTCTTGTCGCCATCTTCATCTTCTCGCCTGTTGTACTTATGTGGTTCTTGTCGCCAGCTTCATCTTCTCGCCTGTTGCACGTATGTGGTTCTTGTCACCAGCTTCATCTTCTCGCCTGTTGCACTTATGAGGTTCTTGTCACCAGCTTCATCTTCTCGCCTGTTGTACTTATGTGGTCGCCAGCTTCATCTTCTCGCCTGTTGCACGTATGTGGTTCTTGTCACCAGCTTCATCTTCTCGCCTGTTGCACTTATGTGGTCGCCAGCTTCATCTTCTCGCCTGTTGCACGTATGTGGTTCTTGTCACCAGCTTCATCTTCTCGCCTGTTGCACTTATGTGGTCGCCAGCTTCATCTTCTCGCCTGTTGCACTTATGTGGTTCTTGTCGCCAGCTTCATCTTCTCGCCTGTTGCACTTATGTGGTTCTTGTCACCAGCTTCATCTTCTCGCCTGTTGCACTTATGTGGTTCTTGTCACCAGCTTCATCTTCTCGCCTGTTGCACGTATGTGGTTCTTGTCACCAGCTTCATCTTCTCGCCTGTTGCACTTATGTGGTCGCCAGCTTCATCTTCTTGCCTGTTGCACTTATGTGGTTCTTGTCACCAGCTTCATCTTCTCGCCTGTTGCACTTATGTGGTCGCCAGCTTCATCTTCTCGCCTGCTGTACTTATGTGGTCACCAGCTTCATCTTCTTGCCTGTTGCACTTATGTGGTCGCCAGCTTCATCTTCTCGCCTGTTGCACGTATGTGGTTCTTGTCGCCAGCTTCATCTTCTCGCCTGTTGCACGTATGTGGTTCTTGTCGCCAGCTTCATCTTCTCGCCTGTTGCACTTATATGGTTCTTGTCGCCAGCTTCAGGCCGGGAATCTTGTCACACAACATCAACCTTCCTGTTCTATTCAAGCGTCAAGTTATCAAAGTCGTGTTTTTGTTGTTGTTTTTGTGTTCTCTATGTTTCACGGCTATACAGTAGGACTGCCTTGACATTTGAGTTGAAGATTTTGATCTTGGTTTTGAACTTGATTCCTTTTTATTTCCGTCTTTTTGCCCGTGCAATACAAGTTTCTCTTACTCCTTGTATTGTTTTCTTAAAATTACGACATCTTCCTCCAGATCCGTCTATGTTGCTGCCGAGGTATGAGTCCACATCTGGTAGAGATGTTTCTTCCAGAGCACTTGCTGTTATCTGCTAGATTTATTTACGTAATCTTTGTCCGTTTCTATGTGTATATTGACACACAGTAGCTGTGACCTCATTAACTGTTCTCATTCTGTCTCGAAACCAGGACCATCTGAACGACAACACCGCCTTGCTACGGGAGTGAATCCGACTAACTATCCTGCCAACTAGGCACTACAGAAATAGTGCTTTGTGGACAAGGGTCATTAGAAGGAATCCTCTAGTGTAGCTATCACATTTAGGACCCAGACTAATTATAGACGTAAACACTTCTATAGCTTTTTAATTAACCAGTATAGACATGATTACACAAGACAAAGACAGTAGTTCTGTGTCTAATTAATATTAGAAGAAGATGACCAAGGAAAGCTACAACAAAGACTCTAAGACTTTCGTCAATGGTTGCTTGGGCGGGATAGAAGATATGAAGTATTATGACACGATCAGCAGTGTGGTACTAATGGACAGAACCTAGCAGATACAAGTAGAATAATAATAGCCCCTACAGTCATAACTGACTATAGGAATGTGCCCCTGAGGTGACGGTCCCTCAGCTGCTTCAAGTGGAATAAGACAGGTAAACCACGTTGGTGTTTGGATTTGACACACATAGAGAAAACCAACTGTAGTCATTACAAGGTAGTCATTCTGGAATCATCAAGGTAAACGGAGATAGAGGAAGACCCAACAATACAAGACACAGAGAAATATAAGACAATTATAGAGAAGACATGACAAGTTTGTGAACGGATGACACAGAACAGAAGAGCTTGACATGAACTAATAGAAGACCTATACTCTACAGGCTGTGGACTGTTAAAGCTGATAATAATGTTGCAGGAAGTGTGAGTACTAAATAAATGTGTTTACTTGGGAGCTGAAAACCCTCACCTTTTTGTGTGTGCTAATTGTCTCACGCGGCGCTTACATAACCTTATCCAAGTGACAATAGAACCAACCAGTGATGATGGCCTTTCATTAACTAATTACATCTACTTATACATTCAGGCACACATCAAAGCTAACCTAGTTTATTTCTCCTCTCTCTCTTTCTCTCTCCCTCTCCCCCTACATGCCATCAGCAAGTTCTCCTCGCCATTTTTGTTTAATGTCTCCAGTTCTCAGTGTGTTCTTCGATCTCCCTGTATGTCGTTTATCCTGGTGATTCCACAGCAAGGAACTCCGCCTATGCCGGTCGCAAGCCCGGATGAAAAAGGAGGAGGGCGGCCTGCATGGAGGCCGTAAGGAGGCAGCCCCTCCACCATGCAAAGGCACAACAGGCCAATCACCTGTTTGCTTTAAACTATGATTACGAGTAATATAAGAGAGAAAACCGGACTGATTCTAAAGGCGACGAACTGGAACGGACTACGACTTATGGAACTTGGAACACAAGAAGTATAAATGGGAAGGAAGAGGAGCTGGTGGAAGAGATGAGGAAAGCAAAACTAGAAATCCTGGCTATAACGGAAACAAAGAAAAAAGGACAAGGAGTCATGGATCTCGATGGCAACACGCTGCTCTACAGTGATGTTCCCACATCTGAAAGAGCTAAAGGGGGGCGTGGGTTGCATTGTGGCCAAAAATCAAAAAAATAGTATCAAGGGATGGAACTTTGTCTCGGAGCGCATTATGGTCGTAAAACTAAAAGAAGGAGAAACCATAGTCAACCTGGTCATAGTGTACGGGCCAAATGAGGATGAGAGAGCAGAGGTCAAGGAGGAATTCTTCGAGCTGCTTCAAAGGACAGTGGATGACTGCCTAGATGAAGTTATCATGCTCGGAGATTTTAATGCCAGAGTTGGAAATGACCATGCTAGATGGGGTGGAGTTATCGGAAGATATGGAGAAGATACTATCAATGACAATGGAAAGCGACTCCCTAGATTCTGCAGTGAGCAGAATCTGATCATACAAACACAAAGTTCCCCCATAAGCGCATACATGCATACACTAGATGTGAACCAACAAAGAATGAGAAGTCAGTGATCGACTATGCCATTGTTCGGAGAAGCTCATTCAGATATGTCCGGGATGCTAGAGTCTGGAGGGGGCCAGAGATTGGAAGTGATCACTACCTGCTAACAATCAAAAGAACAACTGAAAGAGTTGCTCAGCCTAGGAACTGCCCAACATCACGCAAGAAACCAAGTGAACACGCCTACGACGACCGTTGCCTCAATTTTCTGTGTGTGGTGTACCCGGAAACGGGGCCTCCCAGTACTGAGGCACAGTTAAGTCCCCGATGTCACTTATCGGTGCAGAGTTGAGAGAGATGGCTGAGCATCACAATCCCCCCTGTGTTGCAGCATGATGAGAACCCAGCATTGCACACTGAGCTTGGGGGGATCACTTGGGCACCAGACTTAATACTGGCTCTTGACTGGATGGCCGCATGCAGGAGATTTCTACAATGGAGAGATGGCAGGTGGTGGATATCTGGAAGTGGCTCTGTGCAGGACGTGAGGATTCCTTGGGAGAGCCCAGAACCAGAGCACAGCATTGTGCAAGCTCTGCATAGTTGGAGAGCCCCCCTGGATGACGGGGAATGCAAAGTGTGCCACCCCACCTATCCCCAACTGCTTACTTAGAACCAGAAGTGGGGTCCTCTGTATGCGTGCCAGGCCAGGATAAAATGCCTGGGAAAGAGACTGGAGCTCAGAAATCCCTAACTCAAAGTTGCAGGATGGCAGAAAAGCCACGGGAAAGACAGGTCTATTTTGAAGATAACGCAACCATATTTTCACCATACGAGCTCGGACGCCGCCTCGGTAAACAAGGTCCGCGCAGAGCAGTGACACCCCCAGGCTGCTTGCGAATAGTCTACTACTGGGAACATAAACAGATTAGGGATGAGCCCACTCTCCCGTTGAAGAGGTGCTAAAGTCGTAGATACTGGGCCAGAAGGCGCACAGGAAACCACAGTATCATGCAACTCGCTTTTTATTTTATTTTATGGATGAGTACACCAAGTAAACGAGCGGGAGAAATGAGCATTAGGACCTACAAGCTGAGAGAGCCAGAAATTAAGACCAGAAATCAGGGGCTTATTGCTGCAGCGGTAAGCAACACAGAAGAACGACCTGATGACTTGGAAACCCTCTGGATTAAATTCAAGGATATCATAAAGAAAGCTGCTGCAGAAGCATGCGGTGAAGTCCTACTTGGGAACAAGAGAAAGAGGACACCTTGGTGGACAGAGGAAGTCAAAGAGAAAATAAGAGAGAAGAAAATGGCATGGAAACAATACTTAGGAGCTAAAACACAACAGGACAAATGGAAAAATATAGAGAATATGTGACACTTAGAACAGAAGCAAAGAACAAAGTGCTAGCAGCAAAACAGAAGTCCTGGGAAGAATTTGGAGAAAAGCTTGAAAAAGATGCACAAGAAAACCAGAAATTGTTCTATAAGACCCTAAAGAACACGAAGAAGGAAAAACAACGCCCTCTCAAATTTATAAAGGACAAGCAAGGCAAATTGCTTACTGCCCCGAAGGAAGTAATGGAAAGATGGAAAGAATATTTCTCAGAACTCCTGGATGGTGAGCGTGGTGAAGCATCAGAAATGATAACCACTAGCACAGAAGAGAAAACCAATGATGGTGAAGATGACATAAAGATGGAAGAACTGAAGGCAGCACTGGAGAAAATCAAGATGGGCAAAGCAGCAGGGCATGATGGTATAACACCAGAAATGGTTAAGTACATGGGAGCATCAGGCGACCTATTACTCTTAAGGGTTTTACAGGCAGCGTGGTACAACAAGACCATACCAAAGGATTTGGAGATTGCCATCATAACACAAATTTTCAAAAAGGGTGACAATCGACAGTGTGGGAACCATAGAGGCATATCCCTTCTGTCGCAGCTCTGGTGAGGTTGAAGGTAAAAGATGAAGTTTGGTGATAAAGAATTAGGCTGTCATAGAAAATGGCTCGTAGAATGAGAACCTACGTAAGATAGTGAAGATGAGTAGGGATTTTGAGCACCCACAGTCCGAGCGCTGAACTCGAAGGAATTCTGAGGATGAACCCGGGTTCCCTAGCGACAGTCTCTCTTCTCTGTATCTTGATAAAGATTATTAAAGATAGCCCCCACTCCCTAACTATATAGGAAAAATTGTAAATAGACGTACAAAAAGACAGCAAGTGAAGAACTTGACCACGAGGGCATTAAATATATGACACTAAATTATTATTATTATTCCTTTGACCGCCGACCGACTAAGCAGTCTTCGGCCATAACACCTTGCGGCGTCATTAGGGCAACAAGAAATCGTCCATTGTTCCGTCACACCTAACGGGGTATATTGGTACAACAGACTTTTAATTGTTGTTTCTGTGATCAATGTGACAAGCAAGCGGTAGATCAATCCGCTGTGCCCCGAACTTGCCCTCATGTGTACTCTATTCCTGTCGCTATAAAACCTTTTCGCCAGACGCCCGTCCAGCCAAAATCCTTTCGGGACCGAAGGTCCTCGAAAAAGGGCAGTCTTTTCATGCGCGTCACTAATTAGATGACGAGGCATTTGGCTACCTTAAGAGAGTCATAGTTACTCCCGCCGTTTACCCGCGCTTGGTTGAATTTCTTCACTTTGACATTCAGAGCACTGGGCAGAAATGACACTAAAGGCTTCCCTTTATTGTACAACAATTAATTAAAGTAGAACAAGTATAAAAAGAATAATACCAAGTACATAAATAAGTAGTGATGATATACTATAATACTTAACTAAGTTACGGAGTAGGCCTACTCTTAACTAACAAACTGAATGTGGGTGTGTGCGTGTGTGTAGTGTTCCTTCTGAGTAATGTTGGGAGCTTGGTTGCGTGCTGGTTGGGATTCCGCGTAATGTGACGAACAGTGTCCTATTGTTCCATTTACTGGTACAATGTTGCAAACTGAAACAGCTCCACATATATTATCAGACTTGAGTGTGGCATTGGTGTGATATGTAGATATACCCAGGTGTTGAGAACTGTGTAGGCATTCACTGAGGGATACCACTGTAAGTATTTAAGTTACCGTACAGGATTGTTGGTCACCGTTATGAGGTATTGATGCCGCTACGATGACTTCAAGAATTGACTATGTACCCTGTACTGTCACCACCAGGTTGGGACACCACACTAATAAGCACTTCAGTAGGCGGCCACGTACAAGATCCTGTTGACTGAAGTTACTTCTTTCAGACAAGCGCCAAGGTCAGGAGACGAAGCTCTACCTTGCTCAGGGTCTTCTGCAATGGAATTTTGCACGCAGCAACTAAACACTAGTGAAAATAAATGCACGGTTTAGAATAGCTGTCGGGAGTGTACAACCGCTCACTTAAAGGCTTTATCTCGAATGGCGATGTGTTAGCGTCTCTTTCTTTGTCTTCGAGCGATCGAGATTTTTTCCGTGCCTGGTAACGTTTGTTCGCGCCAATCAGGTTTTGGCGGGTCGAGCGCTGGGATGGTGGTGTGATCAAATGACAATAAATCTTAATAAAAATGGAAAATGATGTATGGCGATGCTGTTTGATGATGACGTTGAAGAAGAGTGACCCGTACTTTACGACACCTTCTCAGTGTCCCTGGTAAAATCTACTCTAGAATCATAGAGCAGAGACTCCGACGCCTAGCTGAGCCACAATTAGATGAGGTCCAGTGCGGATTCCGAGCAAACCGAAGTACTCAAGACCTAATCTTCACACTCAGACAGCTGAGTGAAAAGGCCCTTGAGTATAAGAGTGAGATCCATCTTTGTTTCATAGATCTGGAAAAGGCGTTTGACAGGGTCCCCTGGAGCAAACTTTGGGACTGTTTGGCAAGGAAGAATATTCCAGCACCTCTGATTCATGCTATACAGAGCTTCTACAAGTCTTGCAGAAATTATGTGAGGACAGCAAACCATAAGTCGGAAGAGTTCAGGACCACCACTGGTGTAAGACAAGGTGATATCCTATCACCTTACCTTTTCATATTCCTCATGGACGATGCCATCAAGGCATGTAAGGAGAGAACAAGAAAGTATTCAGTGGGGTACTGGAAGATGAAACAGGTCTATATTTCGGAGCTGGCATTTGCTGATGATGTTGCCCTGATTGCTAAATCAGAGGCCCATCTCCAATCCAACCTGCAAGTCTGGAAGGAAGAGCTGGAGAAGAGAGGGATGATCATAAGCAGCTCTAAAACAAAATCCATGGTGATATCACATGAAGACATCAGATTAAGCTGGGAGAACAGGTCCTGGAGCAGGTCGCCCACTTTAAATACCTCGGAGCTATTATAGACCGAAAGGGAGGCATCAAAGAAGAGTTAGCCACTCGAAAAGCAGCAACTGGGAGACTTTTTCAGGCCATAAATCGAGGATTCCTCAGCAAGAGAGAGGTTGGTAAGAAAACGAAGATGGCTGTATACCGTTCCATCTATGTCCCAGTCTTGACATATGGATGCGAGTAATGGGCAATGACTACAACCCACAAAAGCCAGATCCAAACCTCAGAAATGAGATATCTGAGGAAGGTGGTTGAAGTAACAAGAAGAGATATGGTACGCAACCAGACGATACGTCAAGGCCTTAAATCCTACCCCCTGCAGACCCAAGTAGAACAGTCCCAATTAAGATGGTTTGGCCATGTTTGCAGAATGGGAGAAGATCGGCTACCACGACAAGCATGGGAAACAAAGAGCCAAGGATCCAGACCCCCAGGACGACCCAGAGTCCGCTGGGAGGACAACATTAGACATTCTTTGAAGGACCGAGGACTAGAATGGAACCAGGCCAGGAGGAAAGACAGCCGATAGGATAGTCTGGCGCTCTCCCTTCCAAACCTCTACACCTCACGGTAGAAGGGGAACGACTAAGTAAGTAGTAAGTAAGTAAGATTCCACAGCAAGGACTGCCTAGTAAAGCTGTCAACAGATTTCCTCAGTGTATGTTCTATTCTCGCTTCTTTACATTACATTGCATTACACTACATTACATTACATTGCATTGAACTACATTCTAACACCGGCAGCTAATAAAGAACCCTCCCACTCGTGGCATTACCCCGTCATTCTGCTGGTCTGGTATATTTGACCAATGTCGAGCCTGCAGAGTTTGTGTAGCCTTGGAACACCCTCCCCTAATAGAAAAGGGAGAACAAAAAGTAATCACCCAAATCCCCAGAGATCGAAACAAACAAAATAAAACAATACCGGAACACCATAATAGAGGACGGTATCGAGTACCCCGGCAACCTCGAACGGTGTCGCAAATAGTTAATAGCAGTCTGATTATCTGATAAAATATTGTTTAATTACACGCGCGCTACACCACACAATAAAGCAGCGATTAACCCCACGGGCAGGCTGATTATGGTCCGCGATGAGAATTATGTTCAACATTTACAGTATAAATAGCTGGTTGGTTTTTCGTTATTTATTTTACTTGGCAGAGCTACACTCCCCAGCGCGCCACCTGCAGACGCCAGCGTCCGACAACGAACAACAACTTTAAAGATGATGAAGGAACTAGTCTTGGTAGTCATTGTTTCAGCTGGTAAGTTCTTGTCTCGTAGACGTTATCTCTCTGCTGCCTGTATATGTGTGAGTGTGTGTCTCGTAGACGTTATCTCTCTGCTGCCTGTATATATGTGTGTGTGAGTGTGTGTCTCGTAGACGTTATCTCTCTGCTGCCTGTATATATGTGAGAGTGTGTGCCTCGTGACCAATTCCCAGGGGTTTCTGATGAGACAAAGAAAAAATAGGAATACTGGACCACAGGCAGGTCGTAGAAGGCGGACTAAATGAGGTTGTGCATGCGGCTGACAACTATTACGTAAAACAACTAGCTACTGAAACTACTGTTGTAATGAACATTTATAACACATAGGAAGGGAAACCGGAGGCCTGTAAACAGTAAATAAATATTAGACAAACATAAAGGTATGTTTTCAGGCACTCGTAAGAAATAAAGAAGTAGAACACTAGACAACAGAAAAACAACAGACGTGAGTGGCTTACCCAGGACCTTCCGTGCGACAACCCCGCCTAGCTATGCAAGCGAATCACACTATCCTTCCCCGCCAGGCGGGGTTGTTGCACGGAAGGTCCTGGGTTCGAGTCCTGGGTAAGCCACTCACGTCTGTTTTTCTGTTGTCTAGTGTTCTACTTCTTTATTTCTTACGAGTGCCTGAAAATATACCTTTATGTTTGTCTAATATTTATTTACTGTTGTAATGGCTTGGTACAGGTTTCCTGGTCAATGGGGGATCAGCTACAGTGGTGGCGCTATGTTGTGTGGGGGATAATAATAATAGCTCTTTTAGTCATAACTGGCTATGGGAATGCACCACTGAGGTGGTCCTATGTTGTATGCGGAGCGACAAGCAAAATGATATCCACATATGTATATATGGATATATATTCAGCAGTGATATAATTATATATTTTAATAGAACTAGCCATTGTGTGCATACTGACAATAGACAGAAAAAAGACAAACATCGTGAAATTTTCCGAATCAATACAACTAACAACAACCAGATTTCACTGGCAGATATGTCCTTACAAGGTGTGAAGTCATAGACATCCAAGTATTGGCAGTATTAAAGACACAGTTGGAGGAACAAGCAAGGATACCAAATAAGAAAACAACGGACAAGACGATCTGTCATGGCACTGGGAAATATGTAGACATAAACAGAAATTAAGATCCAACATAAAAATCAGAATCTTCAACTCAAAATATCTAGTTAGTCGGAGTCAGTCCTATTGTATGGTTCTGTAACATGGATAACAACAAAGGTATCAACTAGAATGATGTAGACTTTCTTAAATAGGTGCTGGAATAGAATAGACAGATTATGATGTCATGACAAGGTCACTAATGTGGAAATAACTAAACAAACACAAGTGAAATAGGTGTTGGATAATGCACACGTTAGGAAAAAGAGTTGATAGCATTACAAAGCAGTCTCTGGTTTGGAATCCACAGGGTAAAAAATAGAAGGAGAAGACAACTGGAAAAAACATGAAAGTAATAAAGAAGACATACAGACTTTTAACGGATGCTACAGGGCAGGAGGGGCTTGTTATGTTTTTGATAACGGATGCTACAGGGCAGGAGGGCTTGTCATGTTTTTGATAACGGATGCTACAGGGTGATAATAGGTCTTTTTTATGGGTAATACCGATAATACCGTATTTTCGGTGGTCGTTATATTGATGATAATTTCATTTATGCTTGTGCATTGAGTGTGGGTCATTGGTATTGAGGAATGTTATTATCACCACTGTTGCAAACGTGATTGTTGAATACTGTGTGCACTGTCACTCACCACAGAGCTCACGTACGAGTCATGGATGTCAATAAAGGTTGTAAACGCCTGGAACAGTTCGATACTGTTTATTACGTTACAACACACAACGAAGTCACGATGACATCAACAAAGACACAATTCATGATAACTCAAATGCATCTGGCATACAAATTCTCCACCTGTCTCAAACTCCTCAAAGACTGCACAACACGGCAGTTATGTTAATTATGGCCTTACAAATCTCTACATGTCTCAAACTCCTCAAAGACTGCACAACACGGCAGTTATATTAATTATGGCCTTACAAATCTCTACATGTCTCAAACTCCTCAAAGACTGCACAACACGGCAGTTATATTAATTATGGCCTTACAAATCTCCACCTGTCTCAAACTCCTCAAAGACTGCACAACACGGCAGTTATGTTAATTATGGCCTTACAAATCTCTACATGTCTCAAACTCCTCAAAGACTGCACAACACGGCAGTTATATTAATTATGGCCTTACAAATCTCTACATGTCTCAAACTCCTCAAAGACTGCACAACACGGCAGTTATATTAATTATGGCCTTACAAATCTCTACATGTCTCAAACTCCTCAAAGACTGCACAACACGGCAGTTATATTAATTATGGCCTTACAAATCTCTACATGTCTCAAACTCCTCAAAGACTGCACAACACGGCAGTTATATTAATTATGGCCTTACAAATCTCTACATGTCTCAAACTCCTCAAAGACTGCACAACACGGCAGTTATATTAATTATGGCCTTACAAATCTCTACATGTCTCAAACTCCTCAAAGACTGCACAACACGGCAGTTATATTAATTATGGCCTTACAAATCTCTACATGTCTCAAACTCCTCAAAGACTGCACAACACGGCAGTTATATTAATTATGGCCTTACAAATCTCTACATGTCTCAAACTCCTCAAAGACTGCACAACACGGCAGTTATATTAATTATGGCCTTACAAATCTCTACATGTCTCAAACTCCTCAAAGACTGCACAACACGGCAGTTATATTAATTATGGCCTTACAAATCTCTACATGTCTCAAACTCCTCAAAGACTGCACAACACGGCAGTTATATTAATTATGGCCTTACAAATCTCTACATGTCTCAAACTCCTCAAAGACTGCACAACACGGCAGTTATATTAATTATGGCCTTACAAATCTCTATATGTCTCAAACTCCTCAAAGACTGCACAACACGGCAGTTATATTAATTATGGCCTTACAAATCTCTACATGTCTCAAACTCCTCAAAGACTGCACAACACGGCAGTTATATTAATTATGGCCTTACACATTTCTACAGCCCTGATCAGGCATTCCCTTAGGAAAACACCGCCATACACTTAGAAAACACAGGGCTTGCGACCACACCGGTCTACGCCCAAAAACACACTATTCTGACAGCACACTCACAGGGCACACCCTGTGAACCCCTGTCATGAGACTCAGTTGTTTTTAGAACACCACTCACAATACATGCCGCTTAGCCGCGAGAGCTAATCACCCCCGGCTCAAAACACTACAAGATAAATATATCTCAACACTAGAGATAAACAGCGTTCTTCACGCTTTTCTTGTACTCTGTCTCATGACTCTAGGAGAAGATATTTTTAACAAATCGATTCCTAATCGGCAAGCAAGTACCATAATTCAAAAATTCAATCTGTCCCACAACATACTAAGATTTTCTTCCCTTTGACCTTAACATTTACACCGCCCCTGGGGAAAAAAATGATTCTATCATTTTTTCTAAAACAGTTACATCAACAAAAAATCAAGGGAGAGCAAAACTCTAATACATACCTACAAAAATTAACTTATGTTAAGGGAAAAGAATATACCTACATAAAATATCAACATTAAATGAAAAAAATAGAAAATGGAGCATCCAACGTAATCGTCTAAGTACATCAGAATTAATCTAATACAAAACCAAGTTACGTATATTGGACCCAAATGAAAACAGGAAACAATCAATAGCAAGAGAAAGGACAAGATCAAGCAAAAGAAGAATGATCTATAATGCAGTAAAGTAAGAAATCAGAATATGAGTGGGGGAAAAAAAATACCACGTGTTAACAATTAAGTCAAACAACTCTACACATATAAAATAAATACCACCATTACATCTGGATACATTATATCACACCATGTAATTAACTTAACAATACAAAGAATAAAAGTATAAGTGTCGAAAGAAGAAGAAGTGCACAAATAGAAACAAGTGAAGCGAATATGACACATGGGAGCATAAACAAGACATTAACCAATACCGAAAAGATAACAGAAAAGATGGAACGAAATGAAGAATAACCGGCAAAGGCAGACAGAAAGCAAAGACACGAATGAAGAGAAAGTCAATAACAATACATACTAATAACAGTCTCAATCAAACAAGGTATTGTAATCAATAAATACAATCATAACAGAAAAGCATCGAAGAAAGAAAAAAAATTAATGTATATATGTATACAAAACATAGAAGAAAGCTATAACTAAATACAGCATAATAAGTAATTTAACTAAGTTAAAATTATTCATAACTAACAATAAATTGATCTAGACATCACGCAAACAAAAAATGTTAACGCTATCAAAAAGTTTTGGCTGACGTATAGTCACGCGATAGATAAAGAATACATCATAATATCAACAAACAACAAAAAAAACTTATTAGAGAACCAATGTCAATGCACACAATCAACCATAACGCACAGTCAAGCGTTGGGACCAGAAAAATTATTAAATGTTTGAAAACAAAAAAATCAATTTTTCCCAAAAAAGTACAATGTAAAAATATTTCGCAACGATAAGTTACACCGAATAGCATTTCATATTTAAGTAAATTAGAGCTATAATTAATAAACTAATAAAGAAATTATTTCCAACAAAATTAATTGACATTTTAAAAAAAAATCTCTATCTCTATGTAAACACCAATCAATACACGTACGTTCTTTTTTTTTTTTCTCTTTTTTTTCTTCTAAAAAATACGTCATAGAAAAATCACATGGACAACATACTGTTAACTACATACAAAGTTATAAATATATAAGTACAACATAATTTAAATAGAGTATGTGATATAATTATCTGTCTAGATTCAGGTATCGTTCTAGAAAAATCAGTGTTTCGGACTACATTATCAAATTCAAATACAAAATTTTCAATAATACAATCAAGTAACGTTTCCAAAATTACATTTAACTGTAATGTTTACTGTTTATTATCAGAGTGTACTAATATATTAACCAATTATGGGAACAACACTCGAGAAAAAAGTTAACCAGAGACTTCTCTGAAGATGACTACCGCACCATATTAACTAATGAGTTTGTGCATTGGCTGGCAATCTCATCATGTAAAAAAAAAATTATCTCAAAAAACACAGCTGCAAAAATTCCAAGTTCAACACAGTAGTACAAAAATAAATAATATGGACCAAATATACATAGTCTTATGACTTAAATGTGGAGATATCATAATCCACCGCTTACATCATCAGGTTAAGAATAAGTCGGTACAAACTGTTATGTTACACATTATTTCAATCATAACACGTACAATATTCATCAAAATACAATAATATAAGAATCACAAGAAAAATCTAATAATAAGACATCAGAACATCTTCATAAGAAAACACATGATATTCGAATACAATCGCATAAAATACTATGCTATACAATACAATAATATTTACTGTTCTAAAAAAAACTTAAACAGAAAAAAAAAAAAAAAAATCTCCAGCGGACTTGTAAACATGTCATCACGCCAACAAGTAACATATCCCTTGCGTAGTTAGCACGGCGACAGGTTCCGCTTGAACAGCTACACCTGAGCGCGAAGGCGACCTACTTTCTTGACAGCTACCGTAAACATGGGGAGCGCTGAGTTTTACCGTAAAGCTGTGAATAAATACAAATGAAAATATCCCTTTTAATCACTTGTGAGATTTAATTAGGGTAAACGGAAATTCAATCACACGATTACCCAACTCTGTGGCTGTGAACCTCTGGTTTCTTCACGACACCATCAACTCTTCCATCATCACTGGTACTCAACATGGGATGCTTAGGAACAACCTGACAATAACTGGAGGTCGTCCCTGCTGTATTCTGTAATAAACTTTTACACTTAACACAACGAGATGCTATCTCGACATCAAAATTAGAATAAGCAGTACCATTCAATAGACGATTATTATTCTTATTACCCTGCTTATAAAACATCTTAAGCTTCCGCTGAGGAAAGTCACTCTGGCGATGTGAAGTGAAATTTGGGAATTCATTCTGTTTATAAAAAACATTGCCATTTCCTCTATTGTGATCATTGTTATTTTTATGAATCAAGTTAGCATTGTTTTTATTACTCTTTTTCCTTTGACATATATATCTATCAAATGGGCCTTGTTTTCTTCCAGAAAAATTACTGTAAGACTCTTTAGTTTTCCCAAAATTCTTACATTCAAAATTGTTTGATCTGTTAAATTGCCTCTTATATCTTTGAGGACAAAAATTATTATTTGCTGAATTCCCTTTGTACTTTTCGACCTCAGGGTTATTTCTCTTATGAAGACTGTTTTTATTTTTCTCTGTTGGAATATGCTTACTAATTGCGTCAAACTGACTGAGCTGAGTTTGACAAGTAGTAGGACTGACAGTATCTTTATTGCTCTGCACATTATGGTCCTCCTTTTTAGGACGGGTGTTAATAGTTTTATTTTCTGCTGTCAACCTATGAAAATTTCCATCAGCAGATAAATGTTTGCTCTTAAGAGTTTTGACCCGAATTTTATGACCTTTCTTTTCATGATCAACTGTTTCTGTAGACTTATCTTGGTTATTCTGACGCCAAGAATCAGCATTAACAGCAATGTTGTCATAAATTCGTGTGAAATTATATTTCCCACGAAAGGATCGTTGTCCATTTTGTCTGACCTGTCTGTCAGCAAAAAGTGTATGTGGCTGACTTTTTGCAGTAGTGGCTTGTTGAAAAACAATTTTCTGTCTATCGCTGTCAACATGCACAGTAGAACACCTGTTCTTGTCTAAGAAAAAATCAAGAAGACCATCTACTCTCCTTCTAAGATTTGTTATTTCAACCTGTTTATGTGAAATTTCATCACTAAGCTTCTTATTCAAATTCTGAATTCTAGCCATCTTCTCTTTCTCAGCCTTTAACTCTTTTAATCTCTTTTCCTCATTGACTTCTTTATTTGTTCTCCTCTGTGTCAACTCTATCTGTAGTGCCTTGGTTTCACTATCCTGGCTATTTATAAGCTCAATAACCCTTTCTGGTAATACCGCATTCTTTTCTTTAAGTTGGCGACCGAGGACAATGTTATAGTTTAATAGACCAACAAGTGTTTTATTATAGGACTTTTCAAGTTGCCTCTTATCTTCCAACTGAGTTTTCAACTCTTTGATTTCGCTTACTGCAGACTTCAAACTTGCGTGCACCCCAGCAAGTTCCGAGTTTGATTTATCCAAATCATCTGTGAGCTTAGCCAATTTTTTCTGAAGTTTACTCTCTTCAGCAATATTCTTTGAACACTTTTTTCTTTCCTGTCTGTTGACTCTTACTTCCTCATCTTCTAACTTTTTTCCCTGATTGTCAGAGATGCCGTAGAAAATTAACGTGTGTATATTTCTTACTATATGATCATGTTTAACATTCATATAGTGGTATGCAAATGAACGAAGGTAAGTTAATAACCATGCCAAATCCTCTGCCATTCTTAAATGAGGATGAGACTGAAAATTGTCCCTAGCAAAATATCTTAGGGCTCTTGACACATTAATCAAAAATTTGTCCATTACTTCGGCTTCAAGGGCTGGGCCTGTAAAATTATCATCATCTCTAGCTTCCTTCAATAAATATTCCAATATAGGCATCATATCATCAGGATCCCTATCAATATCTAGATCCATAGTGACTTATCTATCGAGTTCACTGTATATGTAATCACCTATACATATTATTGAGGTTGGACAATTACCTTTCCAGCTCACAAAGCTAACTATTTGTCAAGAAATGAGATTATTTCTCAATTCTGTATCACCAATTCCTTTTTCTTATTGTACCTTTTTTCAAGTCATATCATTATCAGGAAAGTCTATATATGTCGTAAAGCCATAAATTACTCATGCATCAAATCCTATAATCTATCGATATAGATATCGACAATAACAACAACAGATATCAATAGAATAGGTAATGTGAAATTCAGGAAGACTCGACGGCATACATGAAGCAACACAATTCACACAATATAAACCACTTATCTTCTGAAAATGACCCTGATCCTTTCCGCCAAGACACTGGATATCACAAAGATTTCAGATAAAACACTCCACTGCGGGAAGGCACAGGAACTTCTTTTCCCTCCAGGTACTCGCTTCAATATGATGTGTGCTCAACAATGCACAACATGACAGGAACCGATATACAGCATACACCGCAAGTCTTGACTCCTCTGTAGTCGTAGATGTACACGGCACACCGTGTATCATGACATCTTGAACTTGAGATCGTGATAACTGGCACAGGTAAGCCGATTATCGCAGGAATCAGTCACAACCCGTACAAATGTTGGTAGAAATAGTGTTACAGTGTACTTGAACTTTCGTGACCACTGCAGACGTTGTTTTGGTCTACAGGCATGAAATACTAGCACGGATGAGGCGTGCGTGCTTTCTTAACTGCGCCACTCAGGCAAAACGCTAACCAGGTCAAGATTTCTGAAGCACATGATATTTAGGCCACGCCTACACAAGGCTATTTTATGAATTCGTTGAGTTCTCGTAGTAATAATTTTCAACGCGAATGTTCCGTGGATGTTACGACCCGTTGGTTTGGTCCACCAACTGATAATAGGTCTTTTTTATGGGTAATACCGATAATACCGTATTTTCGGTGGTCGTTATATTGTTGATAAATCATTTATGCTTGTGCATTGAGTGTGGGTCATTGGTATTGAGGAATGTTATTATCACCACTGTTGCAAACGTGATTGTTGAATACTGTGTGCACTGTCACTCACCACACAGCTCACGTACGAGTCATGGATGTCAATAAAGGTTGTAAACGCCTGGAACAGTTCGATACTGTTTATTACGTTACAACACACAACGAAGTCACGATGACATCAACAAAGACACAATTCATGATAACTCAAATGCATCTGGCATACAAATTCTCCACCTGTCTCAAACTCCTCAAAGACTGCACAACACGGCAGTTATGTTAATTATGGCCTTACAAATCTCTACATGTCTCAAACTCCTCAAAGACTGCACAACACGGCAGTTATATTAATTATGGCCTTACAAATCTCTACATATCTCAAACTCCTCAAAGACTGCACAACACGGCAGTTATATTAATTATGGCCTTACAAATCTCTACATGTCTCAAACTCCTCAAAGACTGCACAACACGGCAGTTATATTAATTATGGCCTTACAAATCTCTACATGTCTCAAACTCCTCAAAGACTGCACAACACGGCAGTTATATTAATTATGGCCTTACAAATCTCTACATGTCTCAAACTCCTCAAAGACTGCACAACACGGCAGTTATATTAATTATGGCCTTACAAATCTCTACATGTCTCAAACTCCTCAAAGACTGCACAACACGGCAGTTATATTAATTATGGCCTTACAAATCTCTACATGTCTCAAACTCCTCAAAGACTGCACAACACGGCAGTTATATTAATTATGGCCTTACAAATCTCTACATGTCTCAAACTCCTCAAAGACTGCAAAACACGGCAGTTATATTAATTATGGCCTTACACATCTCTACATGTCTCAAACTCCTCAAAGACTGCACAACACGGCAGTTATATTAATTATGGCCTTACAAATCTCTACATGTCTCAAACTCCTCAAAGACTGCACAACACGGCAGTTATATTAATTATGGCCTTACAAATCTCTACATGTCTCAAACTCCTCAAAGACTGCACAACACGGCAGTTATATTAATTATGGCCTTACAAATCTCTATATGTCTCAAACTCCTCAAAGACTGCACAACACGGCAGTTATATTAATTATGGCCTTGCACATTTCTACAGCCCTGATCAGGCATTCCCTTAGGAAAACACCGCCATACACTTAGAAAACACAGGGCTTGCGACCACACCGGTCTACGCCCAAAAACACACTATTCTGACAGCACACTCACAGGGCACACCCTGTGAACCCTTGTCATGAGACTCAGTTGTTTTTAGAACACCACTCACAATACATGCCGCTTAGCCGCGAGAGCTAATCACCCCCGGCTCAAAACACTACAAGATAAATATATCTCAACACTAGAGATAAACAGCGTTCTTCACGCTTTTCTTGTACTCTGTCTCATGACTCTAGGAGAAGATATTTTTAACAAATCGATTCCTAATCGGCAAGCAAGTACCATAATTCAAAAATTCAATCTGTCCCACAACATACTAAGATTTTCTTCCCTTTGACCTTAACACAGGGCAGGAGGGCTTGTCATGTTTTTGATAACGGATACTACAGGGCAGGAGGGGCTTGTCATGTTTTTGATAACGGATGCTACAGGCCAGGAGGGGCTTGTCATGTTTGTTGATAACGGATGCTACAGGGCAGGAGGGGCTTGTCATGTTTGTTGATAACAGATGTTAAAGGGCAGGAGGGGCTTGTCATGTTTTTGATAACAGATGCTACAGGGCAGGAGGAGCTTGTCATGTTTTTGATAACGGATGCTACAGGGCAGGAGGGGCTTGTCATGTTTTTGATAACGGATGCTACAGGGCAGGAGGAGCTTGTCATGTTTGTTGATAACGGATGCTACAGGGCAGGAGGGGCTTGTCATGTTTGTTGATAACGGATGCTACAGGGCAGGAGGGGCTTGTCATGTTTTTGATAACGGATGCTACAGGGCAGGATGGGCTTGTCATGTTTTTGATAACGGATGCTACAGGGCAGGAGGGGCTTGTCATGTTTTTGATAACGGATGCTACAGGGCAGGAGGGGCTTGTCATGTTTTTGGTAACGGATGCTACAGGGCAGGACGGGCTTGTCATGTTTTTGATAATGGATGCTACAGGGCAGGAGGGGCTTGTCATGTTTGTTGATAACGGATGCTACAGGGCAGGAGGGGCTTGTCATGTTTGTTGATAACGGATGCTACAGGGCAGGAGGGGCTTGTCATGTTTGTTGATAACGGATGCTACAGGGCAGGAGGGCTTGTCATGTTTTTGATAACGGATGCTACAGGGCAGGAGGGGCTTGTCATGTTTGTTGATAACGGACATGTGTTGTTAAACAGCATTTTTGTTTTTACATGCCATGTTGATACCGCCGCAAGTTTTGTCTCTGTTTCCTCCACCCCCTCACCATCTCTTCTACAGAATAAAACAGGCATCTTCTGGAGTTGTTTTTAAAAAAAAATGCCTCTTATAAGGATGTCAGCACGCATATCTTCAAACATTGGCTGTTGTGCTGGCTACTTTACCATGTCGTCTCAGATTTTTGTTCATCTGTGTCGTCATATTCTCTTATTGCCTCAGAATTGTCCGGGAGCTATTAAAGATATCCAATACCATAATTTCCGCCGTAAGTACGTAGGTCGGTCACATCATGCACACCGTCATTTGAGCACTTTTCTATTTTCGAGAGAGCACATTAACTTTCAACCACAGCTAAGGGGTGCAACTGTGGTTGAAAGTTAGACAATAATTGTATTGTTTCCCTTATATGTACTCTCCCGAAAATAGAAAAGTGCGCATATGACGGTGTGCATGAACAGTTTGATTATGGAAAGAAGCCAACAACACAATTGATAAACAGTACATGAACTGCAGACAGAAAGGTGCGGAGATGCAGATTAAATCAACAGACAATCAAGATACTCTTCTGTCCAGTTTCATTCGGGAAACGGATTTAACTCATCATTTTCTTAAAATTACCTTATAATGTAAATTTTTTGATTGTTTCTTCAAGACAAAATTTTAATTTAAAGTATTGCGGACTTATTATTATGGATAAAATTGATAAGATGGCTGCAATTAAAAACCTGTCAATTTTGACGGGTTATTGCTAATAAGAACATATTTTACATGCTGTGTTGTTGTTATTTGATTTTAGGACCTTACACAAACCACTGAATTTTGATTGTGCATGGGATACCCGGTTCAACCCTATATGGGTTATAATTTGGGTATATACTGTTCCTTTTTCCATATAGTACCTTACATTTGTTGTTTACTCCAGACTGTGAATTCTCTGGCGATTGGTGTGGCGTTTTCTTTGTTGTTGTATCTCTTCCCTGTTTTTGAGTATATCTTCCTTTACCTTGTTGAGCCTTGTGATGTTTGGGCTCTGATTTATTGTATCTTCTTCTTTTTCTTCCGTCCTTAGCCACCAACCGTCAAAGCAGTCAGTGGCCATTACGCATAGTGGCGTCTAAGGGCAACAGCAGATAGGTTTTCTTTGCCATTGTTTCCCATCACGCCTAGTGGCGTCTTTAGGGCAACGGCAAATCAACCCATTTGCTGTTGTTTCCGTAATCGAAGTGACTGGCAAACGGGTGATCAGCCCGTTGTGGATTTATTGTATGCCACCTTCTTATTTATTGCCCTTGATATTAACACTTGTATTTATATTTGGAATACTCTGCTTTGTAATGTTTTGAAATTTATCTTACTCTTGTAGTGAATATTTGTGGTGAATATTTTTACTTAAGCATTTTGTTTCACTTTAAACTTTCTCCTTTGCTCTGGTACTTACATGTTAATTTTTGTTTTGGTAATATAAAATTTTATTGCGTTTTGTAGTTCCCTGGGTAGGTCAACTTTTAGCACATTTTCTAGTGATAGTGAGTGTTGTGCTTTCAAATATTCTTTAAGTGGTTTTCTTTGCTGTTCATATTTCTTCCATGTTAGCACATAATGAGCTATGGTATTTCTCTCAAGACATGCTTCACAGTGGGGTTCCTCTATCATAAAATATTATATTCCTAGTTGTAGTCTAATAAGCTATTTATTGCATGGAATTTTTGGTTCTCTATTTATCTTATATGTTTGTGTTGGATCTTTCAGCAGCTTATAAGCACGTCTAACTTTCTGGCTTTGTTTCCAATCTTCTGTCCATTCCGTTGCTATTAGACTTTTTATTATGCTTTTGATCTCTGTTGAGCCCAAACCTGTGTTTATGTGGTTACGGCTGCTTCTTCCTGTTTTGGCTTCCTTGTCTGCTACCTCATTTCCTTCTATTCCCACATGTGAAGGTATTCATGCTATTTGTACTGTGCAGCCTCTGATATTTAGTTGTGTGCTAAGTTGAAATATTTCTTCTGCTATGTCTGGTCGGCTACATTCGTGTGCATTACTTAGTGCTTGTATTGCTGATAGAGAGTCAGTTAAGATCGTTAGTTTATTGGGGGGCTTGTCAGTAGTTATTTCCAGAGCTTTTGCTATAGCAACCATTTCTGCTGTGAAGATAGATGTATTTTCAGTTATACTATAACTTTTATTTAGCCTCCATGCTGGAATATGTATTCCTATACCTAGTTCTTCATTTTCTACTTTAGATCCATCAGCATATACTTTTAAGCTACCCTTAGTTATCTGATCTATGTATTTCTTGGATACGTTTTTTATACAGCTTTTTTTCTACCTTTTTATTGATTATTTCTGCTAAATGCAGGTCGATATCTGGCTTCTTGAGCTCCCATGGTGGTATCACTGGGGTGTATTTGCTACTATAGTTTATTGCATTAATTATAGTTTGTTTCTGTTCTATTTCTTCCACTGGCACTTCCACCCTATCGGGTATCTGGTTGGGTCTAGTGGTGTGTCCCATACCGTTGGGCGATTCTTCACAAACACTGATCTGGTTGAGTGATTTTTGTCTGTTAGTACCTAGGCCATATAATTTAATCTAAGTTCTTTTCTTCCCAACTTTAGTGGCATTATGCCTAGTGCTACCTCTAGTGCTTCAAGTGATGTTGATTTTATTGCTCCTGCAATTGTGCTTAGTCCCTGAAGTTGTATTTTATCTATTTTTTTTTCTTGTTGCTAGGAGCTACTGAGTCGTATACTATACTCGCATAGTCTATAATCCCCCTGACAAATGACACTGGCTAACAAAAAAATACTTTTTTTCTTTCTCTAACATTTCTATGTTTTTCTGGTCAATTTTAATGCGCTGTTTTTAAATCTGCAAACCGTTTTTCTCTATCAGGTCGGGATCTCTAGAAATACGCAATTGAAGTTTTTTAACAACGCATACAGTATTACAACATCATTCGTACAAGAAGTATAACAGTTATGTAGGCTTGAATTTCTTTGCAGTCGACTTTCGTCGGTGAATGGCATGTGGTACATCACGATGAAGCATCCAACAATAATCGGCAAACATGGTCACACTCCACAGTCCTTGATAACGTGACTCCATTACGGCGATATCTTGATGGAATCGTTCTCCATGTTCATCGCTGACTTCGCCAAGGTTGTCAGGGAAAAAGTCAAGACGCGAATCGAGCAAATGGATTTTGAGGGACATGTTACAGCCCATAATTCTGTATGCATCTATGCACTGCTTAACAATATGCACATAGTCGACAGATTTGTGATTTCCCAGAAAGTTATCGATGATCGATTTGAATGCCATCCATGCGCGAAGTTCACTACCATGTAACAAGTTCTCGAATTGTTTGTCTGCAATAACTTTCCTAATCTGAGGTCCTACAAAGATACCTTCCTTTATCTTTGCATCGCTAATTTGCGGAAACTTTTCTCGAAGATAAGTGAAAGCTTTGCTCGTTTTATCTAACGCTTTTACGAAATTCTTCATGAGCCCCAACTTTATATGTAACGGTGGTAAAATGATGCTGTCTTTGTTAACTAATGGCTCGTGTATTACATTTTTATGCCCGAGCTGCATACGATCCCTGATAGGCCACACCTTTCTTGCATAATGTTCCTGTCTGTTGCGGCTGTCCCATTCATATAGGAAGCAACAAAATTTAGTATACCCAGTCTGCATGCCCGTGAGAATTGCAATGACCTTTAGGTCTCCACAAATCCGCCATTGGTAGTCATTGTACTTTATTTTTGCCAAAAGTATAGCCATATTGTCATAAGTTTCTTTCATATGAACAGAGTAGGCGACTGGAATTGATGAAAATAAATTTCCGTTATGCAATAACACGGCTTTTAGACTAGTCTTGGAAGAGTCGATGAAAAGTCGCCATTCGTTGACTATGTGCTCATGACCGAGGTGCACCATTAGACCGTTTACATCTTTGCAATAGCAAATGTCATCATCCATCTCAAAGTATTGAACAAGTTCTCTGTGTCTATGACGAAATTTAGATATCGGAGTATTGGGCGCTAAAAGATTCCATTCTTTGAGTCGCGAACCGAGTAATTCCGCTTGTGCTTTGGTAAGAGCGAGATCACGTATTAGATCTGAAAGTTCTGAATGGTTAATTAAGTGAACACCATCATTCACCGGTATATAATCCGAGTCAGAATTAGTTTCTAAAGCAGGTAAACTATGATAACTATCACTTTCTGATGGTTCATTCACGTCCAACGGATATGTTCTGGTGGAACTGGGATCGGACACGTGATTGGATCATGAGGCACTGGTTTCAAAACCGATTAAATATTTGGATAAACCACAGACTTTCTAGTTTTAAAAGTGAAACCATGAATATTTGTCAAGCAGAAGTAACAATCAGTAGCGTGATTTGTCGGTTCACGCCATATTACTGGCAGTCCAAAAGGCATCGACTTATGCTTCGGCGATTTTCGTAACCAACCTGCCAATGTATTTGCACAAGTCGAACAAACTGCATTTGGCTTCCAAGATTTATTTGCATCATCAACTTTCGAATCGAAATAAAGTTCATATGCTTTCTTTAGTAATGGTGTAAAGTTTTTCTGGTGAACACGATCGGTAAACTATCCGCACACGTAACAGAACAGATCAGCCGAATTTCTACAACTTCTAGAAGCCATATTTCGCTCAGAATTATTTCAAAATACAGTAACTATTTGAAAATAGCATAACATATGTCATGCATCTTTTAGCAGTATAAAAAGTAGAATTATTTTGCATTTTATTAATTTTTAATAAGTTATATAGTAAAAATGAATTGGAGCAAATAACGGTTTCCCAAAAATATATTTATTCACAAATATCTTAAGAACCCGATGTGATAGAGATAAACGGATTTCAAATTTGAAATCAGCGCAAGAAACTGACCTAAGAACACTTATTCTTATATAAGAAAGAAAAATGTTGTTTGTCAGTGTGATCTGTAGAACATAAGCATAACATTCATTCTTGCTCCCCATCCATTACCTTTTAGTTATCTCATCATGTTAGTGAGTCCTCTGCAACTCTCCACTAGCTTATCTATATGCTTGTTCCAGTTGCGTTGTTGGTCTAGTGTCATACCTAAGTATTTTGTTGTTTTTACTGTGTTTACCTTTTGTCCTAGGATCTTTATGTCTATTACATTATTTTTTATTACTCTGCCTCTACTGAATATCATTCCTACTGTTTTTTAACATTTAATTGGAAGCCCCACTTTGTCATCCATTCTGAAACCTTATTTGCTTGAACTTGTAGATCTTTATATATCTTTGGAATTTTTGTGCGTGATTCTCTCAGCCCACCGTACAATCCCCAGCGGTTCTAGCAGATAACTACTTGTGCCCTCTACCCGGAGAATACTTTGAGTGTTTCGAATCATCCAAAGATGAGAGATTTTGTGTGAATAACAACCTGGACTCCAAGGTCATTTGTTCCAAGTGCAGAAGGAAGTTTGAATTCTGCAGGTCAGTTGCGCATGTCTACGAAACCCCATTTTTACATACTTGGTAGAATTATGTTATTTTAGAAAACCACTGAAACCGTAGACTTATATGTTTTAATGAAACGAACATAACTGCAATTTAAAAGTTACAAGTACCAGAAGTTATGTGTCACGTGATATGATAACACACCAGGTGTCGTCATTGCCGGATTAAGGCCTCCAAGTCCCTCCTGAAAATAATATCCCCCCCCCCCCCCCCCCAAAAAAAAAATATGACATTTCAAAAAAATATTAGTGCAGAAAATATGCTTTTGTTGCTTGACTTGAAATCTCCAAAAGAACGTTGCCAATCGTTCCGCACAAAATACCCACTTGGAATGATTTCCCTTTAGCAGTGTTCCGTGGACTATTGAGGGGCAAAACGCAGAGACAATTATAACAAAAATAAATGTAATCGTCAGACTTGGCACAGATCACACCAGATTGGGATACCATCTACATGTATTCAACAAGTTAAATATAGGAACTGCTGATGACTGCTGAGACTGTGGCACTGATATAATGACTGCTGAGTATCTACTTCAAATGTGCCCAACATATAAGGATCAGAGAAAGCGCATGTGGCCATCACCAGTACCATTCCTGGGAAAGCTCTTCGGAGATGTTTCTATTCGCGCAACGATACCCCCCCCCCCCCCCCGCCCTATTTTTTTAAAATTTATCCATCCAATACCATAGTTCCCGCCGTAAGTACTTCGGTCGGTCGGTCGGTCGGTCAGTCACATTTTGCACACCGTCATTTGCGCACTTTTTCTATTTTCGGGAGAGTACATTAACTTTCAACCACAGCTAAGGGGGTGCAACTGTGGTTGAAAGTTAGACAATAATTGTATTGTTTCCCCTTATATGTACTCTCGCAAAAATAGAAAAGTGTGACGGTGTGCATTAAATCAACAATCAATATACCGGTACTCTTCTGTCCAGTTCATTCGGGAAAAGGATTTGTCACGAACGGTTTATAGAATGAATGTCAGTACTCATGCTCCGACGGGAGCTAGAGGTATTTATGTAAGTTGTGAGTTGAAGTGAGTGAATGTTAAGTTTGACTGTGGGCATGAATGCATTAGGAACAGTAAGCACTAATGTCGAGTTCACGGGCATGACTGAGTTGTTGTGAACGAAGTGGTGGTGAAGACTGGGCAGATGTGAAAAGGGTCATGTGTGGTAAGGCATTCGAGAGAGAGATTGGAGCGAGAAAGTATGTTGAGTTATAGTGACATTCGTTCCATTGGACGATGTTCCAATTATGCACCTCATACATTGTGCATTTCTTATGATGCTTGGCCAAAGCGGCAGTCTGCCTGTGTCATTGTGTTTATGATAAAGTTTGTGACATAAAGTCGTCGGATATCGTACCTACGTGTTGGAGTTCAGTGAGTTGATTAGCTGTGAATAACGAGCCATGTTGGTCGCTCCATGTATAATGTAACATATGTATTTGTCAATGTGCACTCACAGCAAAGCACTTGACAGGATTTAACTCATCATTTTGCTTAAAAATAACCTTAAAATGTAGGTTTCTGATTGTTTCTTCAAGACAAAATTTTAAGTTAAAGTATTGCAGACTTATTATTATGGATCAAAATGATAAGATGGCTAAAAGGAAGAGACGATCGCGTCATTCAGCGAGCAAACAGTTTGATTATGGAAAGAAGCCAACAACTTGAACTGGAGACAGGAAGGTGCGGAGATGCAGATTAAATCAACAGACAATCAAGATACTCTTCTGTCCAGTTTCATTCGGGAAACGGATTTAACTCATCATTTTTCTGTAAAATGTACGTTTTTTTTTTTTATTGTTTCTTCAAGATAAAATTTTAATTTAAAGTATTGCACTTATTATTATGGATCAAAATGATAAGATGGCTAAAAGGAAGAAACGATCGCGTCATTCACAGCGAGCAAGCGAGACTATAGAAGAAGCAGCAATGTAATACGTGTAACAGAAACAAAACACTATAATTAACAACCTGCCAATTTTGGCGGGTTGTTGCTAGTTTTGATTATAATTGTCTTTGCGTTTTGCACCTCAAACGTATGAAAGTCTTCGAAACACTGCTAATGGGAAATCACTCCAAGTGAATATTCTGTGCGGAATGATTGGCAACTTTCTCCTGGGGATTTCGGAAATATCTTTTTTTTTTCTTATTCGCTTTCGGGATTTGGCTTTTTTAGAATCAGTATTAGCTAAGATATTTCTTGATATGTCTTCGAGGAATCAGTATTAGACTAGATATTTCTTGATATGTCTTCGAGGAATCAGAATTAGATAAGATATTTTTGGATATGTCTTCGAATCTTTGGAACTTATTCCTCAGTGTGTACAAGTGATCTGCTGTCTTTCAATACGAATATTATTCCTGGATACATATGCTGTGACATTTTTGTAAAGTGTCATTCCAAAGAATCAATATGTATTCAAACATGTAGCTTTTGCTTCTTGTTTGTAATGTTTCCTGTCTCTTGGTTGGTTTATCCTTTCTGTGACTGGTCTTCAGCTGTATTGTTTAAGTCTACGGCGTCCTCAGTCCTTGAATATTATGATTTCATAACTTCGCTTGTTGCCATTGCATGAGCTTTCCAGCGAGTTTCGGAGCGTCGTTACATGCTCACTGCCTAGATATCCTTTAAGAACTGCCAATCAGTGTGCTGAATGAGAAAAAAGATGTATAAAGTAACTGTACTGCTGAGAACAATTTATTGCCACCGGAAAACAACCAACAACACTGCGACCAATAAGATTTACAGTGTGCAGCACGTGGTATAATTATTGCGTTCATCTTACGTTCTAACATCTTCTGTTACATTCCTCTATCTCTGCCATGTTGGCACGATTGTCGCGTGCACTTTAAAACATCTATTTTACAAACATGACACAAATAAATAAACACTTGATTTGTTCGTTCGTCAGTTGTTGTGGTTTTTTTTTTTTTTTTTTTTTTCGTCCTATGTGACTTTCCAGTTTGGGAAATGTTGGAAATCGTTCGACTGGCTCTCCATCTGTGGGTGAGACATGTCTTATTACAATACTCATTGGATCAGTGTGTGAAAGATTTGCAGTCCTTCTAATCTTCTTCAAGTGCAATGCTTGATGGGGTGAGCAATCAAGTATTTCTTTAACTTAATGTTCCTAGATATGTTGATTATTTATATCAACTTCTGTAACGCCACATCTTTCTGGCTTCCGCAATCAATCATTGTTGTATGTTGATTGATTGTCATTGATTAACTTTTAAGTGTTCATGACAGTGAAGATCAAAGACCTCTCTTACGTTCGCTGACACAGGCAGGTTGTAACCGTCTGTTTTGTAACGGCCACCATAAATGTAACGTACTGTTTATGAGTGATGTGAAAGCTGGCAGAGTGAACGTGTCGTTTATCACCTGGACTGTGTAATGTTGCGGTGTCGATGTAGGTCACCAGAAATGTAACGGCCAGGAATGTAACGGCCACCAGAGTGAGGCACTGCCAGGGGTACTATGATCTCTCACAGTAAACAGCGTACATGTTGTAGATCTGTGATATTGGTATTATGATGTGCTGAGTGTGGGTGTAGACGAAAACACGAATGCTTGAGGCTCTTAGTAAAGTCAATAATGCACCCATACACTCACATGCAGTAGTCAATGATGAATTGAAGACTGCTGGCACGTTTCAAACATTTATTTACGAAACTGACAGTAGCATCAACAGGACAGTCAAATCGACGAGATCAAGGACTTCACATAGATAATAAATGACTGTTAAATGTCTGGTAATCAAAGGCTTGCATCATACATCAAACATCATCTGTCCTAATGTTACAATATGTAATGTAGCTTCTGTACCATTGACTCAGCGCGTCATGTACTTAATTAGCTCTGTCGTCCAACCAACGAGCTCCTAAATTGCGTAGCAATAATACATAAGGCTGTTATTCAACTGGCATAGCTCGCCAGGTATATTTCCTCTTGCTGAAAATATTGGCCGTAATACAGGGCCTCAATATGTAGACAGCTGTGTATCTTTTTTGCAAGCACGATCGAACCATGCTAAACATATATATATACCGCCAACCTGCGGAGTCCACAATAATTTATCATCATCATTAGGCTTCTGTTCGATTGAAAACACATAGTCTCATTTGGCTAGAACTAAAAGCAAAGAAGAAATTCTGTCTCTCACGATCTGTGAGCTTCACTCGACAGATAGGTAATTTCAAATGTTCTGCAGCCAAAGGCATAGTAATAAGAATGTCATTTACCTTCATACAGAATCTTCCGGATACACGCTTAACAAACAATCACTGGGGAAAACATTGACATTTCAGTCATATCGAAACTTTCCAATCCCCATGATGATCTAGAGAAAAACACAACGGACATCGTCGTCCGAAAGCCCAGATCACAATCTAGATGACGGAAGTCACCGTTCGCGCTCAGAACTCTGCGCATGCCTAAACAGCATAAAAATGAGCATCGTTCAGACAGATCAACGACAACGATTGAAAGAAAGAGAAGATAACCCTTTAAACAACCTGTCATAGAAGTTAATACCCAATTATCCAACTTTGACCAACAAAGTTTTACAACAAAAGTATTAAATAGATTTACCTATATGACTCCGTCAAAACGACAAAAGTATAAAATAGATTTACCCATTATGACTCCGTCAAAAACGACAGCAACACAGGTGTTTACTTTTGAATGAAACAGGCACAAGAACGAAATGAAACACACAAACAGAAAAACGCCCATGAAAGTCAGCATAGCTCCACCATCAAGATAAAAACCACGTTAAAACGTCATTGGGGTCGTCCACTTATGACGTCACGCAGTTAAAAAAAAGGGGGGGGGGGTCAAAATAGTATGACGATTTGTGACACAGGGAGATGGAAGGTTAAAAAATTGTGACATCACACAAACAAGCGAGGCTCGCTTCTGTCATAATTTATGTTGGAACAACAATCAAAATGTAAACAAATAAAACAGTAACAAGCTTTTACCTTCCCGACAACAGTCCGATGAGATCAAAGACACAAACGTTTAGCAAGTTGAACCAACTGGTGCGAACGTTTACAATTTTTGTGTGCTGGGGTAGGGCGATGCAAATGCATTTAGTTGGGTGAAGCAAAGGTTGGGCCATGCCTCGTCCTGGGGTACGACTCATGAAATCGAAGGTCTTTGAAAAAAGCCTGGTTTATTAAACACTCTTTTACTTAAAAAATTATTTTGTCTGTACTAGCTATTTATAATACATTCTTTCTTTTCAGTATTACAAACCAATGATCAGTATTACAAATAGGGAAAGAAAATAGGGGGGGGGGGGGTAAAGTTTGTGATGTCACATAAGATGGAACTCTGGGCTTTGTGACGAAATGTGACCCTAAAAAATTTGGTTGTTAAAAATGGCTATAATAATGTGACACCATATGTTGACGACCCTTTGCCAACAAAAGATTGTTCTTTTTTTATACTTTACAGGGGGGAGTTCCAAGTTTCCAAGAGACCAGAACAAGATTGTGGGGCAGGCTGGAGAAATAAAGTCTGCACGACCGAGAACTCTTATGTTCCAGCTTTATTCTGAACACTGGAATTAAGTTGACTTGGGACAATCTATTTGTTAACATGTCTACTAAGTGATCAAAGTTGTAGTTTCTAGCTGTACAGAACAACTCCGTTCTCTTAGCCAACACGTTCTATTCATTACGGCTGCCTATTTGTAATAGTCTTTTGTTCATATTTATAAACTGCACGTGCCTTTGTTATAATGAGTTAAAACACAGAGCATTATGGGTTGATATAATTCAGCAGTAATCTGGGTTTATGATTGCTAAAAACCTCAAACAATTTAGCTACGGAATCAATATATTCATTCATTTACATTTGCACTCCTAATGGAGCCACAGTTACAGTTAGCTCCTTTACAGAAAATATGCATTAAGCGTAATTCTGTAATGATCAACTTTAATGATTGTTACAAGCTTCCAATAAACGTAAAATAAGCATAGTTCTGTACTGGTCTATTTTAATGATTGCTACTAGCATCCAACAAACGTAGAATAAGCATAGTTCTGTAATGATCTACTTTAATGATTGCTACAAGCTTCCAACAAACGTAAAATAAGCATAGTTCTGTAATGATCTACTTTAACAATTGCTACAAGCTTCGAACAAAAGTAAAAATAAGCGTAGTTCTGTAATGATCTACTTTAATGATTGCTACAAGCTTCCAACAAAAGTAAAATAAGCATAGTTCTGTAATGATCTACGTTTTTGATTGCTAACAAGCTTCTAACAAACGTAAAATAAGCATAGTTCTGTAATGATCTATTTTTATGATTGCTACTAGCATCCAACAAACGTAAAATAAGCATAGTTTTGTAATGATCTACGTTGATGATTGCTAACAAGCATCCAACAAACATAAAATACGCATAGTTCTGTAATGATCTACATTTATGATTGCTAACAAGCTTCCAACAAACGTAAAATAAGCATAGTTCTGTAATGATCTATTTTTATGATTGCTGCTAGCATCCAACAAACGTAAAATAAGCATAGTTTTGTAATGATCTACGTTTATGATTGCTAACAAGCATCCAACAAACATAAAATACGCATAGTTCTGTAATGATCTACATTTATGATTGCTAACAAGCTTCCAACAAACGTAAAATAAGCATAGTTCTGTAATGATCTATTTTTATGATTGCTGCTAGCATCCAACAAATGTAAAATAAGCATAGTTCTGTAATGATCTATTTTTATGATTGCTACTAGCATCCAACAAATGTAAAATAAGCATAGTTCTGTAATGATCTACGTTTATGATTACTAACAAGCTTCCAACAAACGTAAAATAAGCATAGTTCTGTAATGATCTATTTTTATGTTTGCTGTATACCTCAAATAAATTGAGCAATGGTACCCGTATATTTACAGTTATATTTATTTATCTTTGTTAGATGCCTTCAACAAAAGTTAGAGTACAACCAGTATACTTTACCATATATATCTATGTTTTTTGGTTACATGCTTACAATAAATGTCTGTCATCTTTGTGTATTCTATATAATTGCTCATTGTTGTCTGTTATCTGTATGTATTCTATCATTTCTCATGGTTGTCTGTTATCTTTATGTATTCTATGTAATTACTCATTGTTGTATATTATCTTTACATATTCTATCAATTCTTGTTGTTGTCTGTCATCTTAATGTATTCTATCATTTCTCTTTGTTGTCTGTTATCTTTATGTATTCTATCATTTCTCATTGTTGTTTGTTATCTTTATGTATTCTATCATTTCTCATTGTTATCTTTATGTATTCTATGATTTCTTATTGTTTTCTGTTATCTTTATGTATTCTATCATTTCTTGTTGTTGTCTGGTATCTTAATGTATTCTATCATTTCTCATTGTTGTATGTTAAAACCATGTATCCTATCATTTCTCATTGTTGTCTGTTATCACCATGTATCCTATCATTTCTCTGTGTTGTCTGTTATCACCATGTATCCTATCATTTCTCATTGTTGTATGTTAAAACCATGTATCCTATCATTTCTCATTGTTGTCTGTTATCACCATGTATCATTGTGACGAGATGGATAATAGATGGTGATGAGTTGATATTAGATCCAGTAAAAGAGTGCTGGACAATTAAAGATACCCCAGTCTCAGGAATGAGCACTGGTGTAAGAATGGCACAAGCACAAGATGTACTCAGGCTGTTAAGAACTCATGTCCAGATGGTAAAGAACAGACCAAGATCTTACCTAGCTTCTTGTACGACTACCCTATGCTCTATTATAAAGTAATTCCACTTAAACAATTTCACACAATAAACAAACTGGAATTAACTTCACAAAGTCAAAAAGTACAATACAATTAATCAATTTATTTATACGTACTTATTTTCTTCTCTTCTTTCTTCTTGGTAAAAATGAAATGATATTTGTACAAAAATAAATGTAATCTTCAGACTTGGCACAAAATACCCACTTGGAATGATTTCCCTTTAGCAGTGTTCCGTGGACTATTGAGGGGCAAAACGCAGAGACAATTATAACAAAAATAAATGTAATCTTCAGACTTGGCACAGATCACACCAGATTGGAATACCATCTATTCAACAAGTTAAATATAGAAACTGCTGATGACTGCTGAGACTGTGGCACTGATATAATGACTACTGAGTATCTACTTCAAATGTGCCCAACATATGAGGAACAGAGAAAGCGCATGTGGCCATCACCAGTACCATTCATAGGAAAGCTCTTCGGAGATGTTTCTATTCGCGCAATGATATACACCCCGCCCCCGCCCTATTTAAAATCTCTTTTTTTTCTGATTTGCTTTCGGGATTTGGCTTTTTTAGATACAGTATTAGCTAAGATATTTCTTGAAATGTCTTCGAGGAATCAGTATTAGCTAAGATATTTCTTGATATGTCTTCGAGGAATCAGTATTAGACTAGATATTTCTTGATATGTCTTTGAGGAATCAGAATTAGATAAGATATTTTTGGATATGTCTTCGAGGAATCAGTATTAGATTAGATATTTCTTGATATGTCTTTGAGGAATCAGAATTAGACTAGATATTTCTTGATATGTCTTCTAGGAATCAGTATTAGACTAGATATTTCTTGATATGTCTTTGAGGAATCAGTATTAGCTAAGATATTTCTTGATATGTCTTCGAGGAATCAGTATTAGACTAGATATTTCTTGATATGTCTTTGAGGAATCAGAATTAGACTAGATATTTCTTGATATGTCTTTGAGGAATCAGTATTAGACTAGATATTTCTTGATATGTCTTTGAGGAATCAGTATTAGACTAGATATTTCTTGATATGTCTTCAAGGAATCAGTATTAGACTAGATATTTCTTGATATGTCTTTGAGGAATCAGAATTAGATAAGATATTTTTGGATATGTCTTCGAATCTTTGGAACTCATTCCTCAGTGTGTACAAGGGAAATATATATATGTTATATATATTGTTGTTCAAAAAAAAAAAACACACACACATCCACACAAATAGTAATACGTCTTACAAGGAGAAGGACAAGAAAAACCTACGTTGCGGCCACAAGGCCTTCATCAGGGACAGACAAACAAGAGACAGGAGGGAAAGAAAATGAGAATTAAGTAGAGAACATGAAACTATAAAAATAAGAGAAAAAAACTCCCTTAATATAAAGTCCAGTCACATGTGAAGCAAAGCAAGATGGCTGCCACTAAACCGGAAGTTGATAGTACATAAAAATAAGAAATAATGAAAACAAGGACTGGAAAAGAGTGAGAAAAAAGTAATCAATAAATAATAAATAAAATTTAAAAAAAATAAAATATAAATAAATAAATAATAATAATAAATAAATTTAAAACAAATAAATAAAAACTAAATAAAGAAATAAATAAAATAAAAAATAATAAAGGAAAAAAATAATTAAAAAAAAAATTTTTTTTTAATTAAAATAAAATAAATAAACAAATTTAAAATAAATAAATAAATAAAATTAAAAAAAATAAAAAATAATTTAAAAAAATAAATAAATAAATAAAATTATTAAATTAAAAAAATGGTAATTTAAAAAAAAAAAAAAGGGTGATCGCATCAAAGTAGAAAGTCATAATACAACAGGGACTCGATAGAGAAAGGCGTCTCAGACAAAAGAATGTTGGGTATTCAAACCGTGTGGTTTGAGGCAACCCATAAGATGGATGAGGCGTTTTTCCTGGCGAAACCGACTGTTGGCGTCCGAGGAACAGTATCTGATGGCTGTCACCTGGATGTCAGTGGCACAGTGGTGGTCAGGGCCATTGAAGTGGATGGCCACAGGTGTGGAATTAAACTGAGAGATGTCATAGATGTGTCTGCAGAATCGGTCGCCCAGTCGTGTGCCCGTTTGGCCGATGTACGTAATGGTGCAACGTTTGCATATAATAGCATAAATGACGTTGCGTGACTCACATGTGAAGCCATGGGTGATGGTGAACTTGGCATTAGGGAACGAGACTGAACGTGTTTCGATTACATACTGACATGTCTTACATCGTGTACGGTTACATGGCTTGGTTCCAAAGTGGCCATCGTTGACGGTTTTCAGACGGCTGTGGACTAGGAGGTCCCTCAAATTTTTGTCCCGTCTATATGCCAGCAAGGGTGGCTCACTAAATGCTTCCCGCGCCACTGGGTCAGCTTGGAGGAGAGGTAGGTGGCGAAACAGGATCCTTTTGACAGCAGTGCTGTGAGGGTGATAGGTCATTATTAACTTGACTCTATCAGAGGAGGTTTTTTGGCGGGGTTTGAGGGCCTCTAGACGTGAGATAGGGAGAACACGTTCTAAGGCAGAGGTAAGAACATCTTCTGGATACTGTCTGTTACGGAAGAAGTCCAACATTTCTTGTGCTCGGCATAGAAAGTTGTCATCATCTTGGCATAACCGACGGAGGCGGAGAAGTTGTGAGAAAGGCAAGGAGTCCCGACAAGCCGGAGGATGAGAGGAAGTATAAAGGAGGTAACTGTGTGCATCGGTGGGTTTGTAGTACACCGAAGTGGTGAGGTGGGGCGGAGTGATAGTGACAACAATGTCAAGGAAATTAACAGAGACAGTGGAGATGTGAGAGGTGAATTGGATCGCAGGGTGGAAGTTGTTAATGAAATTAATGAACCTAGATAGGTCAACCTCTGGCATATCGGTGAGACCTATGCCATCATCGATGTATCTATGATACATCAATGGAAAAGGTCCAGGATACTGCTGCCACACCTGATACTCCAGGTAGCCCATGAAGAGGCAGGCATAACTGGGACCCATCTTGGTGCCCATGGCAACTCCACTTTTTTTCAACTGTTTTACCCCGTCTTACAGCAGTTCTCCTCATATACTTATATATTGTTGTAGCAAGTTTAATTTGCTGGGGAGGTTATGATGTTATACCTAAAAGGAAAGAAAACTGTGTCTGTGTTAACCGTGTGAGGTCAAGCACATGTAGGCCCCTGACTATAATAGATGATGATGATGTACTTGCAGGGAACCTAATGCTACCTCCCTAGATCTCACACGGTCACTATTTTGGGTCTGGTGTATGATGTACCTAATGTCTAGGGGAGAAATGGAAATGATGGTACATAAACACAAAACACTTTAACTCACTATAAGGGATTGACTAAAACAATGGTTAAGGTTTTTCTTTAAAATTGAATATTTTCTTTTTACAATTTAATCTGCCTGTCCCGCCATCTCTTTTGGACAGGTCTTTGAAAATGAGGAAAAGATAGTTTACATAAAAAGGATTAACTAAAGTGTGTGGACACTTTGTCCGATAAGTATAATGTCACTCTATCTCTTCTGTTGGTGTATTCACAGATTACAACTTTATTATCTAATAGTGTTTGTCATTTGTTAGGAGGGGCTGTAGTTTCATCACGCCCCATAAAATCCTGGGTATGATTGGAAATACCAAAGTTTCTTATAATTAAAGTGTCAGATATACCCAGATGCTAACACATCACCTGGGATTCTTTGTAGAAGGATAATTCAGTATGTCGTTGCAGAAAATATAGATATCTCAACACGCACAAGCTCCTCCAGCTATCTGCTGACAGCATAAACGTTTTACCGGAGACTTGTTGGCGTTACACACACTCATCAGGTTTCCTGTCACCGGCTGGTAACAGGAAATAAAACCTCTGCAATAAAAAGACACCCTGGCCTTTTTATATCTGATCACACATTATTATTATTATTTACATATGGTGGTATGGGGTCAGCCTCGCGTGCATACAGGTGCACTCGCCCCTAATTTTATATGACTCACACCTTGCTGTGACCACACCTCAGGTCTCTATGGCAGATACGCCACTGTACTTTTACATAGTTTTCCTCAATACAATAACGTGGAGTAACCACATTTCTTTTTGTATGATTTGCTCTTCTTTTTTTAAATTATAAACGCTCCAGGCATGTTGAACAGTGTTCATGGAACACGGAGGCTTACTAGCATATTCTAATACAATAATATTAAAACAAAATCATGACAATATACTACAGTTAGATACAGTTCAATGTGAGGACTCAACAATGTCTGCTCCCGGCATGTCCTTCACTTTTCCCAATAGCAGTATCTAACTTTGGCAGTTGTAATAAACATATTAATACATAAAGCATTCTTACCACAATTTCACAGAAATATATAACAAATAACGCTGACTTGCAAAGAATGGCCTCAGTTTTTCTCTGCCCTGCCCAGACTGCGAATTAATTCTTTATTTTTCAAATTAACACAGCGTATTTGATAGAAAAAGTTTTTGTCAACTGGCGACGAGCATTGAATGCTTTTTGCTAATATCTATTAGTACTGGCCAATGGAAAACTTGCGACTACCAGAATTCAAATGTAGTTTTTGAAAAACTAAAAAAAAAAAATCCAAACAAACTCTGTGTCTGGTAGTCGATTGGTCAGTCTGCGTTAGTTATGCCAATACAAAAAGATGTTTAGTTTTGGTTAACATTTACCTACCGCTCCCCTTTTTCCTCCTATACTCTTTTTACCCAATCAGATTTGAATTTACTCCAATGCCTCTTTCTAAGCTGGCGTCCCCACTAACGTTATGAAAAAAACAAGCAGGAACCACAGTCTGTCCGTCTTAGTGTTACTAGACATATAGTATTATCTCACTAACTTGGCTAATAATTGGACTACCATATATTTTAAAACATATTTGGGCCCAGGAGATACTAAGCTATAATAATATATGATTTTTATGGTCAGTTTCATTATGGTTTAGATTTTCAATTTTGTCACTGTCAATCGTCAAATATAAATTTTACACAAGTCGGCCATCTTCCCCCTCTCATCTCTCTCTAGCATTTTTATTCAAATAACTAACTTGTTTGAGAGACGTCAGAAATACATTACTCGGCGAGAATTTAAACTGTCTGTGTGTATATATCATCGGGCCTATCCCACCGCGTGTCAAGCGAAACGGGGAGTTGCACGGCGGGTGTTAGAATTGGCGTTAATTATTACTGTTGTCTCGTGTTACACTACCAAAAATGTAAGGATTACTACAATTAAAGGCGTTAAAGTTAAAGTATTACGTTAATTCAGACAGTAACTTGGCGGCACGTTTCTGGAAGATCGTTAATTATAAGTCTTGCCGCAGTCTCTATCAGATCGGGCAAAATGTTTATTGTACGTCACAAGGAAAGCGAGTAGGTTTATACGGCGGGATCGTTTCTAAACATTACAATGGCACAAAATTCAGCGCGATGCTGGCGTGTGAGATGCTTATAGTCAGACACATACGGGCGGGGTTATTTATTATCATAGGACTAAAATCTTACTGAAATGAGCGATTATCTCGCAGATTTTACTACAATTGTTTAAAAAAGTTTTTCATCATCTGATTCTTCTGTATACTTGTTTTTTTTTTTTCAACCTTTTGTGACTGTTATCACTTAGCTTTGGATATAGTCCTGGAATGATGAGCAACAATGCCTCAACCAGTAAATGTTGACACACCACTTGTAGAGTTTTTACTGAATTGCCAATGCAATATGGAGGCCAGCAAACAGGAGTGGTCCAGAATGAAGTATTCCTTGTCTCTATGAAGGATAACACTGATGGATCTTACTTCCAAATTTTGACTTCTTTAATACGAAACCTGAAAAAACACAGACCATGTAGATAGCCTCTTCCTATATGTTTCCTCTATCCTAGTGTAGGTGGGTGTTGTTATCATCAGATGTGTATGTGATGGCCACATGTTTTTGTTACATTTGTCAGTGTTACATGTCTGTATGCTGATACATTACTAAATATATATATATATAGAATACATACATTATTTACACTCATGGTATGATGTCTTAGTCCCCTTTACTTCCCCTGCCTGTCAAGTTAGCTCTGAAAAGAGCTGTAACTTTCTATCAAGTTGTATTAACCCTGATAAGGACTGTTGACAGGACTCTGCTGAGTCACTGTTGGTTATATTGTTGGTTTCCATCTTCATCAATCATATCAACTATTACAAGTATTATACATGGTACATTAACAATGATAGTAAACTCTTTACAGAGCGATACAGCAGGAAGCAATCTGATCATCAGAAGGAGTCCCCCCGTTCGACAAGTGTTTCGGCCCGATATACTCCTTTACACTCTAAAGGGGCGGGCCCACTTGGGTCATGACTCCCAAGCGTCTCAGCCTCCTGTTGTCTTGTATCGAAAATGAACCCATTTCACTTATGGTAGCAACTTTAAAATCCACAACTACAGCCGTGGAGGTAATTGTGAAAGTAACAAAGATAAGACAAATTATTCCGTTCGTTCCGTCGCACATCACAACTACGGACACATACTGAGTCACCTGCGCGAAGCCGACGAGTCTAGCCACTGCGCGCTCGCCACTGAAATTCTGTGCCTGACACCCCTTATAATATACACCGCCTGTCGCCTCTCAGGCACAGCCCTTTCACTAGTACACCAAAAAACTCAGCGTATTGTGGACTTAGAAAAATTCCAGGTGTTTTCTGTACCGCAGCGTTTATTGTCACGATTTCCATTGCCCATTGCGGTTGTTCCACAGCCAGCCTGGTGCCTTTTCGGCAGTTTCACTAAGCCTCTTCAGTGCCCTTGTTCTCGACTGTCCCCTCAGCCCCAACAGTTTCAATAGATCATACACTGATGCAGCCACAAGCCCTCTTGCGCCCACTTCAACAGCCATGACCCTTGCAGTGAACCCATTGTGTAGCAGATCCGCTGCCAGATCACTATACTTGGCCGCTTTGAATGAATGTTGCTCGTCTAATCTGGATTCAAATGGCACGGTCAGTTCAATCAGTATGACCTGAAGCGTTGCTGAAGAATGAAGCACTATATCCGGCCGTCTCCGCGATTTTCTGTTACTCTCTGGATATGCCCCTCGTCCAGGTAGGTCTACCGCCATCTCCCAGTCGTTTGCACAGTCTAGAAGAGATGGTAAACTGCTACCAGGTTTACTCGGTTTGGGGTGTGCTGACTTTCCTGCCCTCAGAAAGTATGTATTTGCGGTGTTCGGCCTGGGTTTGCTATTCGCCTTCATCCTTGCCAGATCTATTGTCGCAGCAAGCTCATTTAGCCCTTTGTTATGGCGCCAAGAGTATCGCCCTTGCCCCAATGACACCTTACACGCTGAGAGCACGTGTTCAAGTGTCTGCCTCCCCTGGCACAGAGGGCACTGCTCATCATCCGACTTTCCCCATTTCACAAGGTTGGTGGCCGACGGCAGCAGGTCATACATTGATCTAACAACGAAGCTGAGCCTAAGAGGTGCCATATGCCATATATCATTCCATGTCAAGGACCTCTGCAGGGCTCCTTCCCATGTTGTCCATTGGCCTTGTTGGACCTGTTGCACTGCTTTTGCAACCTCTTATCATTCTCAGCTTCTCGTATCTCCTGAACTACCATGTCTCTGCGCTCCCTGCTTGATGCCTTGGACCACCAGCGGATGTCTCCATGACCAAATCCCCGTCTATTCGTTTGTGTGTATCCGATTACCTCCCTCAGTTTGAGTGACTCTTGGGCAGCATCAACAGCTTCTTCCACTCTCCACTTCCTTCCCGTTTTCAGTGTGGGCTGAATGGACTTAACCACGTCATCAGCTGACTCGCGTAGCATCATTGCAAACCTTGCCTTTCCAACTTTGTACTCTTCCACAACTGACTTGAAGGGAAGCAGAAGTTTTGACTTTTTGCAGTACAGTGCTACATCTGACAGACTGGGTGGTACCCCTAGCCATTTTCTCATGAACTTGTTGACCTTCTGCTCTATAGCTTCCACTGTACTTGTGCTTATTTCATATATAAGCAGTGGCCACAGCAACTTCGGTATCAACATGAACTGCAGGCACCACAGTTTGAACTGGTTTGTTGGTTTCCATCTTCATCAATCATACTGTGACAGCGCCATCTTGAGGTCTGTCGTTCTAGGCGCTGGCCCCATCTGGTCAGTCATATTGTCTCTGTGGTTTAGTGCTTTTTGATCACGTTATCTTCAAGCAGATTTATTACAAGGCCATAATAAGCCTACGAATTAGTTGTGTTTTTGCTCTAGTTGTGTAAATCTGTGTTTTCATGCATTCTGGAGCAATAATCGCGTGTGTTATCTGTGTGGCGCAGATTAATACGCGTAGCGCGCAGTAAATTGAGTGGTTAGGCCAGGGCTTATTAAAAAGGGGTAGCAAGCGGCGAAACCGGTCTATGTTTGAGAGAGCCGCCCAGTGAGAACAGACTAAGAAGACACACAAGAGCCAAGCTGTAAATGCCTTGAGCACGTGAGTTAATTTAAATTAGCATTAGTTTTCTAGGATTCTGAAATTATATCGATGTGGCTATTTTAATGTTTAATGGGATAGATAGATAGATAGATAGATGTGAGAGTTTAAGAGCGATTATTTCATTCTTCAGAAAGGCTATTCCACTGGAAATTTAGATAAGATTAACGATCGCAAGATAGTAGCCTCGTGGTGATAAAAGGCGGCGATAGCGAGTCTGATTAAACACGCTCCGCGTGGTAAACCTATAATATGTTATGCCGAGCGACACGTTGTGTATTTAGTCCCAGTTTGGCTTAAGTCGAGAATAATTATATTGTATTCTTTATGTAAGAGTAATTTAGTGTATTTCACGATTATTGATTATTCTACTGTTTATCTTTATTGGTTACTTAGAAGGGAGAATAGTCATTTAGATTTCTGGTGCGTAAGGCAAGTTGAGACAGGTGTTTCTCTGTTTGCTCCTGGTGGAGCATGGAAACACCAATGCGGCTGGTGTCCACCACAAGTCAACAGGAGCATTTTTATGCTATTACAGTGGTTGTTCCTGTAATAATGTGTTTCATGTGATGAGTTCCCAATCTCGTCAGGGGTCATATACGACACGCTTGTGGCCAGGTGCACCAGTCGTCACTTACGACATGTTCAGAGTGCGGGAACGAGTATTGATGTGGGTCGGTTGAGGGGTAGTAGTTAATTCTCATTATTGAGATTATTTGTTGTACATGTATTGAAGAATATTATTTTATGTCCAGTTGATTATTATTGTTGTGTGAACAATGGTTTGTGAGAGCACGTGGGCGTACCAGATGTATATTTCTCTTCTCCGCTCCTGAGGGAGCATGGGGCCACCGGTGTGGTTTGCCTCAGCATGAAGCATTCAGATGCTCTTGCAGTAGTGGTTTCGGTAGCAACCTATGTTACCCGGTGCGATTGCCAGCCTCATGCACAACACCATACTAGTCGCATTGGACGACACGCATGAGTGTGTGAGATAGTTGATGATATCAGGTGGGCGCATGTTTTCTGTATGGTAAGTGTTATTATCCATGCTATTGATGCTCACTTAGACATTGTTTTTTTTATTGTTTTTCAGACAGTCTATGAACACTGACTGGGTGTTTGTTGGATTGTTTGTTTGGTGTTCGGTTCTGTTCGGTAGAATTAAATGTTGATCTGCATAAGGCTTTGGGTAGCTTGAATTGTTAAGTCTGCTGCTGAGAGGGTTGCAAGCAACCAATAATTGCAACCCCTGTCAAACGATCCTTTATAAATTTTCTTAGTGCACGGGTCTTGGGTGTGAGGTAACCCTAGCGCCCCTGTCACAAGTGGCGTCGTCGGCAGGAATGACAGCACGCAGTGAAGCAACTCTTCAGCAATCAGAGCAGCAACAGCCGAAACAGTAGAACACCCAGTTCAGTGCAAGGCGAGGGACGGGATCATCCAGTTTGTCAAGATTTCTAGTCAACTCTACTAGCAACAAGATGGCGGCACGCAACACACGCGCTGCTAGTAGAACTGATAACGAAGATGTGGCTGAGGTGGATGACTCTGTAGTAGGGCTAAATCGTCAACCAGAACGAGTGCAGTACATCGTGGTACCTACTCACAAGAGGGTGCGGTGCTTTGGGGAGCGCACGGGTCCTACGGCTGAGGAATATGTCAGAGAGGTGAGAGCTGCCTGGAGAGTAGGGATGATGAGTAAAGAGGACCAGGCAGATGTTATTCTTGACAGTGTGACCCCAAGTGTCCGTAGGGAGCTGAGGATTCAGGCTGATGACGGTGACCCAGAAGCAATGCTACATTCCATTCTTAGGGTGTATGGGGAGCGTCGGAGCATCCCAGAAGTAATGGCCGCGTTCTACTCTACCCGGCAAGGTGCAAGGGAGTCTCTTTGGGAATTCTCCCATCGCATTCACGAGGTGTTTGAAAGTGTTGTAAGGGCACAAAAGCAGAACAACGTCACTCCTTTGGCGCCATCCTTTCTTCGTGACCAGTTTGCTGCTTGTCTGAGAGATGACCTACTAAGAAAGCTTGCAAAGGAAATGATCATCAAGGAGCCAACAGCATCGTTCACGTCGGTGAGGGACTATGCCCTACGGTTTTTGGAGACTGAGCCCACTTCTGGGGCTGGTGTTGCCAGTGTCGAAGCAGCTTCGGGGGCTGGTGTTGCCAGTGTTGAAGTGGCAAGAACAGAGACTGTGTCAGATACGCATGCATTAAACGCAGAAGTAGAGCGGCTGAGAGCACAGGTGGCTCAATTAGAGGCTAAAATTGATGCGATGTCTCAGGAGCAGGGGAGACGTACCAGGACAGTTCGTTGTTTTAGATGCAGAGAACTAGGCCACGTACAGAATCGATGTCCACAGGCATTAAACTAGACCCCTCTGCGGCTGGGAGTCAGGTTACAGAAGGGGAGCAGAATGGCTCAAAGATAAAGAGGGTTGGTGGTCGACCGGAGTGTGAGGTGCTTATTGCAGGGAAGAAAGTCAAAGGCGGCCAGGGATGTAAGGGTAGCAGGAGGCGACCCAGGGCACCAAGGAAGCCTAGGAAAATAAGATGCTTCAACTGTGGAGACCTTTCGAACCACATGGCAGCCAAGTGTCCCCAGGGCCCGCTTCCTAAGCGATGTTTCCATTGTAGGTCCCCGGACCATTTGATATCGGTTTGCCCATCAAAGAGCGCCCTCTCTAAGCGTACCAACACATCTACATTGCCGTCACAGTGCAAGCCAAGAGACGGCCGTGGCAACTGTCACCATAAGGGCGCCAGGAAAAGTGGTCGGCATTTAGAGGAGGAGACTCATCTAAAACTCGTTGAAGGACACGTTTCCAGGCTACGAGGGGCGCACGTAAGAGCAGAGCCACCGTTGCAGAGTTTTGCAGCAGTCCGGAAAGAGAGATGTGACAAGCTGTCGTGTTCTACTCCACTACAGGTCGGAGAATTGGTGAAGAAGAGAATGCACGACGCTGAGAGATCCGAGATTCGTGATATGTGGTCAGAAGACGAGTACGTTGTAGTTCGTGCTCCCACAATGACAGGGGGTCCATATATCATCCAACGAATGGACAGAGCGAGTCCGAGCATTAGAGTAACCAGCAATGACCTGAGACGAAGTGAAGGAAAAGGTGATCCTCCAGATTTGGAGAATACGACTGAAGCGCCTGATTTAGTGCAGTTGTCGGGACGACAACAAAATCAGGCGGGGAATATGTGACAGCGCCATCTTGAGGTCTGTCGTTCTAGGCGCTGGCCCCATCTGGTCAGTCATATTGTCTCTGTGGTTTAGTGCTTTTTGATCACGTTATCTTCAAGCAGATTTATTACAAGGCCATAATAAGCCTACGAATTAGTTGTGTTTTTGCTCTAGTTGTGTAAATCTGTGTTTTCATGCATTCTGGAGCAATAATCGCGTGTGTTATCTGTGTGGCGCAGATTAATACGCGTAGCGCGCAGTAAATTGAGTGGTTAGGCCAGGGCTTATTAAAAAGGGGTAGCAAGCGGCGAAACCGGTCTATGTTTGAGAGAGCCGCCCAGTGAGAACAGACTAAGAAGACACACAAGAGCCAAGCTGTAAATGCCTTGAGCACGTGAGTTAATTTAAATTAGCATTAGTTTTCTAGGATTCTGAAATTATATCGATGTGGCTATTTTAATGTTTAATGGGATAGATAGATAGATAGATGTGAGAGTTTAAGAGCGATTATTTCATTCTTCAGAAAGGCTATTCCACTGGAAATTTAGATAAGATTAACGATCGCAAGATAGTAGCCTCGTGGTGATAAAAGGCGGCGATAGCGAGTCTGATTAAACACGCTCCGCGTGGTAAACCTATAATATGTTATGCCGAGCGACACGTTGTGTATTTAGTCCCAGTTTGGCTTAAGTCGAGAATAATTATATTGTATTCTTTATGTAAGAGTAATTTAGTGTATTTCACGATTATTGATTATTCTACTGTTTATCTTTATTGGTTACTTAGAAGGGAGAATAGTCATTTAGATTTCTGGTGCGTAAGGCAAGTTGAGACAGGTGTTTCTCTGTTTGCTCCTGGTGGAGCATGGAAACACCAATTCGGCTGGTGTCCCCCACAAGTCAACAGGAGCATTTTTATGCTATTACAGTGGTTGTTCCTGTAATAATGTGTTTCATGTGATGAGTTCCCAATCTCGTCAGGGGTCATATACGACACGCTTGTGGCCAGGTGCACCAGTCGTCACTTACGACATGTTCAGAGTGCGGGAACGAGTATTGATGTGGGTCGGTTGAGTGGTAGTAGTTAATTCTCATTATTGAGATTATTTGTTGTACATGTATTGAAGAATATTATTTTATGTCCAGTTGATTATTATTGTTGTGTGAACAATGGTTTGTGAGAGCACGTGGGCGTACCAGATGTATATTTCTCTTCTCCGCTCCTGAGGGAGCATGGGGCCACCGGTGTGGTTTGCCTCAGCATGAAGCATTCAGATGCTCTTGCAGTAGTGGTTTCGGTAGCAACCTATGTTACCCGGTGCGATTGCCAGCCTCATGCACAACACCATACTAGTCGCATTGGACGACACGCATGAGTGTGTGAGATAGTTGATGATATCAGGTGGGCGCATGTTTTCTGTATGGTAAGTGTTATTATCATGCTATTGATGTTCACTTAGACATTGTTTTATTTATTGTTTTTCAGACAGTCTATGAACACTGACTGGGTGTTTGTTGGATTGTTTGTTTGGTGTTCGGTTCTGTTCGGTAGAATTAAATGTTGATCTGCATAAGGCTTTGGGTTGCTTGAATTGTTAAGTCTGCTGCTGAGAGGGTTGCAAGCAACCAATAATTGCAACCCCTGTCAAACGATCCTTTATAAATTTTCTTAGTGCACGGGTTTGGGTGTGAGGTACCCCTAGCGCCCCTGTCACAATACCAACTATTACAAGTATTATACATGGTACATTAACATCATAACTATGTATATCAACCAACTAAAATATACCGTACTGAAATAAACAATTATATTAATTTCACAATTATATACAGTAATTCTACATACCCTCTGGATGTCAGAATACACTAGCTGGACACTGAATAATTCAAGGTAGGCTGCCACTAAGACACATAAGAATGAAGTCTGCGACTGGCCCTGTCACCTTCTGTCCGCTGAGTAAACTGATTGTGTGCGTGTGTGTCCGATTTCAAATTTTCCGCTGTTTATATAGGCGTAGGGCGATCGACCGATAAAACACTTAAGTCATCCAGAACTTGGCTAAATTTTCCAGCCTCTCGAGAGCAGATTTTTGCAGTTTGTGCTATTTCCACTACATAAAGCTTCTCCTTTCTTTTCAACTATAATTACTATCACTTTTCTTTATATCTCCTTTTATCCAGCTCATTCGTGGCTTTCTTTGGGTATAGGTTTTATTCCATTCTGAGCTGTCTTCGATTTTATGAGAATTTCCAAAGTGAACAAAACACGATTTTCACAACAAGGTCACGCATTTTTGCAGTTATCAGTCTTTATAACATTCAATGCAATTCCTACGCTGCCCACACTTGCCTTCCATCTGCCTCGAACTAAGGGTTAAATATGTTGTTTGGTTTGGTTTTTAAAGACTATCTTCATTGCATACGGACAACGTCACAAGTGCTCCGATCTCCTCCCTTAGATCACACAAGGAAGATCTCAGCGCAGTGTACGAACTCCGTAGCACCGGAGAGAATCCCAATGTGTGTATATAATATATAGGAATCACATATTCTATAATTATTTTTGTGGTGGGTAGGTTTCCTAATTTTTAAATTTTGCCAGGGCAACGGCCTGATCAGCCTACTCTTTACGATTTCCAACTGCCGTGGGATTGTTAACGTAAGCAACTTGCACACGGGACCTCCTATTTATTCGCCCTTATCCGAGAAACCTAGACATCAGATCTCACTACCCATGGGACCAGGGGGGAGTATGACGTAATTAGGACCATTGGTTCTGAAAAAAATATTTTAAAAAATTATAATCCCTCAACTGGGATTCGAACCCGATACCTCTCAAATACGAGGCGGACGCCATACCCCTGAGCCACTCCGACCCCTAGAAATATGTTGTAATAATCCATTCCTGGAATAACTGGCTAATTCTAACCGTTGACTAGCAAAGATTCCGATAGCTCGTTTCGCCATTGTGGATTTTACAACAAGTCGGCTGTCAGGAATAGCTCGTTTCTGATTGGTTAGTTCTGATTCGCTTTCCAAGAATAATCGCCAAGGCATTTTTCCACTTTATCATAATCCTATCATTTCTCATTGTTGTCTGTTATCACCATGTATCCTGTCATTTCTCATTGTTGTCTGTTATCACCATGTATCGTGTCATTTCTCATTGTTGTCTGTTATCACCATGTATCCTATCATTTCTCATTGTTGTCTGTTGTCTTTATTTATTCAATCATTTCTCGTTGTCAGGGCCGGCCTTAGCCGTTGCGGGACCTGATTTGGACCATTTTCTCGGAGTCCCTTGACTTTTCATTTTTTCTCTCCAGGTTAATTATCAGGAATATACGCTATTACATTGAATTAAAAATGAGGCAGTATTTATCTATCAAAATCTTGTTGTAGCAAAGTGTTTATCTTTTTTTTTTTTTTTTTTTTTTTTTTTTGCTTCATCAAATTCTGTGGATAATACTGCAATGCTATTTATTGGATTATGCAGCATATTTTACCTCGGATAACATTTTAATTTGGAAAAACTTCATTCCCATGACTCGAATTGTCAAAAAATATGAGTAGAGCAAAAAATAAATAACGAATTGCAGAATTATTCATGAAGGACAACTTTCAGAACCGTTTGAGATCAGAATTGGAATGCGAAAGGGGTGCCACTTGTCACACAGGGTTGGACACACATTGGGGAAAAATTTTGATAGTATTACCAGACAGTTTTATTCTGGAATCCCCAGGACAAGACACGTAGAGCAGACAAGACACGTAGAGCAGACAAGACACATGGAGAATAAGACACGTAGAGCAGACAAGACACGTAGAGCAGACAAGACACGTAGAGCAGACAAGACACATTGAGAAGGACAAGACACTAGAGAAGGACAAGACACGTAGAGCAGACAAGACACTTAGAGCAGACAAGACACGTAGAGCAGACAAGACACATGGAGAAGTACAAGACATGTAGAGCAGACAAGACATGTAGAGCAGACAAGACACGTAGAGCAGACAAGATACATAGAGCAGACAAGACACATGGAGAAGGACAAGACACGTAGAGCAGACAAGACACGTAGAGAAGGACAAGACACGTAGAGCAGACAAGACACGTAGAGCAGACAAGACACATAGAGCAGAAGGCAAGACACGTAGAGCAGACAAGACACGTAGAGCAGACAGGCAAGACACGTAGAGCAGACAAGACACGTAGAGCAGACTGAAGAACACGTGGAGAAGAGAGCTTGAGACAGAAAGAAAAATGATGACGTAGAAAGACCTTGAACTGATGGCACGCCACAAAAGGAATTGGCGTTTCTTTGTTGGAGGCCTTTGATCCTTGCTAAAGGGAATTGACTGAAAAAAAAAGAGGAAATCCGGTATCTGTCTCATTCAAAGAAAGTAACTGTAGGCTGATTTTCACAGGCTTTCAGAGGTGTGAAAAAGAACGAAATTGGCTTCTTTTTCTTCAACCAACATAGGACCGCCCAAATCTGCTTACTTGACAGACGTGACGTTTTCCTCAACGAACTTGGCATATGTTAGCACAATTTCCAAAACTGCTTACTTGACAGACTTGACGTTTTCCTCAACGAACTTGTCGTGTGTTAGCACAATTTCTAAATCTGGGCATTTTTTAAAATTTGGGTAATCCCTGCTTTGAACTTAAATAACACATAAGGAAGGGAAACCCGAGGCCTGTAAACAGTAAATTAATATTAGACAAACATAAAGGTATGTTTTCAGGCACTCGTAAGAAATAAAGAAGTAGAACACTTGGACAACAGAAAAACAACAGACGTGAGTGGCTTACCCAGGGTTCGAACCCCGTACCTTCCGTACGACAACTCCGCCTAGCTATCAAGCGAATCACACTGACCCCACGGCCAGCTAGGCATCCCCAAAAAAAGATGCTTTACTGGCTATTTATCAGTAAGAAACACAAGATAACATCGGAAGTATACAGTGGGCAACTCAGCCCCTTAATGACGCAATCACTTCTGTTGTTCCACTATTAACAGTATGTGTCAGTCCAAACAAGACAAAGACCTTGATACTGGGTCCAGTAAATAGTAGAAGACTAAAGGACAATAGTATAGAACAGTGGGTAGGTTTCTGGTATTGTATGAACATAAATAACACATAAGGAAGGGAAACCCGAGGCCTGTAAACAGTAAATTAATATTAGACAAACATAAAGGTATGTTTTCAGGCACTCGTAAGAAATAAAGAAGTAGAACACTTGGACAACAGAAAAACAACAGACGTGAGTGGCTTACCCAGGGTTCGAACCCCGTACCTTCCGTACGACAACTCCGCCTAGCTATCAAGCGAATCACACTGACCCCACGGCCAGCTAGGCATCCCCAAAAAAAGATGCTTTACTGGCTATTTATCAGTAAGAAACACAAGATAACATCGGAAGTATACAGTGGGCAACTCAGCCCCTTAATGACGCAATCACTTCTGTTGTTCCACTATTAACAGTATGTGTCAGTCCAAACAAGACAAAGACCTTGATACTGGGTCCAGTAAATAGTAGAAGACTAAAGGACAATAGTATAGAACAGTGGGTAGGTTTCTGGTATTGTATGAACATAAATAACACATAAGGAAGGGAAACCCGAGGCCTGTAAACAGTAAATTAATATTAGACAAACATAAAGGTATGTTTTCAGGCACTCGTAAGAAATAAAGAAGTAGAACACTTGGACAACAGAAAAACAACAGACGTGAGTGGCTTACCCAGGGTTCGAACCCCGTACCTTCCGTACGACAACTCCGCCTAGCTATCAAGCGAATCACACTGACCCCACGGCCAGCTAGGCATCCCCAAAAAAAGATGCTTTACTGGCTATTTATCAGTAAGAAACACAAGATAACATCGGAAGTATACAGTGGGCAACTCAGCCCCTTAATGACGCAATCACTTCTGTTGTTCCACTATTAACAGTATGTGTCAGTCCAAACAAGACAAAGACCTTGATACTGGGTCCAGTAAATAGTAGAAGACTAAAGGACAATAGTATAGAACAGTGGGTAGGTTTCTGGTATTGTATGAACATAAATAACACATAAGGAAGGGAAACCCGAGGCCTGTAAACAGTAAATTAATATTAGACAAACATAAAGGTATGTTTTCAGGCACTCGTAAGAAATAAAGAAGTAGAACACTTGGACAACAGAAAAACAACAGACGTGAGTGGCTTACCCAGGGTTCGAACCCCGTACCTTCCGTACGACAACTCCGCCTAGCTATCAAGCGAATCACACTGACCCCACGGCCAGCTAGGCATCCCCAAAAAAAGATGCTTTACTGGCTATTTATCAGTAAGAAACACAAGATAACATCGGAAGTATACAGTGGGCAACTCAGCCCCTTAATGACGCAATCACTTCTGTTGTTCCACTATTAACAGTATGTGTCAGTCCAAACAAGACAAAGACCTTGATACTGGGTCCAGTAAATAGTAGAAGACTAAAGGACAATAGTATAGAACAGTGGGTAGGTTTCTGGTATTGTATGAACATAAATAACACATAAGGAAGGGAAACCCGAGGCCTGTAAACAGTAAATTAATATTAGACAAACATAAAGGTATGTTTTCAGGCACTCGTAAGAAATAAAGAAGTAGAACACTTGGACAACAGAAAAACAACAGACGTGAGTGGCTTACCCAGGGTTCGAACCCCGTACCTTCCGTACGACAACTCCGCCTAGCTATCAAGCGAATCACACTGACCCCACGGCCAGCTAGGCATCCCCAAAAAAAAAAATATGCTTTACTGGCTATTTATCAGTAAGAAACACAAGATAACATCGGAAGTATACAGTGGGCAACTCAGCCCCTTAATGACGCAATCACTTCTGTTGTTCCACTATTAACAGTATGTGTCAGTCCAAACAAGACAAAGACCTTGATACTGGGTCCAGTAAATAGTAGAAGACTAAAGGACAATAGTATAGAACAGTGGGTAGGTTTCTGGTATTGTATGAACATAAATAACACATAAGGAAGGGAAACCCGAGGCCTGTAAACAGTAAATTAATATTAGACAAACATAAAGGTATGTTTTCAGGCACTCGTAAGAAATAAAGAAGTAGAACACTTGGACAACAGAAAAACAACAGACGTGAGTGGCTTACCCAGGGTTCGAACCCCGTACCTTCCGTACGACAACTCCGCCTAGCTATCAAGCGAATCACACTGACCCCACGGCCAGCTAGGCATCCCCAAAAAAAGATGCTTTACTGGCTATTTATCAGTAAGCTGTTGTCCAAGTGTTCTACTTCTTTATTTCTTACGAGTGCCTGAAAACATACCTTTATGTTTGTCTAATATTAATTTACTGTTTACAGGCCTCGGGTTTCCCTTCCTTATGTGTTATTTATGTTCATACAATACCAGAAACCTACCCACTGTTCTATACTATTGTCCTTTAGTCTTCTACTATTTACTGGACCCAGTATCAAGGTCTTTGTCTTGTTTGGACTGACACATACTGTTAATAGTGGAACAACAGAAGTGATTGCGTCATTAAGGGGCTGAGTTGCCCACTGTATACTTCCGATGTTATCTTGTGTTTCTTACTGATAAATAGCCAGTAAAGCATCTTTTTTTGGGGATGCCTAGCTGGCCGTGGGGTCAGTGTGATTCGCTTGATAGCTAGGCGGAGTTGTCGTACGGAAGGTACGGGGTTCGAACCCTGGGTAAGCCACTCACGTCTGTTGTTTTTCTGTTGTCCAAGTGTTCTACTTCTTTATTTCTTACGAGTGCCTGAAAACATACCTTTATGTTTGTCTAATATTAATTTACTGTTTACAGGCCTCGGGTTTCCCTTCCTTATGTGTTATTTATGTTCATACAATACCAGAAACCTACCCACTGTTCTATACTATTGTCCTTTAGTCTTCTACTATTTACTGGACCCAGTATCAAGGTCTTTGTCTTGTTTGGACTGACACATACTGTTAATAGTGGAACAACAGAAGTGATTGCGTCATTAAGGGGCTGAGTTGCCCACTGTATACTTCCGATGTTATCTTGTGTTTCTTACTGATAAATAGCCAGTAAAGCATCTTTTTTTGGGGATGCCTAGCTGGCCGTGGGGTCAGTGTGATTCGCTTGATAGCTAGGCGGAGTTGTCGTACGGAAGGTACGGGGTTCGAACCCTGGGTAAGCCACTCACGTCTGTTGTTTTTCTGTTGTCCAAGTGTTCTACTTCTTTATTTCTTACGAGTGCCTGAAAACATACCTTTATGTTTGTCTAATATTAATTTACTGTTTACAGGCCTCGGGTTTCCCTTCCTTATGTGTTATTTATGTTCATACAATACCAGAAACCTACCCACTGTTCTATACTATTGTCCTTTAGTCTTCTACTATTTACTGGACCCAGTATCAAGGTCTTTGTCTTGTTTGGACTGACACATACTGTTAATAGTGGAACAACAGAAGTGATTGCGTCATTAAGGGGCTGAGTTGCCCACTGTATACTTCCGGTGTTATCTTGTGTTTCTTACTGATAAATAGCCAGTAAAGCATCTTTTTTTGGGGATGCCTAGCTGGCCGTGGGGTCAGTGTGATTCGCTTGATAGCTAGGCGGAGTTGTCGTACGGAAGGTACGGGGTTCGAACCCTGGGTAAGCCACTCACGTCTGTTGTTTTTCTGTTGTCCAAGTGTTCTACTTCTTTATTTCTTACGAGTGCCTGAAAACATACCTTTATGTTTGTCTAATATTAATTTACTGTTTACAGGCCTCGGGTTTCCCTTCCTTATGTGTTATTTATGTTCATACAATACCAGAAACCTACCCACTGTTCTATACTATTGTCCTTTAGTCTTCTACTATTTACTGGACCCAGTATCAAGGTCTTTGTCTTGTTTGGACTGACACATACTGTTAATAGGAGAACAACAGAAGTGATTGCGTCATTAAGGGGCTGAGTTGCCCACTGTATACTTCCGGTGTTATCTTGTGTTTCTTACTGATAAATAGCCAGTAAAGCATCTTTTTTTGGGGATGCCTAGCTGGCCGTGGGGTCAGTGTGATTCGCTTGATAGCTAGGCGGAGTTGTCGTACGGAAGGTACGGGGTTCGAACCCTGGGTAAGCCACTCACGTCTGTTGTTTTTCTGTTGTCCAAGTGTTCTACTTCTTTATTTCTTACGAGTGCCTGAAAACATACCTTTATGTTTGTCTAATATTAATTTACTGTTTACAGGCCTCGGGTTTCCCTTCCTTATGTGTTATTTATGTTCATACAATACCAGAAACCTACCCACTGTTCTATACTATTGTCCTTTAGTCTTCTACTATTTACTGGACCCAGTATCAAGGTCTTTGTCTTGTTTGGACTGACACATACTGTTAATAGTGGAACAACAGAAGTGATTGCGTCATTAAGGGGCTGAGTTGCCCACTGTATACTTCCGGTGTTATCTTGTGTTTCTTACTGATAAATAGCCAGTAAAGCATCTTTTTTGGGGATGCCTAGCTGGCCGTGGGGTCAGTGTGATTCGCTTGATAGCTAGGCGGAGTTGTCGTACGGAAGGTACGGGGTTCGAACCCTGGGTAAGCCACTCACGTCTGTTGTTTTTCTGTTGTCCAAGTGTTCTACTTCTTTATTTCTTACGAGTGCCTGAAAACATACCTTTATGTTTGTCTAATATTAATTTACTGTTTACAGGCCTCGGGTTTCCCTTCCTTATGTGTTATTTATGTTCATACAATACCAGAAACCTACCCACTGTTCTATACTATTGTCCTTTAGTCTTCTACTATTTACTGGACCCAGTATCAAGGTCTTTGTCTTGTTTGGACTGACACATACTGTTAATAGTGGAACAACAGAAGTGATTGCGTCATTTAAGGGCTGAGTTGCCCACTGTATACTTCCGATGTTATCTTGTGTTTCTTACTGATAAATAGCCAGTAAAGCATCTTTTTTTGGGGATGCCTAGCTGGCCGTGGGGTCAGTGTGATTCGCTTGATAGCTAGGCGGAGTTGTCGTACGGAAGGTACGGGGTTCGAACCCTGGGTAAGCCACTCACGTCTGTTGTTTTTCTGTTGTCCAAGTGTTCTACTTCTTTATTTCTTACGAGTGCCTGAAAACATACCTTTATGTTTGTCTAATATTAATTTACTGTTTACAGGCCTCGGGTTTCCCTTCCTTATGTGTTATTTATGTTCATACAATACCAGAAACCTACCCACTGTTCTATACTATTGTCCTTTAGTCTTCTACTATTTACTGGACCCAGTATCAAGGTCTTTGTCTTGTTTGGACTGACACATACTGTTAATAGTGGAACAACAGAAGTGATTGCGTCATTAAGGGGCTGAGTTGCCCACTGTATACTTCCGATGTTATCTTGTGTTTCTTACTGATAAATAGCCAGTAAAGCATCTTTTTTTGGGGATGCCTAGCTGGCCGTGGGGTCAGTGTGATTCGCTTGATAGCTAGGCGGAGTTGTCGTACGGAAGGTACGGGGTTCGAACCCTGGGTAAGCCACTCACGTCTGTTGTTTTTCTGTTGTCCAAGTGTTCTACTTCTTTATTTCTTACGAGTGCCTGAAAACATACCTTTATGTTTGTCTAATATTAATTTACTGCTTTGAACTTGGTTGAAATTATTAAAATTCACTTTATTCTTAAACGTCATACGCAAGAAACACGAACTTTTCTTTGAAATGAAAACAATCGGTAAAATATAATTTAGTTTTTTTATTCTTCTATTGATGGACTTATAAGAAGTAGATCGTCCAGCGGAGAATAAATTTGTACTGTTTGGGTGTACACGTAATTAAAATGTGTGTGCCTGAACAATTATAAACTGAATATTTCCTACTCATGCGATTTAACCAGTTAAAAGGACAGACAATGATATGAAAATAAGAATAGAAAGGGCTAGAGGAGCTTTCAATACATTGGGAAATTTATAAAGATATAAAGAAGTCAAGTCCAGCACACAACTCATAAGCTTCAATTCAAATTTCAAGGCAGTCTTTTTGTATGGCTGTAAAACATGGAGAACAACTAAAAAGCGACATACTTTCATTACGGGATGCTTGCGTCGAATAGAAGGATTGAAGTGATGTGGCGAGAGGTTTTATTTTGGCTCTTGGATCAGTATAGTACTGACAATTACAGAAATAGGATTTCTGCAGAAAATGGTGAAGTCCCAGTGTCTGAGAGGACTACTGGTATCACAAATTAGTTACGGCTGTGAATGATCTGATCTCGAAACAATAGTATAGAGGAGACCGACATAAAGCGCCACCTCTGCTGTGTAACCAATTGTGATATTCAACAAAACCAGGAAACATATTTTACTTAACAATGATAAAATTGACAAGTCGTTCAAATACAATTTCCTAAGTATTTATTTAGTATATACACTATCTACTCTTGTGCTGAAGGGTGAATGTTGCAAAAAATGGAATGAAATGAATTGGTAAGTTTACATATGATTTATAAATATTTATATTTATAAATATTACAACACGTTTTCCAATTATAGGAACAAAAATTATATCAGCTGTGCTGTTAATTAAGGATATAACGTTTATCAGCTATGCTGTTATTTACGTATAATTTATCCACTATGATCTTATTATTGTCTCTTGCTACGCTAATTCACGTTTTCTTCATTGACAGTTCTATGCTCACAATGCCGACAGAAATGGTACTAATGTGTACTCATCTCTCTTAAGTCTGTTCTTCTTTGTTTGGTTCACACCACCGGCAGAGTATCGTTCCTTTAGCCCACCCAAGACTGAGGGGGACCAAAGATGTAGAGCCTGGTCAACCTCTATGCTCCTGCGGAGTTCCAGGCAGCGGGATTGACTCGAACATACGACCTCAGGTTTTTAGGACACAATTAAACCTGTAACAAAGCAAAAATAGGGGCTAATTTCTGTCCTCAAGCCCACCTATTTCTAGTGTGAGTGAAATGAGCGTGTCTCCGATGTATGCATGTGGGATGAATGACAACATGGCTCAGTATGATTTAGCAATAGCGAGACAAGACAGGTGTCTACTTGCAAAACATTCTTTCTGATAAACTAATACATGGATACATTCAATAATATAGATTCAATACATGAATACATTTTATACATGAATACATCCCATAATATAAATCAATACATGAATAAATCCAATAATATGTACACCTAGGTGTGATACAACAATGTCCTTCCCCCTATACTATATCACGCCCTCTCTGACAATAGCTGGTAACATATATCCTAACAATATTGTTATGTTCTTATGATAGGAGTATATGAGACGAGGACTGGTTGGTGATATATCAGGTTGGAGTTATAGGAGACAATAGATTGGAGTTAGATGCGACAATAGAATGAGTCCTGACAAGGACTGTTTTGGTTATATTGGAGTTAGTCTTATCTGAGACAATAGATTGAGTTATAGGAGACAATAGATTGAGTCCTAACAAGGACTGTTTTGGTTATATTGCAGGTTATAGGAGACAATAGATTGAGTTCTAACAAGGACTGTTTTGGTTATATTGCAGGTTATAGGAGACAATAGATTGAGTCCTAACAAGGACTGTTTTGGTTATATTTCAGTTTGGAATTATCAGAGACAATAGACTGAAGTTATAGACTGACAATAGATTGAAGTATAGGAGACAATAGGTTGAAGTATGAGTCCTATTAGTCTTCGTCTATTCAATCCTAATAGGAAATACAATCATTATACTTAATTCCCCCCCAAGATACAATCAGTAACCTGATAGGTAGTATAAATGACACACAACAAATACCAACGGTTATCGTAAAAATATTTACCCTCCTAAGATTTTAAACTGGCCAGGTTTTGACGCGACTTAGTGAAGTAGGTTGCAGGTCGATGCCCTCAGGTAAGTTACCATAAATCAAGGTGACAGCTTCTCCCTCTTCAGTCTGTATCTCTGGCGTCAAGTTTGGGGTTGCGTGGTTAGCATAAAATCCGCCCGATTATATAGTCAAGTAACTACTTGAGGAAAGCTTTCGGTTGGTTCCTGGCGGAGCAAGTTGATTGGTTTCCTCCGGTTTTGTACCTGGTCTCATACAGCCTAATTTTATTCAGTTTTCATCGGCCATCTTGCGTGAACAAGATGGCCGTTAATTTATTCTGTCTCAGAGACTGGTGAACGTTGATCGTTGATTGGTTGAAGCAAATCTGTATCTCGACATAGTGATTAACAAAGTAGTGGGTTACACTTCGTTTCACGACAAGTGATATGACAAGATCACTAATGTGAAACTGGTGACAAGATCACTATTGTGAAACTGATGACAAGATGACTAATGTGGAACTGATGACAAGATCACTAATATGAAACTGATGACAAGATCACTAATGTGAAACTGATGACAAGATCACTAATGTGAAACTGATGACAAGATCGCTAATGTGAATCTGATGACAAGATCACTAATGTGAAACTGATGACAAGATCACTAATGTGAAACTGATGACAAGATCACTAATGTGAAACTGATGACAAGATCACTAATGTGAAACTGATGACAAGATCACTAATGTGAAACTGATGACAAGATGACTAATGTGAAACTGGTGACAAGATCACTAATGTGAAACTGATGACAAGATCACTAATGTGAAACTGATGACAAGATCACTAACGTGAAACTGGTGACAAGATCACTAATGTGAAACTGATGACAAGATCACTAATGTGAAACTGGTGACAAGATCACTAATGTGAAACTGATGACAAGATCACTAATGTGAAACTGATGACAAGATCACTAATGTGAAACTGGTGACAAGATCACTAATGTGAAACTGATGACAAGATCACTAATGTGAAACTGGTGACAAGATCACTAATGTGAAACTGATGACAAGATCACTGATGTGAAACTGGTGACAAGATCACTAATGTGAAACTGATGACAAGATCACTGATGTGAAACTGATGACAAGATCACTAATGTGAAACTGGTGACAAGATCACTAATGTGAAACTGGTGACAAGATCACTAATGTGAAACTGGTGACAAGATCACTAATGTGAAACTGATGGCAAGAACACTAATGTGAAACTGGTGACATGATCACTAATGTGAAACTGATGACAAGATCACTAATGTGAAACTGATGACAAGATCACTAATGTGAAACTGATGACAAGATCACTAATGTGAAGTGATATGACAAGATCACTAATGTGAAGTGATATGACAAGATCACTAATGTGAAGTGATATGACAAGATCACTAATGTGAAACTGATGGTAAGAACTTAGCAAATGCCAATGGCATAAGAGATGAAAAGAAGACGCTGGAGATGAATAGGGCACACACTGAAGAAACCTGGCTACAAAACAGTCCTTGTTCTGAAATTCCCAGTGTAAGAGACGTAGAGAAATACCATGTAAGAGACGTAGAGAAAGACCAAAAAAAAAAAACAACAAATGCACAAAAGAATTGAAGACAGCCATGAAGGAAATGAAGAAGATATGCACAGACCATGAGCTGACGGCGCGGCACAGGAAAACTGGGCATACATTTGTTAAAGGTCTATCTCCATGGGCAGCTGTTTGTTAGCATTTATGATAACAAATTAAACTGAAGGTTTGTTATGAATTACATACATGTGTCAGCTAAAAAAAGCAGTAGTGCCAGTACCTTGTATGGGATAAGTTTGATATTGTTGGTTGCCATGAGAAGGAAAAGGGGGTAGAAGATATATACTAAAGTCAAGGATATAAATTTTCTTGGTCTAGCCAAAACATATTAAAATAGACTACATTTGATTCGCGACTTTCACCACGTAGAAAGCTGAGGGAACTTGGGCGAAAGGCACCATATAATATTTCAATAAAGAGGATTTGACCAAGTATTAGGGATCTTCTGAAATTAACCAGCAATAAAACTCGACTTTATAATACCACAAAGTCCTCGGACGCCATAAACAGAATAATAGTGGGATTACAATTAAAGTAATACTCGACTACCTGAAAGACGGCCTCAAAACCTGTACCCCAACATTATTCGGAAGTCTTCCTGTGCCAAACATCTGTAAATTAACCCGATACGAGTTGCGTTGTAACATAAATGATTTGACATGTTTAACTTGCTAGTGCTTGTACAGGTACATACTAGGCTGGCAACCTCAGCATATGAAAATGATAGAGTCATGAACCATCGCTGTAAACACTGGTGACTGCTTCATGCCGGTTCTGTCACAGGGAACCAAAAGCAGAGGTAGCCCCAATCTCCAAGTGGAGTAGAGAGTGGATGATGATGTCATCATGGTGTACATCGTATTTATTATATTAACGTTTTAAAAATTTCATATGTATATTTAAACATTCTTAAATCAAGCAAGAGTCGTTTTCCGCTGTCCAGTCACATTTTTTTAACCGTCGGGTTGCCTGAATTAACGATGATTTTTCATCCTATCCACTGGGTATCATTGATTCTCAGGGAACATAAAATTACTGATAAAAAATGGGTGGTGGAAGAGACAGCGGGATGGCGCCTGACAAGTGTCAGAAAGCCAATACTTAGCTGAGGCATTTGTTTCTTCTAAAGTGTGTAGTACAAGCTGGAGATACTAGTTCGTGGTACGTTGGAGATACCAGTGTGTGATACCAGCTTGATATGAGTCTATGGATCAAGAGCTTGTAGTCTACGCTAGATGCCTGCCTGTAACGGGTTGTGAAGATCCTTGCCTTGACGTTAATGGGACGTGCCCTCATCACAGAAGTCTACAATTGATTGAGCAGTCAGCTAACCAGTCCAACATCTAGCCAGATAACTCATTTTAATCTGGCCAGAACAAAATAATCCTCACCCCCAATTCAAAACAATACATCTCTTAAGTAGTGTGTCTCCTGATGTAAGCGTCAGGCGACCTTCGCTTTCCTACGCCATTTCATCTTCCTCTGAATGTTTCCTGAGAATGCATTATGGTCCCAAATGGAGCCTTGAGCTATCTGTGCTATTGGTTCTAATTGAGGAAATCCGAAAAAAGCAATCACCAGCTCTTGAAGTCGTGGTTTATATGGCCATCTATTTTAAACGATGAGATTGCTAGCCCCCATATCGCAACTGCTTTTGACAGTATACATAGGGACAGTTTACGGAAAATACTGAGGGCTAATGGAATTCCAAGCTGCATAGTGTCAATCATAAAAATCCTCTATGCCAACTTTACGTGTAGTGTTGGGCAGAGCAACCTAACCTTTGAGGTGAAGACAGAAAAACGACAGGGATGACCCTTATCAACCACTCTATTTTTAACAGTCATAGACTGGGTGATGCGCCAGACAACAGAGGGCAGTCCAAGAGCAATAAGGAAGGAAAAAAGGATCCCGTTACACGCCCATTGAGGCATATTGGGAATATGGTGTTAGGCCCATATTTTCTTGACCATCGGCACACTAGGGGTGACGTGGTCAACATCACGCCGGCCACCTTAACCTTCCCAGAGTTGCTCTGCTACCCAGTTGGGGCTGGGTCGACCCAGGAGCCGTTTGAGGCCTAAAAGACCCCACTTCAACTGGGGATCGAACTATGGACCACTGAGCTAGGAAGCCAGTGCACTAACCACTGTGCTACCGCGGCTCCAAGAGGAATAAGATGGACTACATTTTCTACATTGGAAGATCTGGAATATGCAGATGACATTGCACTACTAGCACATTCACATCAACACATCCAGGAAAAAACGGATAGACTTAATAAGTATAGCCAGCAGGTGGGCTTGAACATCAACCTAAAGAAGACAGAGGTCATAACGCTCAATGTCAGCAGCCCTGAGCCCATATCAGTAAGGAATCAGGAACTGGAACAGACAGACACCTTCACATACCTAGGATGCATAGTAACACCAGACGGCGGAGCAAGCAAAGACATCAACAACAGAATGAACAAAGCAAGAACAGCCTTTTTTAGTCTAAACAACATCTGGAAGTCCTCTCAGTACAGCAGAAGGACAAAATTAAGATTATATCAGAGCTGTACGCTTTCTGTGCTTCTCTATAGTGCGGAATGCTGGAGAGTTACAGAGAACGAAATGTAGAAATTGTCATCTTTTCACACAACATGCCTAAGAAACAATTTACCGAATCTTTTGGACGAATACCACCACCAACCAAGATCTGCTTACTCGGAGCAAGCAAGAGGACATGCACACCATCATAGCTGGCAGACGCTGGAGCTGGGTTAGCCATGTCCTCAGAAGAGACCCCGATGCCATCACAAGAACAGCTATGCTATGGACCCCTGAAGGAAAACGAAAGAGAGGCCGACCAAAAACAACTTGGCGGAGGACTGTGGAGGCTGAGATGCAAAGAATGAACCAGAGTTGGGGCACTGTACGAAGGATGGCCACCGACCGAGCAAAGTGGAATCAATTTGTTGTTGCCCTACAAGACGCCAGCAGGCGTGATGGCCGCTGACTACTTTGACGGTCGGCGGCTAAGGATCAAAGAAGAAGATATCGCAACTGTACATCCATAATCATTTCATATATGTTAAATGCATATGTCTTTTATCATAAATGACAAGAATGGTAAACTGCTCAGCAATATACAAGAGCAAATGAAGAGGTGGACAGAATATTTTGGTGACCTTCTCAATAGACCAGCTCCACAAAACCTCCCAGACATCCAGCCAACAGAAGAAGAGCTACAAATTAACTGTGAAAGACCAACGAAGGAAGACAAAGAAATCCATAACGCTTCTAAGAGATGGAAAAGCGGCTTGACCAGATGGCATTCCAGCAGAGGCCATCAAAGCATATATCGACATGGCTACATGGATGTTCTATAAATTACTTTGTAAAGTCTGGGAAAGGGAAGAGATACCAGCAGAATGGAAGGAAGGATATCTGGTTAAGTTGCCTAAGAAGGTAAATTTACAAGAGTGCACAAATTATACAGGAATAATGTTACTATCAGTGCCAGGAAAAGTATTAAACAGGATTATACTCGAGAGATTAAAAGAGTCCATAGACAAGAAACTGAGAGATGAACAAGCAGGTTTTCGACAAAACAGATCCTGTACAGACCAGATAGCCACTTTGAGAATAATAGTTGAGCAAAGTCTGGAAAGGAATTTGTGGTGAACTTCTAAATACAATATCTAAATTAAATTAAAACAGTATAGTGCATAAAGTAAAAGATAGGATAGTACTACAAATTTTCATTGTTTTCGTCGCCTACGCCTTCAGCGTATTATTTGATAACGCCTTATCGCCGAAATAAAGGTACCAAATGCTTCTGGGTAACCTTGAGATAAACGTACCACTTTTCCAAGTTCAAGTGAAATATTTGCCTAGAATACATTGTGGAAGGGAGGGGGACGGATAGATAACCAACGCAAAACACGTCTCACATTGTTTCTAAAAATAAAACCAACTTGCTAGCATTGCCTTAGGCGGTTTTCAAATTACGATGTAAACGTTAGAAAATGTGGACACTACGGTTACGAAAACACGCTTAGCTCTTATTGCGAATGACGTAAATTCTCGTGTATTACGAGAGACTCTCGTATTTAGCTTGAAAGTACATGGAAAAAGAATTGAACAGGAGGTAGTTTAAAAATAAACAACTAACAGAGAAAAAAAGATGGAATTTTGAACCAAGCCACTTAGCCCCATAAAAATCATATATTCGTGTACCTGAAGACTTGCTGACTAAGAATATGTTGTTAATTACCTAAATAGTCCATTGAATAATCAAATTTTGGTAATAATACATAGAGAATCGGAGATACTGTCAGGTCAAGTCATGTCTGCTTAGATTGGATAGCATATTTTTGGGGGGAAAAAAGTAGGTGACAGAAAGGCTAAGATAGTACGATGAAGGGGATTGGATGAAATTTGAAGGAAGCCGTAATATTATTGGCTGACCTAATATACAAATCTAGTTGGTAGTAGTAACGCATAGTGGTTTGAGATATTTTTTTTAAGAATTCATTCAAAAAAAGAGATGCTTGGTCTCATTGGCCAAAGCCTTTTACTTTATCGAAATAGTAGGTTACTCGCTGCCATTTTTCCAAAATATTCAGAGGAGCAAGAAGCGATGAGCAGACTTGTGCTTTTTTTTAAAATTAATAATACTACCTTCTGAAAGCAGTCTGAACAGAGGCAGTGATAAAAGTGTGCCATATTCGATTGCCCAATTCATCGTTACTTGTTTATATTTCCTTGATATGTGGTAAGATTGATTTTATTGACTTTTTAATTTAAAAAAGGGTGTGTGAAAAAAGAAAAGGCCATCTAAAAGATTGTAATTAAATGGTTTCATGGCAGACTTAGGCATGGCCTAGATGTTGATCCATCATATAAGGGACTATCTAAGAAGTTTAAGACTACAGGACTATATATATGATGGTCATACAGGAACATTACACCTATCTTATTGCATGGAAAAGATTACTGCAGGAATGACAGAGGCGTAGCATCCATTAGGGAAGAGAAAAAGAAAACTGGTACCATTTGTTCCATCAAACTAAAGGGGAGAAGCAGGGTTGTCAGAGAGAGCTGACCATGTTCTTTTGTATGTATGATTTCATGTACATTAGGAGGAATTAGCTTGATATTAAGACAGAACCATAACTTGCATTGACAGGGGTTCCTGCTGGCACTTGTCTGGTGCTAGTACTCGCTCATTGAAGAAGTCTGCACGATTTCTAAGAGTCTCTGGTACCTGCTTGTATTAGAGAAGTTCAAGACCAGAGGAGACTGAAGTGTTTGGCCAAACCAACTACAACTGCTGTGATTCCAGGACCCAGATAAGTGAAATATCTGGCCTGGGACAACTTATCACGATTAAAGAAAAATCTCCTGTATAGACAAAACGTTCCTCCAAAGAATAAATGAACAATCCTAGTGAAACAAAAGACAGTGGGATGATGACAATCCCCACCCTGCTTCCCAGTACCTGTAGTTAAATAGAGTAATTAACATCAACTTGAAAATTTGTAACAATGTACTATGGACATATTGTCTGTTGTATGTAAATATCTTTATATATATTTGTAAATATACCTATCCATCTAAATTGATTCTCATTGAACTATAGTCCTGACCAAAACAACTTTAGGCTCAGGACCAATAAAGTTTAACAAAAGATATTTTAAATATAAAATTTAACAGCTGGAGTTAGTTGAGTTTATCATAGTAATTAGTATATGTTTGTATATGTTTTTGTATTGAGATTCTTTAACAACACTCTTACAATACCCTAGACACTTTATGTAGCTTTCAGTCACGCTAGTCAAAAAAGAATATAACTTAGAGTGAGATCGTAATGTGGTAACAAGGAAGGTACTCTGTAATACAGTTGTTCATTGTTTACCTCAGAGACCTTCACAGTTGACCTCACTCAAGTACAACTATATGCACACCATTCTTCTTAACATCAAAACACACCACATATATTGGGGGCTCGTCCGGGATTTGAATTTGGCATATATAGATGAATGTTTGAAATAGGAATCTCATACAGCATATATTAACTAACTCAAGGAATAAAAATTAGCAGTACTATATAAATTCAAGATTGTATTACTAGTGTTAGTAGAGGTTAGAAACACCCCCTAAGAAGATAAAAATAATTAAGAGGAGATTTACAGTGATAGGTTGTCACAGCTAGCATTAATTAGTTAATTATAGTTAGTATTTATTTTAGTTAAGTTTAAGATTGTCTTAGAACCTTATTAGACCTGCTTGAGTTAGAATGGCTTATTTAGCCAAGTTCAGATCTGCCGCTGTGCAGACTGCTAAAGAGATGGGCATGGATGGACCAGAGCTGGTCCAGTATGTAAATTCAGAATGTGACAAATTTATTGAACGAGATAGGGAAGACAGGAAGTTAGAAGCATAAAGAAGGTTAGAGGCTGACAAAGAACTTAAGAGGCTGCAGATTGAGGCTGACAAGGAGGCTAGGGCATTAGAGGCAGATAGGGAGGCAGAGATCAAAAGGCTCCAGTATGAAGAGAAGAAGTTGGAGGCAGAAGAAAAGAGACGGGCTGCTGAAAGGGAAGCAGAGGAAAAGAGACAGACTGCTGAAAGAGAAGAAAAGAGACTGGCTGCTGAGAGGGAAGCAGAAGATAGAAGATTGCAGAGGGAGCACGAGTTACGACTAAGGGAGTTGGAATTTCAAGGCCATGCTCCTGAAAATGGTGCCAGCCCCTTTGCCTCAGATGCCACTGCTAGTCAGGGAGCCTCAACCTCAGCTATGGGTTTTCATTTAGACCATTTTGTTGAGAAAGACGATGACATAGAAGGGTATTTAAGTAGGTTTGAGCTTTTGGCTACTACATATGGGTTAGAGAGAGAGAGAGAGAGGTGGAGCCTCAAGTTATCCCAGGGGCTTAGGGGAACAGCTTATGAAGTTTTTGCCAAAATGAGCAGAGATGACCAAGACAATTACGACATGTTAAAGCAGGCTCTTTTGTTAAGATATGAAAAAAATGGAGAATTTTATAGAAAAAAATTTAGGAATGCCAAGCTACTGTCGGGTGAGACCTATCACCAGTTCTCTGCACGGTTAGAGACTTACTTGGAGAAATGGACTGCTCTGGGGAAAACCCAAGATCTTAAGGAAATGATCCTGATTGAGCAATTAAGAGAGTCCATGGCTCCAGACCTGAGAAAGTTTCTCATGGAACAAGGTGCAGAGAGGCTGGGTGAGTTACTCAATGTCGCTGAGAGGTATCAGGCAGCCCAAGCAGAAGTAGCTGGTACTAAAAAGAAACAGGTGGACAATTTTAAGGCACCACAAAACTTTAATAGGTTTGACCATAGAGAACAGAACAAAGGTAAGCAACAGTTTGATAGGCCACACAATGACTATAAAAATAAAACCCCACAATTCAATGAAAGGAAATATGATGAAAGAAAACCTTTTAACCAAGGAAAGAGGTGGTGTAAAAAGTGTCAGATGAACAACCATAACACCGAAAATTGTAGAAGGAAACCTCCTAATTTCGCTGCAATGAAAATGGGGAGAAAGGGAGTAAAGGTCAACTCTACTGAACAACAGGAACCTTACCACCCCCCAGTGTGTGAAGATGTAACATGCAATGGAGTCACCATAAGGTGTTTGTATGATACTGGATTAGATTATGATTCAGTTGTGAGTTCTCACCTGGTGCAGGCAGATCAATACACCACAGAAACAGTGGAGATTCAAGCTGCAACCAAGGACGTAGCGACCATGACACTTCCCGTCGCCAGGATAAATGTGAAAACGCGATATGTGGAAGGAATCATAAAAGCAGCAGTGATAAATGAACCAATCTACCCTCTGATATTGAGGTGTAGATATGTCTTCTTGGGGAATCCCAAGAGACATGTGATACTGGCAACAGTGCAGACCAGATAAAAAGGAGGAGAATAATCCCATAAATACCCATCCAGATGAGATGAGGAAGGCACAGGCGGAGGATAAGACCCTCAAGCCTTGTTTTAAGAAATTGCCCAAATGTCATACACCTCCAGGCAAGGGAGACTTCTATATGAAGAACAAATTGATTTATAGGAAGGCTGGAACTGGATCCAATGGTCATGGACAGCTGGTCCTTCCCATTTCATATAGGACAAACGTGTTGGAACTAGGGCATGCGATTCCCTTCAGTGGTCATATGGGGATCAGCGCAACAGGACAGCGTATAGCTTGTCATTATTTCTGGCCAGGGATAACTGAAGACATAAAGAGATATGTAAAATCCTGTCCAGAATGCCAACGGGTAGCTCCAAAGCATTGGACTGCTCCAGCAACTCTAGGGGAAATGCCTATAGTGGGAACACCCTTTGAAAGAGTTGCAGTGGACATTGTGGGACCTCTCACTTGGACCAAGAGGAGGAACAGTTACATTCTGACTCTGGTGGACACTTGTTCTATGTGGGGAGAGGCGGTAGCTCTGTCATCAATCGATTCGAAACATGTGGCAGAGGCATTACTCACAATCTTCACCAGGTTAGGCTTTCCCAACCAAATCTTGACTGATAATAGCTCTCAGTTCAAGGGGAAACTAACGGAAGAAGTATTCAGGATCTTTCAAGCCAAACACTTTCATTGTAGCCCGTACCATCCCCAAGGAAATGGCCAAGTGGAAAGATTTAACGGGACACTCATGTCGATCCTGAGAAAGTTGGCACATGAAAAACCAGATACATGGGACCAATACCTTCCCGCAGCCCTGTTTGCCTATCGGGAGGTACCCCATAGTTCAACCGGTATGGCCCCGGCAACCTTGTTATTTGGAAGGCCAATAAAAGGTCCATTGGAAGCCTTGTTAAGGACATGGACCGATGAAAAGGCAGAAGAAAATATTACCTCATCATATCAATATGTGAACGAGCTGACCACTCGTCTTAAAACTCGCTGGAAACTTGCCAATGAAAATTTGAGACAAGCCAGGAAAAAGCATGCTGCCTATTTCAATAAGAAAGCGAAGGACAGAGAATTAGCTGTGGGGGAGAAGGTGCTTCTTCTACTGCCCGGCAGCCATAATAAATTGCAAATTGGATGGCAAGGTCCATATACAGTTCTAGAGAAGGTGTCTAGAACAAATTATAAGATAGATAAGAAGGGGAAAGAGACAATCTATCATGTGAATCTCCTGAAAAAATATCTGGATAGAGAAAACCAGGAGGAGACCCACCTACTGACTTTGTCTGTTGCAATGGAAATGAAAAAGGAACCACTCACCTCTCATGAATATCCTTTACACCCCTGTGAGACCGCTGCACAGGTAAAAATCAGTACGCACTTAACGAAAAATCAGAGAGAGAGGGTTCAACAGGTTCTGAATGATCATACAGATGTGTTAATGGACCGACCGGGGCATACAAATTTATTAGAGTATGATATGAAACTCATAGACCCAACACCAATCTGTATGAGAGCCTATTCGATTCCGTTCGCTAAAGAAAAAGCTTTGAAGGAGGAGATAGATTATCTGTTGAGAGAAGGAATTATCTCGCACAGTGAATCTCCTTACAGCTCCAGTGTGGTTCTGTTAAGAAAACCCTCTGGAGAACACAGACTGTGTATAGATTACAGGAAACTGAATGCTGTCACAGAAGGTCAGGTGGATCCATTACCTGATACAAATCAGCTGCTTGCCAGGCTGAATAAAGCGAAATATTTCTCTAAAGTGGATCTGAGTAAAGGCTACTATCAGATTCCAGTAAAGCCGGAGGTTAGACCTTATTTAGCCTTTAGCACTTCGGAAGGACATTATGAAATTAACATTTTGCCATTCGGGCTGAAAAATGCACCGAGTGTGTTTTCGAGGATGATGAGAAAGTTACTGGATCCCCTGAATAATCCATTCATCACCAACTTCATGGATGATATTCTCATAGCGACTGAAACATTTGAGGAACACATTAACACTCTGGATATGTTGTTTAATCGACTTAGAGAGACGAATTTGACCGCTAGACCGACAAAATGCTGTGTTGGATGTAAAGAGATGGAATTCTTGGGACACACATTACATCGGGGAAACATGACCCCTGACCCCAAGAATCTGGAGAAGTTGAAAAGAGCACCAAGACCACAGACAAAGAAAGATGTGCGATCTTTTGTCTCATTATGTGGTTTCTACCAAAAGTATATTAAAAACTTTAACTCCATATGTGCTCCATTGACTGATTTAACACGCAAAGGAAATCCTGATAGAATTACTTGGTCAGCGCAGTGTGAATTAGCCTACCAAGAGTTAAAGGAAAAGCTCACAAGCAGGCCTATTTTGAAATTACCTGACTTGAGTCAAGAATTTATTGTGAGAACGGATGCTAGTAATATAGGTTTGGGTGCAGCTCTATTACAAAGGTCAACTTCACTTGATGGGGAATTAACCCCAGTTGCTTATGCTAGCCGTAAGTTGAACACAGCAGAACAAAAATATTCAACAAGTGAAAAAGAATGTTTAGCTGTCATATGGGCTATAAAAAAGTTCCAGATTTATCTCTATGGTAAATCATTTAAGACCCAAACAGATTATAAACCACTGGTGTGTCTGTCACAAGCAAGGCATGAAAATGCTAGATTATTACGTTGGTCGTTGCTCCTACAGCCATACCAGTTTATCATAGAATATATTCCAGGCAAAACCAATGTGGGTGCAGATTTTTTAAGTAGACATCCGTACGACGAACATCAGAGTAGTCACCAGGCATAGGTAGTAAATTTATCTATGTGTATTTAGAAGTAGGAACTGACATATGATAGACTGTTCTAAGTGGGGAGATATGTGGTGAACTTCTAAATACAATATCTAAATTAAATTAAAACAGTATAGTGCATAAAGTAAAAGATAGGATAGTACTACAAATTTTCATTGTTTTCGTCGCCTACGCCTCCAGCGTATTATTTGATAACGCCTTATCGCCGAAATAAAGGTACCAAATGCTTCTGGGTAACCTTGAGATAAACGTACCACTTTTCCAAGTTCAAGTGAAATATTTGCCTAGAATACATTGTGGAAGGGAGGGGGACGGATAGATAACCAACGCAAAACACGTCTCACATTGTTTCTAAAAATAAAACCAACTTGCTAGCATTGCCTTAGGCGGTTTTCAAATTACGATGTAAACGTTAGAAAATGTGGACACTACGGTTACGAAAACACGCTTAGCTCTTATTGCGAATGACGTAAATTCTCATGTATTACGAGAGACTCTCGTATTTAGCTTGAAAGTACATGGAAAAAGAATGAACAGGAGGTAGTTTAAAAATAAACAACTAACATAGAAAAAAAGATGGAATTTTGAACCAAGCCACTTAGCCCCATAAAAATCATATATTCGTGTACCTGAAGACTTGCTGACTAAGAATATGTTGTTAATTACCTAAATAGTCCATTGAATAATCAAATATTGGTAATAATACATAGAGAATCGGAGATACTGTCAGGTCAAGTCATGTCTGCTTAGGTTGGATAGCATATTTTTTGGGGGAAAAAAGTAGGTGACAGAAAGGCTAAGATAGTACGATGAAGGGGATTGGATGAAATTTGAAGGAAGCCGTAATATTATTGGCTGACCTAATATACAAATCTAGTTGGTAGTAGTAACGCATAGTGGTTTGAGATATTTTTTTTAAGAATTCATTCAAAAAAAGAGATGCTTGGTCTCATTGGCCAAAGCCTTTTACTTTATCGAAATAGTAGGTTACTCGCTGCCATTTTTCCAAAATATTCAGAGGAGCAAGAAGCGATGAGCAGACTTGTGCTTTTTTTTTTATTAATAATACTACCATCTGAAAGCAGTCTGAACAGAGGCAGTGATAAAAGTGTGCCATATTCGATTGCCCAATTCATCGTTACTTGTTTATATTTCCTTGATATGTGGTAAGATTGATTTTATTGACTTTTTAATTAAACCCCTTAAGGCCCAAGAGAATCTATAATTGAAAGCTAAATTTTATACTTAACTCATGTTTCTAAGACTGAATACGCATTTTAGAATGTAACTTTCTTTAAAAATTTGAAGGCCGTTCATTTGCTTATGAAATAACCCAAATTTGACCACGTGGGAATTAATACTTGTTTTATTATAACACTATTATAGAGTTATGTATGCTGGGTCATATATGGTCCGCTGGGCCTTAAGGGGTTTTAAAAAAGGGTGTGTGAAAAAAGAAAAGGCCATCTAAAAGATTGTAATTAAATGGTTCCATGGCAGACTTAGGCATGGCCTAGATGTTGATCCATCATATAAGGGACTATCTAAGAAGTTTAAGACTACAGGACTATATATATGATGGTCATACAGGAACATTACACCTATCTTATTGCATGGAAAAGATTACTGCAGGAATGACAGAGGCGTAGCATCCATTAGGGAAGAGAAAAAGAAAACTGGTACCATTTGTTCCATCAAACTAAAGGGGAAAAGCAGGGTTGTCAGAGAGAGCTGACCATGTTCTTTTGTATGTATGATGTCATGTACATTAGGAGGAATTAGCTTGATATTAAGACAGAACCATAACTTGCATTGACAGGGGTTCCTGCTGGCACTTGTCTGGTGCTAGTACTCGCTCATTGAAGAAGTCTGCACGATTTCTAAGAGTCTCTGGTACCTGCTTGTATTAAAGAAGTTCAAGACCAGAGGAGACTGAAGTGTTTGGCCAAACCAACTACAACTGCTGTGATTCCAGGACCCAGATAAGTGAAATATCTGGCCTGGGACAACTTATCACGATTAAAGAAAAATCTCCTGTCTAGACAAAACGTTCCTCCAAAGAATAAATGAACAATCCTAGTGAAACAAAAGACAGTGGAATGATGACAATCCCCACCCTGCTTCCCAGTACCTGTAGTTAAATAGAGTAATTAACATCAACTTGAAAAATTGTAACAATGTACTATGGACATATTGTCTGTTGTATGTAAATATCTTTATATATATTTGTAAATATACCTATCCATCTAAATTGATTCTCATTGAACTATAGTCCTGACCAAAACAACTTTAGGCTCAGGACCAATAAAGTTTAACAAGATATTTTAAATATAAAATTTAACAGCTGGAGTTAGTTGAGTTTATCATAGTAATTAGTATATGTTTGTATATGTTTTTGTATTGAGATTCTTTAACAACACTCTTACAATACCCTAGACACTTTATGTAGCTTTCAGTCACGCTAGTCAAAAAAGAATATAACTTAGAGTGAGATCGTAATGTGGTAACAAGGAAGGTACTTTGTAATACAGTTGTTCATTGTTTACCTCAGAGACCTTCACAGTTGACCTCACTCAAGTACAACTATATGCACACCATTCTTCTTAACATCAAAACACACCACAGAATTCACCATTATACATTAAATTTGTGGACTAAGAAGAGGCATTTGATAGTGTAGACAGGAATCACTTTGGAAATTGATGAGGCATTATGGAGTTCCCCTGAAGATCATTAATTTAATAAAGAAAACATATGAAGACATGACATGCAGAGTTCTTCATGAAGGACAGCTTACAGAACCGTTTGGGATAAGAACGGGAGTGCGACAGGGATGCCTCTTATCTCTATTTCTTTTCTTACTAGCAATAGACTGGGTTATGAGAACATCGACGACACACAACAGAAATAGTGTCACCGGTTGCCTCCCCTTAGCTCTGCAGTAGTGGTCCAACAGTGGCCACAACTCAAGAGTAACTGATGTAGGTCTTCACAGGTGTCTACCTTCGCACAAGATTACTCTTGGCAGAGTTGTAGATAGAAGGATAATGATGCTTCTACCTCCAGGCCGTATCCCACAAGATATTCAGAAAAGCGAGAACAATGCTGCATTGGCTGAGCACGTTAACTCTAGTATCTGCCGACAACTTTTGTGAAGGATTATGTCATATAGTTTTAGCTCGTACAAGCCCACAGCTGAGTTAATTCAACAAATTTCCTCTTATTATTATTTAGTAGCTCTGATTGAGTGTATTTAAGAAATTGTCTGAGACATACGGAAACAACACATTCAAAATGATTAAATTAACTAAGTTTGGATAGACAGAAATAAATTTAATAATTACTTAGGTTTTAACAGTTATTAAAAATTGAATATTCTTTAACACAAATTGGTCATCATCATATGATGTTAATGGGGAATTATGTAAGAGGAATTTTCACTTGGCAGTTTTTATGTGACTACTTAGCTGCCAGTGAGGTTTCTGCTCCCGCTGGTGTTTATGGTTCTTCGCAGATAGGTGACTGGATTGCTCACGTTCCTGGTCAAGATTAAGGGTTGCAGCAAGTTCCAAGTAGAATCAGGGAGTAACTGCCAAGCTGGTTCCGCGTCTATAAGACCCATCTGATGATGGTGTTTAGCGTCGACTTCAGGCCACTCATACCCTCACTTGTTCTAGAAATAGTACCCTCTACTGGTACCACCAACTAGTATGGCAAAAGAAGAGAAACGAAAATCCTCTGAATATTAAGCTTCCCGACACATACTTATGTGCCCCCCCCCCCCCTCTTTCCATTCCACCATCCCATCTATCTTCAGAACTTTTACCCTCTCTGAGAATTAATCTTAATCCCAGTGACGAAAAATTATCTTTAAACATTTAAAATGAATAGTTTTATATTTAACTTTACATGAACATGTTGACACTATAGTTTGAATATGTTTATATTTACATCGGTTGAAACGGTTGTAAACTTTCATTACATTTAGACCGAATATGTTTTACATTTACACTGATTGAAAAGGTTAATAATATAACACGTATGTACATCATTCCTTTCATCATTCCCTCCCTGCTCCATATGGAACTTGGGACTGCTTTTTGTTCTTTATAAGAAACTCACAATAAAGCAGTAACCAGCCCTGGCAGTGGTGGTTCATGAAATCCTCATTTTACATGCTGAGGTTGCCAGCCTCAGATGACTTGGACATCTACTAGCAATTTCCACATATTAATACTCACCTATTAGTTCACATGTTAATGATGAAAAAAATTATTCAAAATGTACAACTTACGACAATCTTTAGGCTCACATACTGCTGGCTCAGAGAAATAAAGGCACTTGTAGAGGCCTCTTACACTTGGTCTGGGGTGTTGTTATTTTAGTAATAAGTTCCCACTTTGACTTGTGTTTCAGTTCCCTCAGATTCCGGTTTTCCGTGTTAAAATGGTAGAGTTTTTCCTGGGCTTTTAAGTCCTGAGAATGCTCAAACAAGGTCCTGTCTGATAAATGAAAGCTGATTGCTATTCTTAACTCTGGAAAGGTCTGGTTGTCTTCTTGGCGCGAGTGAATTTTCATAGTGTTCTACTCTGGCTGAAGTGCCAGGTTATATTGCCTGTCTTCCCCAGCATTTGTTTGTTACGATGTTAAGCAGGGCTCCAATCGGTAGGGGTGTTGTGCCTTCATTCCGAATGTCTGCCAATCGTTTCAAACATGCGTGTTTTGTGGGGTAATTCAAATTATTTCCTCATGGAAATTTCTGCTCGTTACTGCAGAGGTCATGTCTCCCAAATATGGAATGAAAATATCCGATCCTCTCTCGGCAATGTTTTTCTCAAATACAACATTTTACTTGAAGCTGACGGAGGAACAAACGAAGCATTATTTGATAAACTGCCAAATGTAGAAAGAACTCACCACTTTAGGAAACCAGAATTGGTTATTATATAAAATAGAAAGAAATGAACGTGTGATGGAAGAAAATACAGATACGGTAAACACTCTGACAACTTCATAACTGATACATTTATTTTTTTACTGTAGTGATAATGTTGCCTTTATACACTTTCTTGCGTGTATGGAAGTCTTCTACAGTTCAGAGAGGGGGGAAGAGTCACTTTTGAAACGCGTGCGACATTATAGAGGCCCCTGTAAGTTTGTTAACACATTACACATGAAATGTAAAATTATTCACGAAGAACAATTTAGAGAACCGTTTAAGATAAGAACTGGCGTCTGTTGCCACCATTTCTCTTCTTACAGGCTATTGGCTGAATTGAGAAAAAAACAACTTCAGCCAACAGAAATGGAATTCAGTGGACTCTGATTTGACGATTTAGATTTTGCCGAACACCTGGCTCTCCTGTCCCTCATATCTGTAACCAGATGTAAGACAAAATGAAAATACTAAATGAGAGGTCACAGCAAGTGAGTTTGAAAATACATCGGGAGAAAACAAAGAAAATGAGAATAAATGTGGCAAGTGATAGCCAGTTAGCAACATCCGTACATAATGTGGACCCACGTACATGTATATCTTGATACCAATATAATAAAAAAAATGTTGTAGACAGAGACAGTAATGTCAAAAAGAGGCAAGACTGATTTTCGCTGCATAGTGGAAGATTCGTGGAAAGATTGTGACAAATGTCGAGGTGTTGTAACGTGTTGGCTTTCAAAGCATATATACACTGCTTAGACAGCGCAGACTACGCTGGCTTGACCATGTCCGCCGCATGGAAGATGGTCACATTCCGAAAGATATCTTCTACGGACAACTGGCAGATGGCAAAAGAACAATTGGGCGACCGCAGCTGAGATTCAAAGATGTGTGCAAGAGAGACATGAGGGCACTGGACATAAATCTTCAACTTGGGAGGATGAAGCTGCCGATCGCACCACGCGGCGATGCTATATGCGGCGCCACCTCAGTTTGGGGGAAAAGAAGCTCATACAACAAGCAGAAGAGAGGAGAAAACGTCAAAAGGAACACCAGGAAAATAAGCAGCCGAGGGCTGTCACCTCAGGGGCGCATTCATATAGTCAATTGTGACTGAAGGGGCTATTAGTATTTGTATTAGTGGAAAAAATGAAGTCCAACGTAAAAATAAGACTTGTCAATCAAATATGAAGGCAGTACTCTTGTATGGCTGTCAAATGTTCAGAACAAAATAGAGCGCAAGACAGAAGACACCGATGGTTCCCTCCCCTAGCTGTAGAGCGCGTGATGCCCGCTAAGCAACTACCATGAAGACGTATAGATTCTCTGTGTGCTAACAATGCTACATAACTCCTCGACACAGTTTTCGCCTTTACAATTATATGTGGGGGCGACGACAATAGCAGCTTCCTTGCTAACCTCAGAAACACTTTAAAAAGTAGATAACGCCGTAGGTCTCAGCTTTAAGAGGTGAGGTGAATGGTTCACTTCCTTGCTACCTTTGCCTACCGTAACTCAAGAGCAGAGTCAGGTACCCATTTACAGCTGAGCAAACTGGGTTTTTAACCCGGTAACTTTGTCTCGAGAAAACAATCTGAACACTAAGGACGTGTAACTATAATCCACGGAACTCAACCATGGCTTGGTTAAGGGAAGTAATTGTGTTTGCACTTTAAAACGTAGTTATCTCGAGCCAAACCTTTGGCAGCGAAAGGCCAAAGGTGTTAAAAAAGGTAAAGGAACCCGTTACACGCCCATTAAGGCATATTGGGAATATGGTGTTAGGCCCATATTATCTTGACCGTCGGCACACTAGGGGTGATGTGGTCGGCATCACGCCGGCCGCCTTAACCTTCCCAGAGTTGCTCTGGTACCCATTTGGGGCTGGGTCGACCCAGGAGCCGTTTGTGGCCTAAAAAATTCCCGCCTCATCTGGGGATCGAACCACAGACCACTGCGCTAGGAAGCCAGTGCACTAACCACTATGCTACCGCGGCTCCCGCCAAAGGTGTTGCTCCACCTGAAACCTATGTTATGATCGCAACTACAACAAAACCATTTAGACTTTCTCTGTACTAAGGATGTTGTCTAATTGCAGTTATTGCTCTTTGTTTTGACGTGTGTATCCCACAGACACAAGCGAGGATATACAAAACTAATTGATCAAGCGGCGCTTGGGCTCTCGACCTTCGGCCCAATACAAATCTACAAAAATGAGGAGTGACTATTCGATCACTCTGTATAATTAAAATTACGCTGCTTTATATACATACATCTTTTTTTAAAAAAATGTCTTACCTTGTTTATAAGCAGCGCGGCTACAGGGACGAGCCAATGGGACCACTGGCTCGGGTAGCCAAAACTGCGACGCAGAAGACATTAAACACAATCACGTGTGAGAACTAGACCTATCCTTTTTTTGTTTTTAAGCTTGAGCCTCGTTAAATAGTAGTTTGCAAATAGCACGACACAAAGTGTAAAGATTTCCCCCACTCTTATATATTATATATACCTGTCACAAAAAGTAGGGGATATTTTAAGATGGTATGTATTATTTTACAAAAGAGTGGATTTCGTATTTTAATGGTTGTATGGACATATCGAGCACGCTCTTCTCCACTCTCACGTGCAATATCATGTTGACCTGGTGACTCGTGATGAGTAAGCCAATCCCAAGAACAGAGGTGGGGCCCATCCGTGAAGTTCACACATTATTCTTTTTCACAAAAATGTGTGTATCTCGGGTTTGATGAACACTACTCACCATGGACCGGTATAAAAAAGACTCTGCCAACAGATACAATTTCTTTTCTTTGTCATGGAACGTTTGACAGAACAGCAGAGATGGATAGGCATAGACATGTTGCAAACCGGAAGTCGGCAAGTGGATGTTGCTCGGAACCTCAATGTTTCACAGTCAGTTGTCAGCAGACTGTGGAACAGGTATCAAAATTTCCGCACAGTGGCTGATCTGCCTCGGACTGGCCGCCCAAGAGTCACTACACGCCGCCTAGATCAACTTCTTGTTACTCAGGCCCTCAGAACTCGGACTCTAAATGCTACTCAACTTCAGCAACACCTTCAACAGACCACTGGGATCCGGGTCTCAACTCAGACAGTACGAAACCGTTTGCACCAAGTGCAACTGGCCTCACGCAGACCGTTTGTAGCTTTGCCCATGTCACCACAACACAGGCGAGCAAGAATGGATTGTTTCCAACGTCATCATCGGTGGACCAATCAACAGTGGGCATCAGTGATGTTTTCTGATGAGTCCCGTTTCGTTTGGGATTTTCATGATCATCGAATACGTGTCTGGCGACGGCGAGGTGAACATTACCAGCCTCCTGCAACTGTTGCACACAACCGTTATGGAGGTGGCAGTGTAATGGTGTCTACGAATGACAGGACCGACCTTCATATATGCCAGGTCAATATCACAGGGCTCTACTACCGTGACAACATCATTGAGCCTATCGTTGTGCCATTTGCTCAACGACACGGACCAGATTTCATCTTCCAGGATGACAATGCACGTCCTCACCGTGCTCGCGTCGTCCAAGATCACCTTCAGATGCCGCATATCCGAACGTTACCGTGGCCGCCGATGTCCCCCGACCTGTCTCCTATTGAGCATTTGTGGGACTTCCTGAATAGACGCGTCCAACAACGTCCAGCCGCTCCAAAGACTCTTCAGCAGTTAGCCCAGGCCCTTCAGCAGGAGTGGCAGAGAATTCCTCAAGACAACATCAGAAGGCTTATTTGCAGTATGAGACGTCGTTGCAATGCATGTTTAGCGGCAAACGGGGGCCCTACACGTTTTTAGAAATATTGGAATATTTTTGTGAAAATGAAGCACCTACCCCGTCATGTGAGTAAAGCCATAACACTTCTTATACAGCAAATGTCTTGTTATGATGCTCAAGTATACTTGTACGAAGGAATAAATGAACTAATTTGAAATTCAATATCCCCTACTTTTTGTGACAGGTATATGTAGTCAGGGGACACCAAATCAATATTGGTTATGAATTCCCCTTTCGGACCCGGTAACACACAGGTGAGGGTTATGACTGCTTACATTAATTTTTTTTAAATATGAATTCATTCATAACCCTGCACTCCCAAAGGAGGATAGGCCTTCAACAAACACATGCCAAGTCCTCCTGTCTCGTGCCATCATCTCAAGTTCTTTCCTTATTCTCCTCATCATTTTCACCTCTGTTTCCAGCTCTCTTCTCCGTGTGCTTCTTGGTCTACCTCTGCCTCTCTTGCCCTGGGGGTTCCAGAACAAGGACTGCCTTGTAATGCTATCAACAGGTTTCCTCAATGTGTGTGTCCTATCCATCACCATCATCTTCTTCTCATCTCTTGTTCCACTGGCACTTGTCTAGTTCTTGTCATCAGTTCCACGTTGGTAACCTTGTCATACCATTTTAATCCCTCTATTCTACGCAAGCACCCATTTATGAAAGTCTGTAGCTTTTTGAAAGATGCTATGAACGATATCGAATGAAGATACCAAACCAAAATTTTCAGATTGAGAACAGGCCACTCTACACTAAATGGCCACAGAAACAGACAAAATATAGCAAAATGTAGACACTGCCCTAACCCGTTGGAGACAGTAGAACACCACCTACTACAGTGCCCTGCACTTCAGGGACTGAGACAACAACTGCTACCACACAACCCATCCATAGACAATACACTGTATGGCAGCTCAGAACAGCTTATACGAACTGCGCAGTACCATATAATGGCATCAAGGTCACCAAGAGCCGACGCTCAGTGACAGTCGATCAAAGAAGAAGAAGAAGAAGAAGCTTTTTGGTTGTTGTCTTTGTTGTTCTCCATGTTTCAGAGCCATGCAATAGAACCGACTTCACATTTGAGTTGAAGATTCTTATTTTCGTGTTGGATCCGATTTCTCTTGATCTCCATATATTTCCCAATGCAATGAAAGCTCCTCTTGCTTTTTGTATTCTTATTTTGATATCACTGTCTGTCCCTCCAACTTTGTCTATATTACTGCCAAGATATGTGTACGATTCTACATCTTGTATTGGTGCTTCTTCAACCCTGTTATCATTACCTGCATTTATTCTCATTATTTTTGTCTTCTCCCTGTGTATTTTCAGACCCAATTGCTGTGACCTCTCATCGAGTGTTTTCAATTTGTCCTGCATCTGATTACGGTTATGGGACAGAAGAGCCAAGTCATCAGCAAAATCCAAATCATCCAACTGCTTAGTCAGAGTCCACTGGATTCCATTTCTGTTGTGTGTTGTCGATGTTCTTCTTCTTCTCGTTCGCTGTTGTTTAGTAATGTCTACACAAGAAGTCCGGTTCTCTAAATGTATGTTGCTGTGGTTGAAAGTTCGTCAAGACTCCCAAACAGCTTTGTGTGGATGTGCGTTTCTGTGGGCCAATGTTAAGTCCGCAACTGACTAAGCATGTTTTTTTTTTTTAATTAATGAAAAAAAAAAATCCCGTTCAACCTCTGATGGGTTATAATTAGGATATATATTGTTTTCAATTCCAAATAATATGAACAACTGCTGATGTGAGAAAGTGGCATCACATTTGTCAAATCAATGTAAATAGGGATAATCACAATTGTCTTTCTTCTTCTTCCGTCCTTAGCCAAAGACCGACCAAGCAGTCAGAGGCCATCACGCCTTGTGGCGTCTTAAGGGCAACAGCAGATTGATTTTCTCTGTTGTAGTTTCCCATCACGCCTAGCGGCGTCTTTATGGCAACAACAAATAGATCCATCTGCCGTTGTTTCCGTAATCGGTGTGACAAGCCAACGGGTGATCAGCCCATTGGGCAATCACAATTGTGCTTATACGTTAAATAAAAAAAACAAACAAAATAAATCAAGAAGAAACTATGAACAAGAATAATATTAAAGTGGAGGGGTGTAAAGGCCTGGTGGTTCTAGTTATATAACGGACTTTAACAGATATTTAATTGACTTTCATCTGTTAAAAGTCACATGCATTGTAAGAACAGCATCAGATCTTCACATTCCCAGCCACTATATATTAATATGTGTTCGTGTTATAATATTGTTTGACTATATTATGCAGTTCCCTAGGTCTGTCTATTCTCAACACCTCTTCTATATTTATAGGTAAGTTGGATGCTTGCAAATAATCTAATATTGGTATTCTCATTTGGTCATACCTCTTACATTTTAACAAGAAATGTTCTATATTATTGTCTTGAAGACATCCTGCACAGTAAGGTTCTTCTATTCTGAAATAGCCTTTTCCCAGCTGTAGTCTGAGAAGTTTCTTATTACTGGGAATTTTCAATTCCCTAGATATCTGACATTTTCTTGTTGGAGCCTTGAACATCTTATATGCATGTCTTCCTTTCAGATTTTTATTCCACTCTGCTTTCCATTCATCTGTTATTAAATCTTTAATTAAGCTCTTAATTTCTGATTTACTCATCCCTACATTTATTAGATTTTTATCAGATCTACCTTTCTTGGCTTCTTTATCTGCCTTTTCATTTCCTTCTATGCCAACATGTGAAGGTATCCAAGCAATTAAGACTGAACATCCTCTGGAATATAAGTATGTAGTAGCCAGAAATATCTCCTCTGCTATATCAGGTCTACTACATTCTCCTAAGTTTCTAAGTGCTTTAATTGTTGAAAGAGAGTCAGTTAAAACTGTTAATTTTTTTGGGAGGGTTATTAGAGAATATTTCTAGTGCTTTTAGTATTGCCACCATCTCTGCAGTGAAAATGGATGTATTTTCCGTGATGCTATATTCTGTTACCATTTTCCATATTGGAATATATATTCCTATCCCCAATTTGCCATCCTCTCCCTTGGATCCATCTGTGTACACAGTAATGCTGTCTTTTGATATTTGTTGTATATATTTATTGGCTGTGTTTTTAATATTTTCTATATTATTTGTTTTCTTAAGTATTTCTGCTAGGTGTCTGGTTTCTTGATCTCCCAGGGTGGAATCACTGGCTTGTATTCACAACTGTTATTAATTGATGTATATAATGTACCAAGATGGACAATTTCCTCCATACACTTCCATCCTGTAGGGTATCTAGTGGTATTCATTGGCTTGGCCCGAGTTGTTAGTTGGCATCTGGTAAAAGCTGTATGTGCTGGGTGAGACTTATCTAACATAACTCTGTTCATGTAATTTAGTCTTAACTCCTTTCTCCGTAATTCTAAGGGTATGATTCCTAAAGCCACCTCTTTAGCTCCCATTGATGTTGTTCTAATTTCACCTGCTATTGTACATAAGCCTGATGCTGAATTCTGTCTAATTTAATCTTGTTACTGTGTGCAGCAGAGTCATATATTATACTTCCATAATCTTTTTTTCCTCTAATAACAGATTTATAAAAAGTGAGCATTGTCTTAGTGCTTGCACCCCATCCATTACCTTTCAAATATCTTAATAAGTTAGTCAATCTTCAGCAAGACTCCACTAGTTTATCTATGTGTTTATTCCAGTTCAGCTGTTGGTCCAATATCATTCCTAGATATCGAGTGGTTTGAACTGTTTTGCCCTTGGATATTTATGTCTATAATTTTATTTTTTACAACCCTACCTTTACTGAAGATCATTCCCAATGTTTTATTTGTATTCAGCTGAAAACCCCATTTTGTCATCCATTTACATACTTTATTTATTTGCTTCTGTAGATCCTTATATAATTTTGGCAGATGTCTCCCAGTCCTCCATATAGCAACATCATCTGCAAACTGTGACAATTTATTTGTTATATCATTAAATTCCTCACCTAAATTATTGTAAAAATTGAAGGAGACATTACTGATCCTTGGGGTATTCCATTTTGTTGTTCATACAGTTCTGATCTATCATTGTTTACCTGAACAGTGAAATATCTATCTTGCAGAAAATTCTCTAAATAATTATATATTTTACCGGTTACTCCTATTTTCTTCATTTTAAAGAGAGCACCCTCTCTCCAGCATTCATCATAAGCCCTAGCTGTATCTAAAAATACTACCACAGTTTTTTCTTTCTTTTGAAATCCTGATTTTACTTCATGTTCCAATTTAATTATCTGATCTATAGTGCATCTGTTCTTCCTAAATCCTGAGTTTGATTATATAAATTATTCTTTTCCAAATAAAACTTTAATCTTTTATTTACTATGGTTTCTAATATTTAAGAAATTGGCATGTATGAACTGGCATCATGGGCATCTTTTTCTGGTTTTAGTATTGGAATAATTACTGCTGTTTTCCATGTTTTGGGAATTTTTCCTGTATATTCCAAATTTTGTTAAAAAGGGATGTTATAATTTCTATGGTACTTTTTGGTATGTGTTTCAAGATTTCATAGCTCAAGATGTCATGCCCTGCTGATGTATTTGTTTTGTCCTTTATTGTATTTTCAACTTCTTCCATTGTAATATCTGCATTTAAATATGATAAATCTTCAGTATTATAAGGTACTTCTTTACTGAGTTTTTTAAGAAGTGTTGCTCTTCTGTTGACTTCAGCCTGTCCTAGATTTTCCTTAGAACTAACTCTATGGTAGTACCTGGCCAGCACCTCTGCTTTTTGCCAGTCAGTCTCTGCCATTTCAGGTCTTTTTATATTAGGTATTATCATATGTTTAGTTCTGCCTTTAATGGCTTTTAACTTATTCCACACATCTGCTGTAGAGTTAGTTGTAGGGTTCAGTGTTTGGCAGAAATTTCTCCAATGATTTTCTATTGCCTTAAGTATTATTCTGTTTGATTCATTTCTTATAAATATCTAAATTATCTTCAGATCTATGCTTTCTATATTCTTGTAGAGCTTGTTTTCGAATTTCTGTACATCTAACTGTCCACCATGGTACTGGGTTTTTGTTCCAATGTTCATTCTTCTTTGCTTCCTTAATGCGGTGTGGAATTATGTGTTCTGGCATATATGCATTTGGGATATGTTTAACAGCTTTTAGTAATATTTCTTTTGTGAGATTATCTGCAAATACATCTATATTTTCATTTTCTATATTATTCTTTTTTATCTCTTCCATTTCTACCAGAAAAGCTACCCAATTAGCTTTATTATAGTAAAATTTCGGTTTTTCTACCAGTTTGTTAGGTTTGTAATTATCTTTTAGTGTTATTTCAATGGGTAAATGATCTGAATTTGTATCCCCAATAACTTCCCATTTTGCATTAGCAAGATTTGGTGTTACAATGCTTGTATCAATAGCTGTGTCTTGCTGATTTACAAGGGTTAATTCTTGTTACTGATCCATCATTCAGTATTATTAGTTCATTGTTTTCAATGAAGTCCAACAGTATTTTTCCTGATTTGTCTATTACATTGCCTCCCCAAGCTGTATGATGAGCATTGAAATCTCCTACTATGATAGTCTATGACTCGCATCCATACGTCAAGACTGGGACATAGGTGGAGCGGTATACAGCCATCTTCGTTTTCTTACCAACCGCTCTCTTGCTGAGGAATCCTCGATTTATGGCCTGAAAAAATCTCCCAGCTGCTGCTTTTCGAGTGGCCAACTCTTTGATGCCTTCCTTCCGATTCTCACTGAATAACAAAAACGCTTATTAATATATACACAAATTGTGATTGTATTTCTGGAAAATTATTAGGGGGTATGGTGTAAGTGAACACGTTTCTTAAATAATTCCTGTCTCTGGTACTGTTTATTAATTCTGTTGCTGACGTCTTTCCATGTCACGTGTCAAACTGTCCAGTTTTTGCTCTCTCGGTGTTTTCACTTTTAATTTATTTCCAGTTGTCTCAATATATTTTAGATTTCCTTGTCTCATAAAATTCCAAATGAAAGCGGACAGCTGCTTTTCTAATGCGTGTAAAAAGCGTCTTTTGTACACTGGTCTGTTTCAACACATCCTCGCTACTCTTTATTGCCGACAATGGCTTCTGTAACCTTATTCTGTGGCCTTTAGCGACTTTCTTATTTGTTTACCAAATGTTCAAGACTCACTTCCGTGTGTCCGGGTTGGCTCTATACAGTATATTAATATTAGACAAACACAAAGGTATGTTTTCAGGCACTCGTAAGAAATAAAGAAGTAGAACACTTGGACAACAGAAAAACAACAGACGTGAGTGGCTTACCCAGGGTACGTCTGTTGTTTTTCTGTTGTCCAAGTGTTCTACTTCTTTATTTCTTACGAGTGCCTGAAAACATACCTTTGTGTTTGTCTAATATTAATTTACTGTTTACAGGCCTCGGGTTTCCCTTCCTTATGTGTTATTTATGTCTATACAGTATATAACACTGAAAAACTTTCTACATTCATGCATAACACACAATATACCCCAATATAACCGTTTGTAACCCTTCAATGGGTTTTGGTTGAACAGGGTATTACAGCAAAATAACAGACGGAACTAACTAACTAACTACATTCATGCATCAAAACCGCTTCAGCATAGTCCGTGTATGTAAAATTTGTAATTACAATTCTTTAAGAAAAAATGAACTCCGCCAATGCCGGTCCCAAGCCCGGATGAAAAAGGAGGATGGCGGCCTGCATGGAGGCCGTAAGGAGGCAGCCCCTCCACCATGCAAAGGCACAACAGGCCAATCACCTGTTTGCTTAAATCATGATTACGCGAACTACAAGAGAGAAAACCGGACTGATTCTAAAGGCGACGAACTGGAACGGACTACGGACTACGACTTATGGAACTTGGAACACAAGAAGTATAAATGGGAAGGAAGAGGAGCTGGTGGAAGAGATGAGGAAAGCAAAACTAGAAATCCTGGCTATAACGGAAACGAAGAAAAAAGGACAAGGAGTCATGGATCTCGATGGCAACACGTTGCTCTACAGTGGTGTACCCATATCTGAAAGAGCTAAAGGGGGCGTGGGTTGCATTGTGGCCCAAAATCAAAAAGATAGTATCAAGGGATGGAACTTTGTCTCGGAGCGCATTATGGTTGTAAAACTAAAAGAAGGAGAAACCATAGTCAACCTGGTCATAGTGTATGGGCCAAATGAGGATGAGAGAGCAGAGGTCAAGGAGGAATTCTTCGAGCTGCTTCAAAGGACAGTGGATGACTGCCTAGATGAAGTTATCATGCTCGGAGATTTTAATGCCAGAGTTGGAAATGACCATGCTAGATGGGGTGGAGTTATCGGAAGATATGGAGAAGATACTCTCAATGACAATGGAAAGCGACTCCTTAGATTCTGCAGTGAGCAGAATCTGATCATTACAAACACAAAGTTCCCCCATAAGCGCATACATGCATACACTAGATGTGAACCAACCAAGAATGAGAAGTCAGTGATCGACTATGCCATTGTTCGGAGAAGCTCATTCAGATATGTCCGAGATGCAAGAGTCTGGAGGGGGCCAGAGATTGGAAGTGATCACTACCTGCTAACAATCAAACGAACAACTGAAAGAGTTGCTCAGCCTAGGAACTGCCCAACATCACGCAAGAAACCAAGTAAACGAGCAGGAGAAATGAGCATTAGGACCTACAAGCTGAGAGAGCCAGAAATTAAGACCAGATATCAGGGGCTTATTGCTACAGCAGTGAGCAACACAGAAGAACGACCTGATGACTTGGAAACCCTCTGGAATAAATTCAAGGATATCATAAAGACAGCTGCTGCAGAAGCATGCGGTGAAGTCCGACTTGGGAACCAGAGAAAGAGGACACCTTGGTGGACAGAGGAAGTCAAAGAGAAAATAAGAGAGAAGAAAATGGCATGGAAACAATACTTAGGAGCTAAAAACACAACAGGACAAATGGAAAAATATAGAGAATATGTGACACTCAGAACAGAAGCAAAGAACAAAGTGCTAGCAGCAAAACAGAAGTCCTGGGAAGAATTTGGAGAAAAGCTAGAAAAAGATGCACAAGAAAACCAGAAATTGTTCTATAAGACCCTAAAGAACATGAGGAAAGAAAAACAATGCCCTCTCAAATTTATAAAGGACAAGCAAGGCAAATTGCTTACTGCCCCGAAGGAAGTAATGGAAAGATGGAAAGAATATTTCTCAGAACTCCTGGATGGTGAGCATGGTGAAGCATCAGAAATGATAACCACTAGCACAGAAGAGAAAACCAATGATGGTGAAGATGACATAAAGATGGAAGAACTGAGGCAGCACTAGAGAAAATCAAGATGGGCAAAGCAGCAGGGCATGATGGTATAACACCAGAAATGGTTAAGTACATGGGAGCATCAGGCGACCTATTACTCTTAAAGGTCCTACAGGCAGCATGGTGCAACAAGACCATACCAAAGGATTGGGAGATTGCCATCATAACACCAATTTTCAAAAAGGGTGACAATCGACAATGTGGAAACCATAGAGGCATATCCCTTCTCAGTGTCCCTGGTAAAATCTACTCTAGAATCCTAGAGCAGAGACTCCGACGCCTAGCTGAGCCACAATTGGATGAGGTCCAGTGCGGATTCCGAGCAAACCGAAGTACTCAAGACCTAATCTTCACACTCAGACAGCTGAGTGAAAAGGCCCTTGAGTATAAGAGTGAGATCCATCTTTGTTTCATAGATCTGGAAAAGGCGTTTGACAGGGTCCCCTGGAGCAAACTTTGGGACTGTTTGGCAAGGAAGAATATTCCAGCACCTCTGATTCATGCTATACAGAGCTTCTACAAGTCTTGCAGAAATTATGTGAGGACAGCAAACCATAAGTCAGAAGAGTTCAGGACCACCACTGGTGTAAGACAAGGTGATATCCTATCACCTTACCTCTTCATACTCCTTATGGACGATGTCATCAAGGCATGTAAGGAGAGAACAAGAAAGTATTCAGTGGGGTACTGGAAGATGAGACAGGTCTATATTTCGGAGCTGGCATTTGCTGATGATGTTGCCCTGATTGCTAAATCAGAGGCACATCTCCAATCCAACCTGCAAGTCTGGAAGGAAGAGCTGGAGAAGAGAGGGATGGTCATAAGCAGCTCTAAAACAAAATCCATGGTGATATCACGAGAAGAAAGAAAACATCAGATTAAGTTGGGAGAACAGGTCCTGGAGCAGGTCGACCACTTTAAATATCTCGGAGCTATTATAGACCGAAAGGGAGGCATCAAAGAAGAGTTGGCCACTCGAAAAGCAGCGGCTGGGAGACTTTTTCAGGCCATAAATCGTGGATTCCTCAGCAAGAAAGAGGTTGGTAAGAAAACGAAGATGGCTGTATACCGCTCCACCTATGTCCCAGTCTTGACATATGGATGCGAGTCGTGGGCAATGACTACAACCCACAAAAGCCAGATCCAAACCTCAGAAATGAGGTATCTGAGGAAGGTGGTTGAAGTAACAAGAAGAGACATGGTCCGCAACCAGACGATACGTCAAGGCCTAAAATCCCATCCGCTGCAGACCCAAATAGAACAGTCCCAACTAAGATGGTTTGGCCATGTCTGCAGAATGGGAGAAGATCGGCTACCACGACAAGCATGGGAAACAAAGAGCCAGGGATCCAGACCTCCAGGACGACCCAGAGTCCGCTGGGAGGACAACATTAGACAATCTTTGAAGGACCGAGGACTAGAATGGAACCAGGCCAGGAAGAAGACAGCTGATAGAATGGTCTGGCGCTCTCTCTTCCAAACCTCTACACCTCACGGTAGAAGGGGAACGACTAAGTAAGTAAGTAAGAAAAAATGACGATGTCTACATTCTGTTAAACTATTATATCGGCAACTTAATCATGCATTACAGTATCAGCTTCATCTCTAGCCTAGTCTTCCATTAATATGGACTTATTTATTTATTACTTATTTATACCTAGTACATAAAAAGAAAAAATGGATGAGAGAAGATACTTGGGATAAAATACAAGAAAGGAAACAGCAAAACTTAAACTACTAGCGGCAAGTACACATAATGCAGTTGAATCTTGCAAACTAACTTATAACTTGTTAAATAAAGAAGTGAAGACAAAAACTCGAAGAGATAAAAGACATTTCATCATGAACTGGCCGTAGAAGCTGAAAATGCTGCAAGAACTGGTAATAGTAGGTGCCTTTATCAAATTACAAAACAACTATGTCACCAGCCTACTGCTATGGAAACACCTGTTAAAGGTAAATTAGGGAATTCAATACCAACAGAAAAAGAACAAATGAAGAGATGGGCTGAGCACTTCATGGAGGTGCTAAACAGACCACCACCAACAGTAACACCTGATTTTAATAATGAAACATCCACAACCACTTTGCCAATAACTTGCGATGAATTCACGCTGGACGAGATCAAACAAGCCGTTAAAAGATTAAAAAATTTTAAAGCTGCTGGAGTTGACGAAATTTCAGGGGAAATGATTAAAGCAGTTAATGACAACAACCTCTTGAGAATTTTAGATATTATAAATGAAGTATGGAGAGAAGAACAACCACCACAACAATGGAAAGACAGTATTATTGTAAAGTTACCGAAGAAAGGTGATCTATCAGACTGTAATAACTGGCGTGGTATATCTCTATTATCAGTACCTGGAAAATTATTATGTTGCATGATGTTAGAAAGACTTAAATTGCATGCTGACGAAAAGATCAGAGAAGAACAAGCGGGTTTCAGGCCGAAACGATCATGTATTGATCAAATATTCACACTAAGAACAATTATAGAAGAATCAGTGGAAAGGCAATCGCCACTTATTATCACCTTCGTCGATTTTCAAAAAGCCTTTGATAGTCTACACCGCCCATCATTGTGGAAGATACTTACAATCTATGGTTTTCCAACAAAATATGTGAATATAATCAAAGCGCTATATGACAATGCAAGATGTTGTGTTAGAACAAATAAAGGGAATACAGAATGGTTTACAGTAGAAACAGGGTGAAACAAGGCTGTATTATGTCACCACTACTTTTTGGAATAGCTATTGATTGGGTTATGAGAAACTATACCCACAATGAACAATTGGGTATAAAATGGACAAATGGAAAATTCCTGGGGGACCTGGATTTCGCAGATGATGTAGCATTCTTAAGTTCAACACCAAGACAATCCCAAGAAGCAATAAATAATTTGTGTCATCTCTCGGTTAAAATTGGTCTCCAAATAAATGCCTCTAAAACTAAAGCTATGAACTTTTCTAACGAGACCTTTGATATCATCTTGAACGGGGAAAAACTACAGAAAGTTGAAAGTTTCAATTATTTAGGCAGTAAAATGACTCAGGATGGTGACACAACAAGAGAAATCCATACTAGAATTGCTTTGGCAGCTAGCGCCTTCAATAGATTATCTAACATTTGGAAATTACGATCATTGAATATACATACCAAGCTTCGTCTGTTTAATTCAAATGTTATCTCAGTGTTAACATACGGCTGTGAGAGTTGGAAAATAACAAAATCATTGGAGAACAAGCTGAATACATTCGAGAACAAATGTCTTAGAAAACTCATGAACATCAGTTGGAAAGAATTCAAGACTAATCGACAAATAAGAGAAGACTCTAGGCAGAAATATGTCTCCGACTATATAAGGAAAAGACGATGGTCATATATCGGTCATGTCCTACGAATGCAAAACAACAGAATACCACTACAGGCGCTCACTTGGGTTCCTGAGGGTAAGCGGAAAAAAGGAAGACCAAAAGAAACACTCAGAAGAACAATAATAAGAGAAGGAAGAACGTTGGGCCTAAATAATGTGCAAGAGCTAAGAGGAGTGGCGTCACAACGAACAACCTGGAGAGCACTGGTTTCTGCCTTATGCGCCGTGTTTGGCGCTTAAAGAATTTATTATTATTATTATTATTTATTTTGAATTAAAAATAGCAAAATTCTAATAGATAAAGTACTGTTTATTTATTACTACCACCATATTATCATACCACACAGCAACATTGAACGTAATTCTTAAGACAGACATGAATGTAGATAGTTAGACAAATTAAAATTATAGCTGCAAACTGTACAGCGCACAGGGGTCCTGGCAATGTTAATGGTCACAAGATCGGAAGTTCCGTTTGTCTTGTGATGTATTCAAGTCTAGTTGCAGAAGTCAAACACGGACTAACAGGGGGCACCTTCAACGTTTGCTAGACTGTTCAGTATCGTCAATCTTCATTCACTTTAACATGGCTGGAATGAGTGACCAAGAAGTCCAAGGGCAGGTAAGGAAACTTCTTTGTTGCAAATATTATTTCTTAGCTGCAAAAAAAATCAGCCGGCTGTAAGCTACAACTTAGCAGACAACCATAATTTTTTGTCTCGTCCTTCGCCCAGAAATATTCCTTTGACGACAGTACAATTCTGAAGTGACTTGTGTTTATTTTACACTCGCGATTTTTATAATTAGTAGAATTGTTAATTTTATGCCTAACCTGTCACAAATATCTGTAAATGTAATAATAGTTCTCACATAGTTCTCTGATTCAAAGAGACATTGAAATGTTAACTTTGAACACAGGTTAACTTCACTGCTACATTATAGCGTAGTAAAGCTTCAGGTTTTTCTATATGTGCTCATCGTCACCAAAACTTGCTGAATACATATTAATTACTGAGTGAAGTAAAAATATATTTTGTGTATTGAAATGAAGTACAGTGGGATATGTGTTCAGTACGACCTCTAAAAAAAGAATTCAGACAGTTCCATATAGGCCTAAGCCTACAGTGTCTATGCCACATCCTCGGTATTTCGTGGAAAGACAAAGTGACAAATGTCAAGGTGTTGTCACATACTGGCCTTTGAAGAATGTTATACACTGCTTAGACAGCGTAGACTACGCTGGCTTGGCCATGTCCACCGCATGGAAGATGGTCACATCCCCAAAGATTTCTTCTACAGACAACTGGCAGATGGCAAAAGAACAGTTAGGCGGCCGCAGCTGAGGTTCAAAGATGTGTGCAAAAGACGTGAGGGCACTGGACATAAATCCAGCAACCTGGGTGGATGAAGCTGCCGATCGCACTAAATGTCAATGCTCTTTACGGCTCCACCTTAGATTGGGTGAAAAGAGGATCTAACTGTAAGTAGAAGAGAGGAGAAAACATCCAAAGGGTGAAAAAGGAGCTGAGCGCTGTCGCCTCAGGGGTGCATTCCCATAGTCAGTTATGACTGAAGGGGCTATTATTATTATTACTACACCCTACCATTAATTCTAACCCTAACAAAATGAGCAACTTATTTGAATAAAGTCTTAACACATGCCCCACTAGTCTTTATTTCAACCCATGTGGAGACTTCATTATAATGTAGGCCTATAGAACTTGACACCCAGTAGTGCTTTAATTGAAGTAAAAATTATGTAACTGACATTTTCAGGCCAGCACAACCGATTAAAGTTTGACCTTTAAAAATGCAAAGATGAGAGTACAGTTGATCATGTGAGTTGACATCATGGGCTCTTTTCTTCATCTAAAATGCTTTGATGTTTGTTTATTTTTTTTCAAAAATGTAACTCCAGAATTTGACCATAGAAGTGACCTTGTTGAGATGAAAGTTAATGGTTTTATTGTTTTTTCCAATCACAGATTGCCCATATGATAGCTTTCATTGATCAGGAAGCATCAGAAAAATGTGAGGAGATTGAGGCCAAGGTCAGTCAGTACACGCAACAGACATTTGTGATTTTACAAACTTTTCTGCGATTTGTCTGTGCATGTGTGTTCCCCTCCCCATTACCTTTTTTAAAATCTTTTTCTCTCCTGTTATTTTGTTACGCCAGCAGTCATGTCATTAGAATAAATAAGAAACTTAACACATACACATTCCCTTTACAGTACACATTTGGCACAAAAGTTCACGTCAGTTGCAGAGGTAAAACACTTATTATAGTCTGTTTCATAAGTCCTTGCCAGACTTGACCTGGCATTAAATATTGCCTAAGTTTTTTTGTTGTTGCCATTAGTGTTTATTATTCTTTCTTCTCTTAGATCCTTAGCTGCTGACTGACAAAGCAATCAGCGTACCACATGCCTAGTGGCATCTTGTAGTTCAGCAACACTCTAGCTTATTGGTGACCAGAAGTTTTGCCTGTTGTATGTCCAAAATTTGTCTTAAATCTGACCTGTTTTATTAAGACGTATGTGGCACTAGTTTTCGCCAACACTTTTCTCAATGCTGCCTGCCGCAGTAGTGTTGATTCAGGTTCCAATCTCCCACACATTACAGGCTCTTAAACATTTTTAGTTTTTAAGCCAGTCAGAGTGGTTGTCCTAAAATAAAACTTTGGGGTCAATAAAAATATCCTTATATTTAAAAAAAAAAAAGAGCTCAAGTGAGTTATATATGTTAAATTGTGATCTAAAAAACACAACGCCAGTTGCTCTAACTGCCATCAATGGTACCTATACCTTGTAGCGGTTGTAGTGGTATTGATGGTATTGTATGATGATGATGGTACTACATGTAAATTGTATGAGGCCAGCTGTGAAGGCTCCTGAGATAAAATGTAATTGAGAATTGTCAGAAGGCCTTTCTTGCTACCACTACGACCTCACACTTAATTTTTTTTTTATGAATGTAGCTGCGTAAAGTGTCTAGGGTTATGATGTGTACTGTGGTGTGATAGTTATAAATATACCCATAGATATTTAACAAGACTAATAAGATTAACAAGTGTTACAATACACTGAACTAACTCACGTGTGTAAAGTTTTTGATATAATTATATTACATTTATTGGTTCTGGATCAAGTTTTATTTTGACCAGAACTTGTTTTAAAAAAGAAGGATTTAAAATTTATGAAAAAAAATGCATGGAATGTTACATAATAAATGCAAGAGCGTACCTATTTAAGTACTAGACTAGTTAGTTTTATTTAAAAAAAATTCGAGTAGTCATCTCTTTGGGAGGATATTTACTGTTTGTGCTGTTGGGGTGGCCTCATCACACCTGTCTATATTGACTACACATTGTCCAGAAAATGGTGGGAATTTTTATGGGGATATTAGTCACTACCAATAGTTGGTGAATGTCCAGCAGACCAGAGGCTCACTCATCTTTTTGTAGCTCTGGTGCTGAAAACTTGCGGTCCCACCTCTCCGTGCTGGCGGGCAATAATGGTGGTCTCTGTCACAAGAACTGCACAGATACACTCGAGTAAAGTCACCCACCGAATAGACTCTGCTTTGTTGTCGATAGAAAACTCACAGCTCTGCAATCAAAGTATGGGCTATGTGTCAAAATCTATTCTATACCCACGTCTGGACACCACACTGACACAACAACCACATCATACAGACAGGTCAGATCTCTCTGACCAAACAGCACAGTTACCATGGTGGGTTTACATCCGATAGATCCTCCCAGACTATAGATTCTGAAAAATAATTATTAGTTGTCGGCCCTAAAAGAAGATAGGTAATCTGTTTCAACGCTTGATTTATTTTGCATAATCCTTGCTGTAGTTTATGTACACTGTTAGTCCCTAGACCCTGACTTGGGCGGGGGGTCTAGAGCAAATCCCTACTTGTTTGTAAGGCTAGATTTTGATATGGCAGTATCAAATCACTCGAACATGAAACAATATTCAAAATATATAAAGAAATAATTTCAATCTTACCAGATTATGAATACATAACACAGAATTGCTAGCAAAACTCAGCTGAGCTGCTGGCTATAGTATGGCGTCCCTAAATTTATTCACTGTCTTTCATATGGGAAAACACCACACTTTAAAATCTGTGTCTAACACTGAACAATTATTGAAGAATGACCCCACTTTCGCGTCTGAGCGCTAATGATATGATTGTCTGTGGCCAATCACTGCCTAGTTGTACTTTAAATTTCAAATTTCTACACTAAAGTCATTTCAGTCATGCTTCAGTCAAGTATGGATGGTTATCTGTTAGTCTGTCCGTCTCTACTTGTGTTTCTAAAAAAATGTGCTTGATTTTTGAAGCAACCTTTCTCTCCCCTTAAAATTTTGTCGTAAAAAGTTATATTTAGACACAGCTACCGCTCAAAAACCCTCTCCTCCATAATAAGTAACTTTGAACACCTGTTCCCAAGGTCGTGTTTTTGTGTGCAAATTGTGACACTTTTAGATTCAATATAGTCTAGCGATGATGTGAACTACACTGTCTTTTGTCATTATCTTCAATATTATCTATCCGTTTGTAAAATTAAGAACATATTAGTTCACTGCTCAGAATAGGCCATCCGGCCAGCTAATTTTTATATTCCTAACATTAATATTAAGAAAAATTACTTTTTAAATTTTTGTAATATTCCTAACATCTGCGTTTTTCCGCTCAAATTCAAATCAAGCGCTTGGTATCGCAAAACGTCCAATTCCGTACCTCGTGTCAATTTGGGGGACTTGAATTTTTTTACTTTCATCCATTTCCCCCCCCAATTGCGTCTCTTTAGCCTTTCCAGTCATATTTTTTTCTTTTGATCCGCCGTTCCCCTCCTGTCTAGCAAGTCAATTTTATGGAGGGTGATGACCCGCGGTCTAGGCGATCATGTACATCAGCAGCCTACGCATTATGTTTTTATCCTTAAATGTTATCTTTGGAGGTATTTTACCGTTGTATCTCTGTCAATTTCACTACACATCTCCCCACTTGAAAACATGCCTATGGCAAGTTCCAAAACCAGCGATACACATAGGTAAAATTACTCCTCACATCTGCCACTACTCTAATTTTGATCACAGGGGTGCCGACTGAGGAAATCTGCACCGACATTCAATTTGCCTGGGATATATTGGATACTAAACTGATAAGGTTGAAGCAATAAAGACCACCTCAGCAATCTTGCGTTTTCATGCTTAGCCTGAGACAAGAACACGAGAGGCTGATGATCCGTCTCCACCACAAAAGTCCTACCATACAGATAGATTTGAAACTTCTTTATTGCCCAGATTAATGCTAAACATTCTTTTTCGCTTGTGGAGTATCCTTGTTCCGCCTTATTCAATTTGCGGCTTGCATAAGCGACTGGTTTCAGTTCCCCATCAGGTGAAGATGATCTTTGCAACAAAGCCCCTCCGAGTCCTACATTACTTGCATCGGTTCTTAAGACAAAGTCCTGTGTCAAATCAGGCAGTTTGAGAATAGGCTTGCTAGTGAGTTTTTCCTTTAACTCTTGGAACGCTAGTTCACATTGTGCAGTCCAAATAATTTTATCTGGAAGTCCCTTGCGAGTCAGATCAGTCAGAGGAGCACAAATAGCGTTAAAATTTTTGATGTATTTCTGATAAAATCCGCATAACGACACAAATGATCGCACGTCCTTTTTTGTTTGCGGCCTAGGTGCTCTCTGCAGTTTTTCCAAGTTCTTAGGATCAGGGGTCATATTACCCTGATATACAGTGTGTCCCAAGAATTCCAACTCTTTGCATCCAATACAACATTTTGTTGGCCTAGCAGTTAAGTTCGCCTCCCGAAGTCTATCAAACAACATCTCCAGAGCTTCAATGTGTTCTTCAAATGTCTCTGTGGCGACGAGAATATCATCCATGAAATTTGTGATACATGGGTTATTCAGGGGGTCCAACAATTTTCGCATCATCCTTGAAAACACACTCGGAGCATTTTTCAGTCCGAATGGTAGCATATTGAATTCATAATGTCCATCCGAAGTGCTAAAAGCCAAATAAGGTCTCACTTCAGGCTTCACTGGGATCTGGTAATAGCCTTTACTAAGATCCACCTTTGAAAAGTATTTTGCCTTGTTCAGTCTGGCAAATAACTGTTTTGTGTCTGGTAATGGATCCACTTGTCCTTCTGTGACAGCATTCAGTTTCCTGTAATCTATGCACAGTCTGTGTTCCCCAGACGGTTTCCTCAACAAAACGACACTAGAACTAAAAGATGATTCACTGTGCGAAATAATCCCCTCCTTCAACAAATAATCTATTTCTTCCTTCAATGCCTTCTCCTTCGCGAACGGAATAGAATAGGCTCTCATACAGATTGGGTTTGAGTCTACCAGTTTCATGTCATACTGTAGCAAATTTGTATGGCCTGGTTTATCTGTTAATACATCTGTATGTTCCTCCAGAACCTGTTGAACTCTCTCCCTCTGGTTTTTAGTCAGGTGCTTACTGACTTTTACCTGTGCTGCTGTTTCACAAGGATGTAATGGGTATTCATGTGAGGTGAGTGGTTCCTTTTGCATCTGGGTTGCAATAGCCAAGGTCAATAAGGGGGTGCTTTCCTGGAGTGGTCTGTCCAGATACTTCTTTAACAGGTTTACATGATAAACTTTCTCCTTCCCCTTTTTGTCAATTTTATAGTTTGTTCGAGACACCTTCTCTAGAACCGTATATGGACCTTGCCAACCAATTTGTAATTTATTCTGGCTTCCGGGTAGTAGAAGCAGCACCTTCTCTCCGACTGCCAGTTCCCTGTCCTTTGCCTTCCTATTAAAATATGCTGCATGTTTCTTCCTGGCTTGTTTCAAATTATCATTTGCCAGTTTCCATCCAGCTTTCAAACGAGTGGTCAGTTCGTTCACATATTGATACGATGAGGTAACAGTCTCTTCCGCCTTCTCATCTGTCCAGGTCCTTAATAGAGTTACATCTGGATCTTTAATTTATCATACTTATTTTTCATGGAACCCATCGGGTCCCGTCCATTAGAAGCTTTATAATGAGGACTTTTCTTCCTAGAATCATCACTCACAAATCGACCACTACCAATTTTTCTCTGGGGTTTGTCTCCCCACTTAAGATTGTTTATGAGAGATCTTCGCTCTCTTGTCTGTTCTTCCAGTTTATATAAGTCTGACCGAGGGATTGTCATCCTATCCTGGGTAAAATTTCTTCTTTGTACTCTTCGCATAGTGGCCATGTTAATCCATTCAAGTGAAGACTGGGTGTGAAAAGGGGGCTCCCATTCCACTTTGTCTACCCGAGTATAATTAGTTTTCCTTTCAGGCCTAAAGTTGCCCCGTGGCGTTTCTAGGTCCTGCACATATTTTCCCTTTGTGGGTGTTCCCTCATGAAATACGCCACATGCTTCTACAAAGTTTTCAACATCGACATTTACGTCGGGCCAATAGTATTTTCGAGCAATCTTTTGGCAGATGGTACCGACTTTCTCATGGTCACCATCTTTTCCAACATGTAAGCTCCTTATTAAGTTGCCCTATATATCTTGGGAAGAACTAACTGTCCGTGACCAGTGGATCTAGTTCCTGTCTTCCTGTATAAGAGTTTGTTCTTCATGAAATATTCCCCCTTGCTCGGAGGTGTGTGGCATTTGGGCAATTTTTTAAAACAGGGCTTGAGTGTCCTATCCTCAGCCTGCGCCTTCCTCATCTCCTCTGGATGAGCATTTATAGGTTCACCTTCTTCCTCCTTCTTCTGTGACCTGGTCTGCACTGTCGCCATGATCACAGGTTTCTCGGGATTCCCCAAGAAGACGTATCTACACCCCAATATCAGAGGGTAGATTGGTTCATCTATCACTGCTGCTCTGATTTCTCCTTCCACATAGCGAGTTTTCACCGTTATCCTTGCGATGGGAAGTGTCATGAGTGGTATGTCCTTAGTCGCCCCTTGTATTTCCACTGTTTCTGTGGTATACTGACTTGGGTCCACTAGGCTAGACTTCACAACTGAATCATAATCCAAACCTGTATCATAAAGGCACCTTATGGTGACCCCATTACAAATAACATCCTCACAAACTGGGGGGTGATAAGGTTCCTGTTGTCCCTTAGGATTAACCTTTAATCTTTGCGTCCCCGACTTCATTGCAGCAATGTTTGAAGGTTTCCTTCTACAAAATTCGGTGTTATGGTTATCCTTCTTGCACCATTTACACCATCTTTTTCCTTGGTTCAACGGTTTTCTTTCATTGAACTTTTGGTCATTGAACTGTGAGTTTCTGTCGCGATAGTCATTTCTTGGCCGCTCAAAGTTTGTCCTACCTTTATTTCCCTGCTCTCTATTATCAAATTTATTAAATTGCTGTGGAGCTTTAAAATTGTCTATGTGCTTCTTTTTAGCACCACTTACCTCTGCCTGAGCTGCCTGATACCTCTCAGCAACATTTAAAATTTCCCCCAACTTCTCTGCACCTTGTTCCATGAGAAATTTTCTCATGTCTGGAGCCATGGACTCTCTCAATTGCTCAATCATGATCATTTCTTTAAGATCTTGGGTCTTCCCCAGAGCCGTCCATTTCTCCAAATAGGTTTCTAGTCTGGCAGAGAATTGGTGGTATGTCTCCCCAGACAACAGTTTGGCATTTCTAAATTTCTTACGATAAAATTCACCATTCTTCTCGTACCTTAATAACAAAGCCTGCTTTAACATGTCATAATTGTCTTGGTCTTCCCTGTTCATTTTGGCAAATACTTCATAAGAAGTACCCCTCAATCCCTGTGATAGCTTTAAACTCCACCTCTCTCTCTCTAACCCATATGTAGTAGCTAATAACTCAAAACGTCCTAGGTACCCCTCTATGTCATCGTCTTTCTCAACAAAATGGTCTAAATGAAACCCCATAGCTGAGTTTGAGGCTCCCAGACTGGGCGTAGCATCTGAGGCAAAAGGGCTGGCACCATTTTCAGGAGCCGGGCCTTGTAATTCCAGCTCCCTTAGTCGTAATTCGTGCTCCCTCTGCAACCTTCTATCTTCTGCCTCCCTTTCGGCAGTCAACCTTTTTTCTTCTGCCTCCCTTTCGGCCTTTTTATCTTCTGCCTCCCTTTCGGCCTTTTTATCTTCTGCCTCCCTTTGCTGTCGTTTTTCTTCTGCCTCCCTTTGCTGTCGTTTTTCTTCTGCCTCAATCTGCAGCCTCTTAATTTCTCTATCAGCCTCAATTTGTAACCTCTTCTCTTCAGCTACCTTTCTATCTTCCCTTTCAATATATTTATCACATTCAGTCGTTACGTATTGAATTAAAATTTGACCATCCATCCCCATCTCCTTCGCAGTGAGCACAGCAGCTGATCTAAACTTTGCTAGCTCTGCCATACTTTTTAGACAATATAATAATATACAAGATAAATCTCTAACCAGTAAATACACTAAGTACTTCTAATTACTATATGACTATAGTCTAACTAATTCTAACTAACCAGTTAACTAATTAATTATTACTGGCTGTGAAGATTCACCAACTTTTATCTGCAGGGACACTTTTAATTTTAAAGGAAATTTTACAATTTATTTCCCTACTTTTATTTCTCCCACCAGGAGATCCTAATATTACTGTTGGGCTAATTATCCCTGGACAAGACCCCAATTTATGTAGTGGTGTTTGATGGTATTGTATGATGGTGATATTACTACATGTAATTGTATGAGGCCAGCTGTGAAGGCTCCTGAGATAGAATGTAGTTGAGAATTGTCAGAAGGCCTTTCTTGCTACCACTACGACCTCACACTTAATTTTTTTTTAATGAATGTGGCTACGTAAAGTGTCTAGGGTTATGATATGTAGTGTGGTGTAATAGGTTATAGATATACCCACAGATATTTAACAAGACTAATAATATTAATAAATGTTAAAATACACTGAACTATCTCACGTGTGTAAAGTTTTTGATATAATTATATTACATTTATTTGTTCTGGATCAAGTTTTATTTTGACCAGAACTTGTTTTAAAAGAAGGATTTAAAATTTATGAAAATTATGCATGGAATGTTACATAATAAATGCAAAAGTTAACATATTTAAGTACTAGACTAGTTAGTTTTATTAAAAAAGTTCGAGTAGTCATCTCTTTGGGAGGATATTTACTGTTTGTGCTGTTGGGGTGGCCTCATCACACCTGTCTATATTGACTATACCGTGTCCAGAAAATGGTGGGAATTTTTATGGGGATATTAGTCACTACCAATAGTTGGTGAATGTCCAGCAGACCAGAGGCTCACTCATCTTTTTGTAGCTCTGGTGCTGAAAACTTGCGGTCCCACCTCTCCGTGCTGGCGGGCAATAATGGTGGTCTCTGTCACAAGAACTGCACAGATACACTCGAGTAAAGTCACCCACCGAATAGACTCTGCTTTGTTGTCGATAGAAAACTCACAGCTCTGCAATCAAAGTATGGGCTATGTGTCAAAATCTATTCTATACCCACGTCTGGACACCACACTGACACAACAACCACATCATACAGACAGGTCAGATCTCTCTGACCAAACAGCACAGTTACCATGGTGGGTTTACATCCGATAGATCCTCCCAGACTATAGATTCTGAAAAATAATTATTAGTTGTCGGCCCTAAAAGAAGATAGGTAATCTGTTTCAACGCTTGATATATCTTGCATAATCCTTGCTGTAGTTTATGTACACTGTTAGTCCCTAGACCCTGACTTGGGCGGGGGGTCTAGAGCAAAATCCCTACTTGTTTGTAAGGCTAGATTTTGATATGGCAGTATCAAATCACTCGAACATGAAACAATATTCAAAATATATAAAGAAATAATTTCAATCTTACCAGATTATGAATACATAACACAGAATTGCTAGCAAAACTCAGCTGAGCTGCTGGCTATAGTATGGCGTCCCTAAATTTATTCACTGTCTTTCATATGGGAAAACACCACACTTTAAAATCTGTGTCTAACACTGAACAATTATTGAAGAATGACCCCACTTTCGCGTCTGAGCGCTAATGATATGATTGTCTGTGGCCAATCACTGCCTAGTTGTACTTTAAATTTCAAATTTCTACACTAAAGTCATTTCAGTCATGCTTCAGTCAAGTATGGATGGTTATCTGTTAGTCTGTCCGTCTCTACTTGTGTTTCTAAAAAAATGTGCTTGATTTTTGAAGCAACCTTTCTCTCCCCTTAAAATTTTGTCGTAAAAAGTTATATTTAGACACAGCTACCGCTCAAAAACCCTCTCCTCCATAATAAGTAACTTTGAACACCTGTTCCCAAGGTCGTGTTTTTGTGTGCAAATTGTGACACTTTTAGATTCAATATAGTCTAGCGATGATGTGAACTACACTGTCTTTTGTCATTATCTTCAATATTATCTATCCGTTTGTAAATTTAAGAACATATTAGTTCATGCTCAGAATAGGCCATCCGGCCAGCTAATTTTTATATTCCTAACATTAATATTAAGAAAAATTACTTTTTAAATTTTTGTAATATTCCTAACATCTGCGTTTTTCCGCTCAAATTCAAATCAAGCGCTTGGTATCGCAAAACGTCCAATTCCGTACTTCGTGTCAATTTGGGGGACTTGAATTTTTTTTACTTTCATCCATTTCCCCCCCCAATTGCGTCTCTTTAGCCTTTCCAGTCATATTTTTTTCCCTTTTGATACTCCGTTCCCCTCCGGTCTAGCAAGTCAATTTTATGGGGATGATGACCCGCGGTCTAGGCGATCATGTACATCAGCAGCCTACGCATTATGTTTTTATCCTCAAATGTTATCCTTGGAGGAATTTTACCGTTGTATCTCTGTCAATTTCACTACAGCGGTATGGCAGCTTGCGTACCCTGACAATCCCCAGAGCTATGCCAGTGGGAGTTTTACTCCTGGTAGGTTCAACCAAGCTGGACTGGTCTGTGTGGGTAGGGGTCAGACAAAAGCTGGTACCCTGGTCCTCCAGGTTGGGGGTTTTAGCATAGGGCTGACACCCCTATCTATGTAAAAAAAATAATGAAGTTACGGAAACAACATCAAATGAACAAACTTTGCTGCGGGATGGACATTCGGAGTCTGTGGCTCGTATGACTGTCAGTGGTGAAAGCCGAAAGGAAGCCACTGACATGAAAACGGATGTCCTGACCGCAAAACAGGATACAAGAATAGGATTTTGGAATGTCAGGACAATGTACGAGACAGGTAAACTAAGACAGGTCACGGCAGAAATGAGAAACTATAGGTTACACATCCTGGGGATAAGCGAGACCAGATGGACAGGGGCAGGAAAAGTTAAAACAGCAACAGGAGAAACAGTACTTTACTCTGGAAGAGAGGATGGACAGCACAGTGAAGGCGTAGCCATTATTCTACAGAAAGGGATAGAAAGGACATTACTGGAATGGAAACCCATCAACAACAGACTGATACGATTGAGATTGAGAGGGAGATTCACCAACACTACAATAATACAATGCTACGCACCAACGAATGATAGCGATGAGGAGGTCAAGGATGAATTCTATCAACAACTGCAGAAAGAAATGGAGGACACACCTAGATATGATCTTGTTATAGTAATGGGAGACCTCAATGCGAAAGTTGGTACACACAATACATATAATGAAAGAACAATGGGGAAATGCGGCAGCGGAACAGCAAACGAAAATGGGGATAAGCTAATAAGTTTCTGTAGCATTAACAACCTGGTCATTGGAGGAACACTTTTCCCACATAAGGAAATTCACAAGTTAACATGGGAATCACCAAATGGTCGGGACAGAAACCAGATAGACCACATCATGGTTAACGGTAGATGGAGACATGCATTACAAGATGTGAAGGTAAGAAGAGGTGCAGATGTGGGAAGTGATCACCATTTAGTAGTAGCAAAACTGAAAGTGAAACTAAGAAGGGCTGGACCAACTGTAACTACACAGAAAAGGTTTGACATCAGCAAATTGAAGGACCCCCTTACCAGAAAAGCTTTTGCGGCCGACATTAAGAAACGATATCAATTTGCCAAAAGCCAGGAAAAGACATTGACTGATGATATAGACCAGAATTTCAACACCATTTCAACAATATATAAGGAAAGTAGCAAATCATGCTTAGGATTCCAGGAAAGGAAGAAGCAAGACTGGATAACACCAGAAACACTAAACACCATAAAGATGAGAAAGGAAATGAAAAGAAAGAAAACAGAAGCGAAGTCCCCCAGGTTAAAGCAACTATATAGCGAACAGTACAGTCAGCTGGACAGGAAGTTAAACGCCAAACCCGAGCCAACAAAAGGAATTTCCTAGACGATCTTGCAAAACAGGCAGAAGAGGCAGCACTGAGAAATGAACAAAGCACAGTATACAAAATAACTAAATTCATCAGCGGAAAACAAGGTGCAAACAATATTACATTAGTAAGAGATAAGCAAGGAAATCTCATCAAGACAGCAGAGGGACAGGAAACAAGATGGGCAGAGCACTTCAGAGAAACTCTGAACAAGGAAATACCAGAGACACAATTGAATGTTCCTGAGGCTGAAAACGATCTAGATGTAAATACAGACATTCCACGAAAAGAAGAAATCATCACAGCAATCAAAGGGTTAAAGAACGGTAAAGCTCCGGGCCATGATAACTTAAATGCAGAGCTATTTAAGACAGACCCTGAGCTAGCAGCAGAACTATTAGAACCACTATTTGCACAAGTGTGGAAAACGGGGACAACACCATCAGAGTGGAACAAAGGAATAATTGTCAAATTGCCCAAGAAGGGAGATCTTGCAGACTGCAATAATTGGAGAGGAATCACTCTTCTCTCAGTTCCCAGCAAAATACTAGGCAGGATAATTATACAGAGAATTTCAAAGGCAGTAGACTACAAACTGAGGAAAGAACAAGCAGGATTTAGAAAGAACAGAAGATGTGTAGACCATATATTCACTCTCAGGAACATTATAGAGCAGTGCTCAGAATGGCAAAGACAGCTTTACATAAATTTTGTTGATTTTGAAAAGGCTTTTGACAGCATACATAGGGACAGTTTATGGAAAATACTGAGGGCTTATGGAATTCCAAGCTGCATAGTGTCAATCATAAAAAGCCTCTATGCCAACTTTACGTGTAGTGTTGGGCAGAGCAACCTAACCTTCGAGGTGAAGACAGGAGTACGACAGGGATGCCCCTTATCAACCACTCTATTTTTAACAGTCATAGACTGGGTGATGCGCCAGACAACAGAGGGCAGTCCAAGAGGAATAAGATGGACTACATTTTCTACATTGGAAGATCTGGAATATGCAGATGACATTGCACTGCTGGCACATTCACATCAACACATCCAGGAAAAAACGGATAGACTTAATAAATTTAGCCAGCAGGTGGGCTTGAACATCAATTTAAAGAAGTCTGAGGTCATGACGCTCAATGTGAGCAACCCTGAGCCCATATCAGTAAGGAATCAGCAACTGGTACAGACAGATACCTTCACATACCTAGGAAGCATAGTAACACCAGACGGTGGGGCAGGCAAAGACATCAACATCAGAATGAATAAGGCAAGAACAGCCTTCTTTAGCCTAAATAACATCTGGAAGTCCTCCCAATACAGCACAAGCACAAAATTAAGATTATACCAGAGTTGCGTGCTTTCTGTGCTTCTCTATGGTGCGGAATGCTGGAGAGTCACAGAGAAGGAAATGTCAAAATTGTCCTCTTTTCACACAACATGCCTAAGAAAAATTCACCGAATCTTTTGGCCGAATACCATCACCAACCAAGATCTGCTTACTCGTAGCAAGCAAGAGGACATGCACACCATCATAGCTGGCAGACGCTGGAGCTGGGTTGGTCATGTCCTCAGAAGAGACCCCGATGCCATCACAAGAACAGCTATGCTTTGGACCCCTGAAGGAAAGCGAAAGAGAGGCCGACCAAAAACAACTTGGCGGAGGACTGTGGAGGCTGAGATGCAAAGAATGAACCAGAGTTGGGGCACTGTACGAAGGATGGCCACCGACCGTGCAAAGTGGAATCAATTTGTTGTTGCCCTACAAGACGCCACTAGGCGTGATGGCCACTGACTGCTTTGACGGTCGGTGGTTAAGGATCGAAGAAGAAGAAGTTCCTCTAAGATGGCTTTGCAGTAATTTTGATTGCTTATTTAAAAAAATGAAAAATCGATAATGCAGTCAGTTTGACACATCAACAGTACATTTGATATATCTGTCTATGTCTGCCATTTTACTAATGGTGTTGGTTGATCACTGGGGCAAGCACCCTGCATTCTGGTAAATGTAGAATGTCAGTGTTGATATTGTAGCAGAACTCTGTTTGAAAAAGGTTACCTTAAATTTGACCAGCGTCAAAACGTTAGTGATATTTCCGTGTTCTCTCCATCAGTCCCACATTGAAGATTCTGTTGTACATATTATTACTTCTGTTCTGCATCTGTACTCATGTATAAAGTCTGTGATTGCAGTTTTCTGTTCTTTTCCACATTTTCAGAGCTGAGCATTATGGTGCCTTGATATTTGAGTTAACATTTCTGATTTTTATGTTGGGCTTAATTCCTTTTTATCTCCATATATTTCCTAACCATGTAAAGCTTCTCTTGTGTTTTGTATCGTCAATTTGATATTGCAGGAAGGCTTGGCATAAACTGATTTAATAGTAAAAATGTAGAAAGATTACTTATTACTTTTCCCTTTTAGCCATTTGTTTGAACAAAATGCATATAGGACAAGTTGGAACTGAGTTAAGTTATATGCCATTCTTGCATTCTGTGTCACTTTGACTTCTGTTCTTGTAAATCTTGGTCTGTGTTGCTACCAAAATAAACATTTATAACAGCCCATAGTAAATTTATGGTGTTATGTGTTGCGGGTCGCACTAGTGACCCTCATCGAAGCATCATTTTTGGTGATGCCTAGATGGCAGGGAGGATAGTGTGATTCGCTTGCACAGCTAGGCGGGGTTGTCGCACGGAAGGTCCTGGGTTCGAACCTGGGTAAGCCACTCACGTCTGTTGTTTTTCTGTTGTCTAGTTATCTACTTCTTTATTTCTTACGAGTGCCTGAAAACATACCTTTATGTTTGTCAAATATTTATTTGCGTTCATATAATAATGTCATCAACATACTGAGACAAAGAAAGTACATATGTATGCAGTAGGTGAGTCACTTAAAACGTATAAAGTTTAATGTTTATCACGTCCTCTAGCTCAGTATTTCTGACATTTTGATAAATCAGAGAGTCATAAATAGCTGGCAGGTATTATTGACTTATAATAAATCATTTTGAAAGGTTGTCTAATATTTTATTAGTTTATTGACCATTTTACATTGTGTTATTTTATTCTGTCAACCTCCTGAGATGAAAACCTTTACGCTGGACCTGTAAAAAAACCCATTACAAAAGCTCAAAAAACCTTATGCAAAAGATATATTCTGCACGATCTGGTTTTTAAATGACAAATGACATATATGAAACAATTAACATTTGAAATAGTGCGATGTAAAACATACTATACTATAAAGTCTCAACGCTGTTCTTTATGTGTATTAGAAATTCTGTGAGTGATAATCATTTAAAATTTGTGTTATATCCCTTAAAGTTATCACAGCATTCAGAACATGATGATGTTTATGTTAGTTTTGTAAAATGCACCAGAAAATCAATAACTTTATAACAGAAGTCAAAATATAACTATAACTGTGGTGATGATATACATATATATTATAATATAATAAAAATTAAGACAAAACACAGCCATGTTTATAAGCAAAAATACCTATTAGTTGTAAATCTGAGAATGCACTGCCCTACCATAGTTCCAATAAAAAAACGTTCATTATAATGCTAGTTTTACATTAAGGAATTCATCCCTTGCTTAAAATACTGCGACTACTACCATGACCTCTGACCCTATCTAGACTTTTCATTTCTTTCAATTAGGCTCAGCCATTTTTCGATGGATGAATTATTTTGACTAATAATCATGGGAGGGGGGAAAACTAACACAAATTTACAAAATTATTTAGTTCGTAAACAAGTGGTAATAGATCTCCATATAGCAGCAAAACTTGACTGCTGCTATAAAGTACTGTATAGATTTATAGTTGAAACAAACAGTTGGCCATCTGTTTGATACAGCCTTAAAAAATAAATTGGAGACATAGTAATAAGGGTTAGGTTTAGGAATCCTAACCCTAAACATACTTAGTTGTTCCTCTTCTACTGTGAGGTAGCCTAGCCATTAAAAAATAATCTACCTTATCTGCATTTGCGACTTATTTGCATGGCAAAGAACATGATCCACCATCCTTCATTTTAACTGGATTGACTCTAGAAACATATTAGCATAATCAAATGTTTGTTCTAGTTATATAAACACAGAATATTATGACATTAAGAGAGATACAAATTACAACTAAGCAGATAAATGTTATAATCATTTCAGTGCAGGCTCAGTTTAATAATACCTATTACATCATTCTTGCTCTGTTCTCTAGTTGAAAAGTTGTCAAACACGTTTAATAATATATATCTTTTTTTTTTTAAATTCAGACCATAATTTTCTTTCCTGCTGAACCCCAGAAACTCTCTGGTCCATTTCAATTTGCTTATGTTGTGGAAATGAATTGGTGTATCTGTCTTGTACATCACTTCACAGTATCTACCTTATACCTCATCTGTCTTGTACCTCATCCCACTGTATCTGAGTTATACCTCACTCAACTTTATCCCATATTTATTTTACTTTCCACTCCAAAGGCTGAAGAGGAGTTTAACCTTGAGAAAGGTCGTCTGGTGCAGTTAGCCCGTGCCAAGATCATTGATCATTTTGACAAGAAGATGAAACAAGTTGAGCTACAAAAGAAAATGTAAGTTTTGGATTGTCTGCATTGATTTGTTCTTGTGACTTTATTGGAACGACAAGAGGCAATAATGGTCAGCTGTTAAGTGCCTGCTCTCCACCCATCACCTTTTCAAAACAACCATAATGTTCGTGTATATTTCTGCAGAAAATTTGTACGTCTGTTGCTGCTGCCATGCCAGTTTATCTTGCGTATGTGGCCTCTGTATGATGTGTGTGGGCTGCTGTCATGTTTTGTGTATATGTGGTAGTAAAGACTTTGCAGTCAGCTAATTAAAAAAAAAAATGTGTGTTCACAGCCAACAGTCCAATCTCCTGAACAACTCAAGACTACAGGTCCTCAAGAGGAAAGAAGAACTCGTTAATGTAAGAAATGTTCCTGTTTTAGTAACAGAGATAGCATATTTTAACAGTGTCTCGTCCATCACCGCTATATTCTCATGTTTATGTCAAGTCATTGTCAGAGAGAGCAAAATATTTGTGTTCAGTGTAGTGTGAACATAGGATTGTTGTGTCTCAAACCATGATTACAGAAATCCTTGGTATAGGATTGTTGTGTCTCAAACCATGATTACAGAAATCCTTGACACTAGGTTACCCCTGGATCTGGGAACAATTGTGAGCCATGAGAAATCTCCTACTCTAACAAGAAGTATTAGGGATTCTAAGATTAGTTATTATACCTGGCTCTTCGTTGTTTTTGTTTTTTTTATGTTAGGTTCAAAGACAATTTTTGCTGTCACTAGCTGAACAGAAAAGTAATTACTCCCAGCTCAGCTCCCACAACAGCAGATTGATTTATTGTCTGTTCAATAAAGGTGAAGATAAGAGCCTTCATAAAACTTTGCTGTACGGTGGTAATGGGGAACCACAAAATTTGATCTTGATAAAAGTTGGGTTGCATTGTTGCCAGGTAATGACATTTGACCATTTCTGCTTGTCAGTTCAATTAGAGAAAGCAGCAATTGATGTGTCAGTGTCATATTATCACACAGCTCTAGGCATAAAGCTGCTTGTTTTAATATTTAAAATAAACAAAAAAGGATATATATATATATAAACCCAAATGTTTAAAGACAACTTAGAAATCTGAGTTGGGAAGAAATTAACAGTGTGCGTCATCATGGGTTTCTTACTGCAATAACTAGAATACCTGTGGTACTGATAAAGTGATAGCCGAATGCAGACATGCCAAACATATTTCAGCAGAGAGTGTGTGGCCATCTCTACCAGTCTAGGTCAAACCCATCACCTTACAACTGATCACCACATTCTTCAAACATGATCCAGTTGACCTTTGAAAGTGTTCAGCAGAGGTGGAAGTCCTGAACATAATAAAAAAAAATGAATCCATCAAAAGACAGTGGTGATGGAATGAATTTGTGTTGTCCATTCTATAAATGTATTCCTTGACCCAATGCTTGTTCTATGGGGACTCAACTAGATCATCTGTCATCTTCATGCCGATGAAGTATGACATGCAGATTTCATATTTTCACAACTTGTCTGTTGGAGACTGGGGGCTTTGGTCCTAGAGCAGACCTCTGGTGAAGATGTTGGGGTCAACCTAACACAAATCATTGGTAGAGTTAACTAGTACCAGTATTCCTCTTATGTAGTTAGTATTACCAACTTTAAATACATATCTCTTGTAGGAACTTCTGGAAGATGCCAGAAAGATAGCTGCTCAAGTACCTATCCAGGAACCACCCAAGTACCGGGAAACTTTGCTCAAGTTAACTTTACAGGTGATGTTTTGTAATCATTTAACTTTACAGGTGATGTTTTGTAATCATTTAACTTTACAGGTGATGTTTTGTAATCATTTAACTTTACAGGTGATGTTTTGTAATCATTTAACTTTACAGGTGATGTTTTGTAATCATTTAACTTTACAGGTGATGTTTTGTAATCATTTAACTTTACAGGTGATGTTTTGTAATCATTTAACTTTACAGGTGATGTTTTGTAATCATTTAACTTTACAGGTGATGTTTTTTAATCATTTAACTTTACAGGTGATGTTTTGTAATCATCATCATTTAACTTTACAGGTGATGTTTTGTAATCATCATCATTTAACTTTACAGGTGATTTTTTGTAATCATCATCATTTAACTTTACAGGTGATGTTTTGTAATCATCATCATTTAACTTTACAGGTGATTTTTTGTAATCATCATCATTTAACTTTACAGGTGATGTTTTGTAATCATCATCATTTAACTTTACAGGTGATGTTTTGTAATCATTTAACTTTACAGGTGATGTTTTGTAATCATCATCATTTAACTTTACAGGTGATGTTTTGTAATCATCATCATTTAACTTTACAGGTGATGTTTTGTAATCATCATCATTTAACTTTACAGGTGATGTTTTGTAATCATCATCATTTAACTTTACAGGTGATGTTTTGTAATCATCATCATTTGTGTCTTCTCTCATTATCTGTTCTCCCCCAGGAGCAGAGAAGCACAACCAGCTATGTGCCCTGTTCAACTTGTATTTTTGTGTTTCCTCACGTTCAGTTTGATACATACACAGATCATTGATATGTTTACTGTTATAACTTGTCTGTTTCTTGTACATGGTTACAATTATTCCAGGAGAAAATTCTGCATTTGTCCTTCTTTCCTTTTCCATCCCCAAATACTGAAGGCATTGGTTGTCCTGAAGTATTCTTTGATGATTGTGAGCGAGGTTCTGACTCATAAATGAAATAAAAGTCATGGGTTCCTCAATGTTTAGATGTCAGATACAAAGTCTGACAAGTTATTAATTTAGATGTACCTTTATGTACATTTTTTTAACCAGGACACTTAATAAAACCACCACATACAGATGAACATTAAAAAAATCCTGTTACAATATCTTGTTGAATTCTTTTGTTACCTAGATAATTGTATGGATGCCACCTTCAGTGAACGTTTCATTTGTGTTTTACAGCAGTATCAGTGTCAGACAAGGCAGCTGACATATCCAGTTTGAATACCGCCTGCCTCATTGTTTGTATTTGGTCTGCTTGATCAGGAGATTGTCCCTTTAAAAATAGTTTTGATTAGTGTTATTCTTCTTGACACATGGTGGCCATGCTGTTTCAGTTTGCAAGCTTTCACAACTTGTACAATGTCTATATTTGGTCACACAAACTTGTCTTTGATGTTCTTCAGCTCTCTGTTTCAGTTTCTTTTATTATTATTATTTTTTTTTTTCAAGTTTGAAATAGACTGAAAATGTTAATCTATATGATTTAAAGAGATTTTTTTTTTTTTAAATCACACTTCATTAAAAAATGTTTCTACAAAGTTTTAATTTTCATGCTGGTTTGGCAATCTGCCCAGACTTGTATTTGTGTGTGATTTTGTAACAGACTTGTACCAGATTACATAGTTGTAACATGTTAACTGTTCCTTTTCCATTGGTGAACTCAGGGTGTGATTCAGCTGCTGGAACCCAAGGTCACTCTCCGGGTGGTGCAGCGAGATCTTGCCTTGATCCAGGTAGGCTTCAGACATTCTTAAGATCTTTAGAGTGACAGATGTCAAACATTATTGTAGATATCTATACATGAAGACACTGATGTGCCATTGTCACCCTTCTGTTATTTAACATTGAAATTGATGGTACAGGTTTATTACAAATGTTTCATTCTGGGACACAAGCTAAATGGTTCATTAAAGTCATATCGGAGATTTCCATTTAGAGTATAGTTGATTTACAGTTTAAGGGAGATAAAAGGTCTCTGAAACATTTGTCTGATAAGCCACCGCTGCTGATGATCAGATTACCTCCTGTTGTTAATGCTTAATGTAGAGTTTCTTGTCATAAGAAGAGTACTTGCTCACATCAATGATAGCCTCCTCTTCAACAGTTCTTCTTCAATTTCTCTTTGGCCTGCCCACTCTTCTTTTCCCCTGTGGGTTCCAGTCAAGGGCAATTCTGGCTATGCTTGATTTTTCTCTTCTGAGTGAATGTCCTATCCATCCCCACTTTCTTACCTTAATTTCTGTTTGTATTGGCTGTTGCCCGCATCTTTTCCATAGCTCTATATTTGTTATTACATCTGGCCATCTTATATGGAGGATCTGTCGGAGACAGCTATTTACAAATGTCTGTAGCTTGGAGGTGATACTCTTTGAGACATGCCATGTCTCTGAGCCATACAGCAAGACTGACTTCACATTTGAGTTAGAGATTCTAATTTTGTTCTTTCTGGATATAGCTGAGGAGTTCCATATTGGTCAAGGGGCATTAAAAGCGCATTTGGCTTTATTATCTTTTGAGCAGATATCACCAGCTGTTACTCCCCAGATATGTAAAGCTTTCTACTTCTTCAATGACTTGATCATTGATCTTCATTGAGTCCATCTGCCTATTATTTATTCTCATTTCCTTTGTTTTATTTACATTTATGTGTAGTCCCATCTTTGCTGCTTCTGTTATTAATCTATTTGTTTTCTCCTGCATATCTTGCTATCTATGTGATAGAAGGCACACATCATCTGCAAAGTCTAGATACTCCAGTTGTTTGTTAAATGTCCACTGTATTTCAGTTTTCTCTCCCTCTGTTGTCAATCTCATAACCATGAGAAAAATTGTTGGTGATAGCAGACATCCCTGTCTGACCACTGTGTACTGTGAAGGGCTCTGATAGTTTTCCTTTGTATACTACTTTGCATGAAGCCTCCTGGTAGAAATCTTGGATGATTTTAATGAATTTCTCTGGGATTCCATAATGTCTCAGGATTTTCCATATCACAGTACAGTCTATACTGTCAAAAGCTTTTTCGAAGTCCACAAAATTACTCATTTGATTGTTCTATCATGAGAAATGTAAGAGATGACCAAGAACACACAGAGTTTGACTCATTTAACATCGGCGGGTACCAGATCCCGGAAATCAGATATGCTGACGACACAGTCCTCCTATCGACCAACCCAGAAGGACTTGAACAATTGCTTCTGTCCACCAAAAAACACAGCGAGGCCCAGAATCTATACCTAAACACCAAGAAGACCAAAGTATTGACAACAGACAAAGTAAAGACCAAACCAGAAATTGAAATTGATAACGAAGAACTGGAAAGTGTTAATGAATTCGAATACTTAGGATCAATCATCAACAGCTCTGGCGACTGTGCAGTAGAAATTAAAAGAAGACTTGCAATTGCTTCACATAAACTAATACAGATGAAAAACCTATGGCAAGGCACAAGCAAAGAAACAAAGTTACAACTGATCAGAGCATGTATATTCCCAGTGGCAACATACGGCTGCGAGACTTGGACACTCAATAAAACAGTTGCAAAAAAGATTACATCATTCGAAATGAAATGCTACAGAAGGATGTTGAGAATACCCTGGACAGAAAAAAAGACCAACAGAGAAGTACTGCACTCACTAAACGTACAGGAACATTGGCTCCTAAATACCATCGCAATAAGGAAGCTGAAATTTTTCGGTCATATAAAAAGACATAATAGCCTGGAAAAAACAGTGATGGAAGGCATAGTCCGTGGAAAAAGGGGAAGGGGTCGACCTAGACGACGGTGGACCCAGGACATCACAGAGAGTCTGAACTTGTCTTTGGCTGATGCAGGTCGACTTGCCCAGAATCGTGATGCGTTCAGAGCAGCTGTAATGGAGACAACGTTCTGGAAAGAATACGTCACATGATGATGATGATTGTTCTATGATGATTCTAAGTGTTGCTAACTGGTCTGTGCATGACCTTCCTGCACAAATCCTGCCTGTTCCTCTTTGAGTTTGTCATCCACCGCCTTCTTAATACGGTCAAACAAAATTCTTTTTTCCAGCCAATGGTGGTAATGTTATACCCCTCCAGTTGCTACATACAGTCAGGTTTCCTTTCTTTGGCAGCTTGGTAATGTGGCCTTCCTTCCAGCTCTTTGAGGTGGCCTCTTTTTCCCAGATTTTCTTGAACAGCTGGTGAAGCAACTCTAGTGTATAGTATATCTGCCCTCAGGGACTCTGGTGGTGTTCCATCTGGTCCTGCGGCCTTCCCATTTTTCAGCTGTTTTATTGCCAGAGAGATCTCTTGTTTAGAGGGTAGGTTCATGTTACACTGTAGTGGCTCTTCTGCTGGTTCTGTGATGGATTGCTGCATTGGTTGGTTTCAGTTTAGGATTTCCTTAAAATATTCAGCCCACCTGGCCCTTTGTTTCTCTTCATTGCTAATGCTTTGTCCTCTGCTCTTTACTGTTGTATTGTGGTTTAGCTGTTTCTTAAATAAAGTTCTAGTGATATTATATAATGTTTTCAAGTTGGCTTCCTCTTCAATTTATCTTGCCTGGCACTCTCTCTTGTTCACTTTCCTGTTTAGCTTTCAATATATTGTGTTTTCTGTTCTTCCTGTTTACAGTTGTTTACTTGTTGTTTGATGTCTCTCCTTTCTCTTATGAGGTTCCATGTGTTTTCGGTGAGCCATTCCTTCTGTTGTTTATTTCTTTTTCCAAAAACTTCTTCACATGTATTCCTGTATGCTTCATGAATTGTGCACCAATGGTTATCTATACTTTTCTCTTCCAGGTTCTCCAGTGCTTCAAATCTATTTCTCAACTTTAGGTTGAACTGAACTCCTGTGTCTTGGTTCATAAGGTTCTGGGTATTATATTTCGGGCTTGACCTTTCTGCTCTTCTTGTGCACCCTCAATTTTATCCTCAGTAATGCCAGAAGGTCCATCTGTCAGCTCCTCTCTTTACTCAAACATCTTGTAGGCAGCGTCTCCATTTTCTTTCTATGGTGAAGTGGTCCATCTGATTTTGCATGTGCCCATCTGGGGAGTTCCATGTAGTCTTGTGTATGTCTTTGTCTGGGAAGATAGTCCCTCTGATGACCATTTCAAATCACAAAAGTTTACAAAAAGCTCTCCATTTTCATTTCTGTTTTCTATGCAATTCTTTCCCATGATTAGTTCAGTTTTTGTTGTCTACTCCTACTTTTGCATTTAAATCTCCCATTACTATCTTAATGTATCTCCTGTGTGATTTGTCCAGTTCCTTGTTCATCATAAAATTCTTGCTTCTTATCATCATCTGCATTGTTAGTAGTGGCATAACACTGAATAATGGTGATTTTTCTTCCTTTCCCCTGGAATCTTGCTGTTATTATCCTGGGTGATATTGGTTCCCATTCTATTAAAGCTTTTCTGGCCTCCTGGGACATCATAATAGCAACCCCTTCTGTGTGTGTGTGTGTGTGGTCTTCATCCTCATGTCCAGTAATATATGACATGTTCTCTCCCCCCCCCCCCCCCCCCCCCCCCCCCCCTGTATTGGTCATGAATTCACCAGTTCCATTTATTCTTGTTTCTGCTAGTCCTAAGAGTTTTATTTCGTATCGCCTCATCTCTCCAGCTACCTGTGCTGTCCTTCTGGCTTCCTGCGTTGTTCGTATGTTCCAAGTGCCTATTCTAGTTTTTGCCTTCGTCGTTAGAAGAGTTGTCTGCAGCCTGACTTCCGTTGACTGGCTTTCATCAGGTGTCTGCATCATATGTCTGTCTCTCTTGCGAGGATTATTCATGGCTCTGGCTTTTGTTTCTTTCTTCAACTGTTTCTGTGACAATTTGTTTTTTCTGTCAGGGTTGTCAGCCCTGTTCTCCAACTTTCTTTAACCTGGATGAAAGGGGAGGTGTGCCCACTTTGTCTGTCCTTTCCATCTTGACCTGCTCAGCTAGATCGAACCTACCAGGAGAAAAGCCCCCGCTGATATAGCTCAAAATTTCCTCAAGGCACTCAAGCCGACCCACCACTTCAAGGTGGGGCACTTGGGCCACATCTTACACACATATAAATCTGTATTGTACACAAAAATTACCAGGATGTAGGACAGGTATGTTTTGTGGGCAATTTAAAGCATTTAGAAGGGTGTTAATTTGCCAGTCTGCTTAGATACGTTAAATTATTTGATGTTTATTTGCCAGACATGTTAAATTATTTGATGGTCATTTTACCAGTCTACCTAGACATGTTAAATTATTTGGTGGTCAGTTTACCAGTCTACCCATGCATGTTAAATTATTTGTTCATTTTATTTGATGTCTGTGTTGAAATAATATTTGATTGTTTCTCACAGAGCCTCCTCCCAGAGATTCTAGAGAGGTACAAGCAGATGACCAAAGGCAGAGATGTCAAAATGATTGTTGATGAGGAAAATTTCCTGTATCCTGATCTGTGAGTTTTTGATATATTATCTTTTTTAATCTATAAATGTCATGTGCTAATGTTGTCTTTAGTAAGGGACAGTCAAATCACTATTGTTGAATGATATGAGGGAGGAAATGCAGCAAGACTATCTATTGATAGTCAATGTATAGACTAAGCTGGTTTGTAGAAGGGAGTTACAGTTACTCAGATCTCACTGGGAATACTTGCTGGAAATCAGAAGCCATAGAAACCAGATACCAGTACCCGGTATGTCGGTAGATATTCTTACAGATGTATATGTATGATTATACACATGATATCTCTTCCAATGTGCATTCATGTACTTCTTCCTTTCTTCTCATTTTCACTCCTTATGGGGCAAGGGGCCACCACTTCAGTACCCCCCATGCAGGAAACCTGCAGCAAGGCACTTATATGCTCTTCTTTATTCTGTATTTGTTTTACTTGGTCAGGTTGCCAGTCCCCTGTACAACCTCTCCATAGTTGCCTATTATGACATGCGCACGAGTGCAATAATCCTGTGCTTTCTGTGTCTAAAGTTGTTAAGAATATGATGTGGTTTCTGTGGAGTGTGAGTGGAAACTTCTATAAACCATCAGCTCAGCACTTTCTGTAGACTGTTAACTGCTTGGTTAAACTATCAGGAGCCCTGTCTTACTTGTTGTGGATTTCAGTGACCAACTCTATCAGATTTGGAATAAAAGTTTACTTTAGTTTGAATGAGCAGCTGTTTCATATTTTCCTTCATGTTTCATAGTTGACACATTCATTCTTCCCTCCTGTTGTGTGCCATCGGCTCAAGATCTTTCCATGTCTTCTGAATCATTTTAATTTATGTCACCAGTTCTCTTCCCCGAATGTTTTAACAGTCTGCTTCTCATACCCTGGGGATTCCAGGACAAGGACTGCCTGGTAATGCTATCGACAAGTTTCCTTAATGTGTGTCCCATCCATCGCCACCATTGTTATGTTATCTCTTGTTCCACTGGCTCTTGTCACCAGTTCCATATTCGTGACCTTGTCATACCATTTCAGTCCTACAATTCTGTCCAAGCATTACACACTCTTAATGATATCCTTGAATAAAAATGTGATATTTAATTTAAGATACACTGATGTCAGTTAAGGTTATTTGTTACTACTTTCATGTAAGCCTAATTTCTGTAAGAATTAAAATATAAACAATCTGGCAAAACTGGAGAGTTTGATGATATGGCATAAATGTTACCAGGTGCAAGAGAAAAGAGAATACCTAATGAGAGGTCATAGCACCTGTGTCAGCTGTTACCAGCATTAGAGATGTCTTGCTAAAGTTGACATTTGTGTTCTGTGTGAGTGTGACGGCTTTTATTGCTATGTCTTTGCCAGCATTAGAGATGTCTTCATAAGTTGACATTTGTGTTCTATGTGAGTGTGACGGCTTTTATTGCTATGTCTTTGCCAGCATTAGAGATGTCTTGCTAAAGTTGACATTTGTGTTCTGTGTGAGTGTGACGGCTTTTATTGCTATGTCTTTGCCAGCATTAGAGATGTCTTGCTAAAGTTGACATTTGTGTTCTGTGTGAGTGTGACGGCTTTTATTGCTATGTCTTTGCCAGCATTAGAGATGTCTTCATAAGTTGACATTTGTGTTCTATGTGAGTGTGATGGCTTTTATTGCTATGTCTTTGCCAGCATTAGAGATGTCTTGCTAAAGTTGACATTTGTGTTCTGTGTGAGTGTGACGGCTTTTATTGCTATGTCTTTGCCAGCATTGGTGGTGTTTTCTTGCTATGTCACGGTGACAAGATCACAGTCGACAACACCCTGGATGAACGTCTCAAGCTGATCTCTAGCAAGGTAAGTGTTATACCAGTCTGTTTGTCTTACATCTCCAGCAAGGTATGTGTATTTTCAGTCTGTTTGTCTTACATCTCCAGCAAGGTAAGTGTTTTATCAGTCTGTTTGTCTTACATCTCTAGCAAGGTAAGTGTTATGTGGTCTTGTTAACACATACTGTATGATATTAACTGACTGATTTACAGGATGTCTGGTCTCGCAGTCACGTCTTTTAAGACTGAGCAAAATAAGATGGAAGGGAATAGAATGGAAGACATTTAACACAGGAGAAATGGTGTAATTCTCAGAGCACGAGGAAGAAAGTGCATACCATAGTGAAGTTGGGACTTTAATGCCATCAAAGAAAGCCAAAAAAAAACACTTAAAAGAAAGGACAAAAAACACAAATACAATGGGAGACAATGGTAACCAGTTAATAGTATCAGCAACAACAACCATCAGAACTGTAAAAAGGAAAATAAAGGTGAGCATCAGTGTTGTACACCAACTAATGGCCAAGCAGAATCTTACGCTACACCAAACTTCAAAATCATAGATTAAAAGACAAGCAATAGACATTACTATCTTGAAGGAAACCTGGTCAAGTTGATAAAGAATGGAGATTTACTAAAGTGTACAAATTACTGAGGAATAATGTTACTAATAGTGGCAGGACAAAAATATTGAGCAGGATTATTCTTGAGATATTAGTAGTCCATAGATAGACAGAGAGGAGTGGTTAGATTGCTGGTCTCTTGTGGCAAAGGTGCCGGGTTCAATTCACGCTCCAGTCTACCCAGCTTTAAATTGGTACCTGAATTTGAGATAGGGAAAGGAAGGGAACCTCTCGATACTGGACCTAGTATAGTGAAGTCTCTAACACCTCATTCCCCTACAGCAGTTTCTGCTATGGAACTAATTGTTTGTGTGTTTAGATAGACAGGATTTGTCATGAAGGACTACTAACAGAACTACTATAGACAACCAGGGATGCCACTTGTCTTCCTACTAGACGTTGTCTGGGTAGTCAATGCAACAAACTCTGCCACCATATATGGAGTTACATTAATCAGCCTTCTCCGGTTCCTGTCCAATATGTCGGACATTGTTTTCCAAGCGTTACATTAATGAAGTAATTTGATGTATTCTTTTATATAATTTGCACAGTTCATGCCTGCATCTTCATGTTTGAAGACATTACCGTTTCGATATGAATATATAGATACATTGTGTATTTGCTTCGTGCGAGAACATTTACATTACAAAAATCATTTACGTGATCCTATCAGCCAGTTTTGCTTTTTCTGTGCACAAACATGGTGACGTAAAATTGTCACACTCTGCAGCAATGAAAGCGATTAACACAACTTCCGTCACTTTGAGTTTCAGCTGCTCAGCAGGAAAGGTAAAACATACACTGATTCAGATTTATATACAGTATGGTGAAACAAGATCTAAATATCCACTAACTCATAGATTGTGACTATAAAAATAAGCACAGTGTCGAAGGTAAGATACAGGGAATTTGGTTGATTTACTGCAATTAGCTTCATTATTATTATAGGAAATTCTCAGAACAATGGCAAACTTAACACGATCACCACTACTCGATCTAAAACCAAAAAACAAAAGAATGACACTTTAAACGTGACAAGAGCTATCAAGAAAAAGACCAAGATGACTAAAGATAACACCCTGTGCATGCCTTCATTCAATATAACTTATAAAAACAACAAGCAGTGTGCCATACTAACTTTCTCTACATTGCTAGAATATGAGGCCCTGAGAAGTCTTTCGAAATTATACTATGAATCAATTGCAAATATTAAAATAAGAACAGATGCTAGTGGTGCACACGTGGAAGATGTTATTTCCACTGACGAATTTTTCCTCCATTTTTACAACACCTCTAACAAGGTCATGATTCTAGGTTCAGAGGCTGCTGTGCAAGATTGGATACAAAAAGATTTAAACAAATTATGGATAACTGCAACCACTGCTGGAGTCAGCTGACAGGCCATCACACCCAACTTAGCTGTTTCCAACATGCCAGAAATATCTTCGCGTTGTCAAAAATTCTTCTCTTCTTCCATCCTTAGCCACCAACCGACAAAGCAGTCAGTGGCCAGTACGCCTAGTGGCGTCTTAGGGCAACAACAAATTGATTTCTTTGCCGCTGTAGCCCATCATGCCTTATGGCATCTTTAGGGCAGCGACAAATCAATCGATTTGCCATTGTTTCCGTAATCAAATTGACTAACAAACAGGTGATCAGCCCGTTGAATGTCAAAAATTGGCTATAACTTATTCTTCTACACCCGTTGATGAAAATTTCAAACTAAACATGCCATGTATTGATGAATGTGACACATTTTCACAAACTGAACTGAAAACACCAGTTACAGCAGAAACAGATTATGTAATCACATAGGCAGATCACCATTCACTTACGGAATTTGTTGATAGTAGTCCAGTAGCAACATCACCACAACCCTTACAACTTTCATATCATCATGATGTGTTAACAAGTATTATATCTGAGATGGATTTACTTAGAGTAGAGCTGAACAGCCTAAGACAGTCGTATGAGAAGCTTCAGACAGAACATACGATACTATAAAGTAGCGATGAAAAAAGCCAGCAGCATATGGTGGGGCTTGGTACAAAACATGAGAAAACGGATGAACTGTGTGAAAAACTGTAACAACCGATCCAATCAAAAAATTATGCGGCTAAAACTCCATTACAGTCAAGACAGTGTCCTGGATTCCCCGAAATTCACGACGGACAATGCAGACTATGATTGCAGAATCCCGGTAAAAATTTTGAATCGGCACTCTCCACCAAGACGAGTAACTCACAGCGTGCGTTATTATCAGAAATCCAAAGATCAAAGCACACAGGCAACACAAGAACAGGCACGTCCTATCACAGGCACCAACACAAGGCTTACAAATAAAAGGAAACACCTTATTTTCGGGGACCAAAATGTCAAGGAACTACAAAAATCGAGATTATTGACAAACGATATGGACTCGGTTACTGTTCGCGTCAAGAACTGGGCATCCACTCAGGATTTACTGTCACTCCTTAAACGTTTTCCTTCTGACCCCACTGTCACCAGAGTAACTACTCACATTGGTCTATCAGACTCGCTCAAAGATAATGAAATATCCCAAGCAGACCTAAACCAGATCACATCAAAATTCCTTTCGTTATTCCCTAATGCGAAAATCTACGAGTACTTCTCGTCCATTATTCCTCCAGTCAGAGCCCATTATCGCAAATCAATTGATGTCAATAATTCTAAACTTAAAAGACACTGCATCAGACACAGCTATAACTTCATTGATCACTCCTCGTACTTCCTTGCGAAATCTGGAGCCCCTAAAAAACACATTTACAGTGGTGATATTGCCTTATCCACTGAAGGAATCGGCAAGCTGGCAACAAATATCAAGTACCCAGAACGCACCTTCAGAGGAGTCGGCCACACTACAATATCTCAAGATCCAACCAAACGTCTATCAACAGTGAATACCTGCTTCTCAGATAGTAATTATGATCTTGACTTTCCACCATTACTTACTACTTCTAACGACACCCATTCAACATCATCTCATAATCAGGCACATCAAATCACACCTGTTATTGTAAATCGTGCAGTGCAGGGCACCGCTTGTGATGTCTCCCTACAGCAACACCCATCTATGTTTTCTGCACCTACACAACAGGATCGATGTGATACACTCCGTCCTCAAAAGTGTACAAATGATGCAACTCAACAAATTCAATCTTCATGTGCTGATACATCCTCACTCCAGCCATCAATGTCCCAGACACAAGAAACCTACCCCCCGTCACCGCATTTGTACCATCTTACTACATATCAACATCTATACCCAACCTTTCCCAATTTCCTGCTACACCATAGACTCTTGGACTATTCACCTTTTGCCTGGAGATCAAATTGGTCAGCATACTCCGATCCCACAAGAAGAACACACGAATATCCCGCAACCTCATTCTACCCAGTGCATCATCCTTCACGTCCTAATCTACTTAATTTATACTTTCAACAGCCCTGTTATCAATGAAATATTAGTGATCATCAATTTCACAAAATATGACTCCCACAATCACAACGGAGTACCCAAATTGTCAGGGACTCAGGTTGGGACATCTGAATGTTTGTCAATGTGAGTAAATTGGCTGAAATTACTTCCATACTATATAATAACAATGCATACTTTCATATTTTTGGACTAACAGAAACTAGACTTAATGAACACATTTCTAACCAAAAACTGCAACTTGCAAATTATGAAATTTTCCGTCAGGATCCATCAATTAGGTTTGAAACTGGTGTGGCTGCCTATGTGCACACAAGCATCAAAGCTATAAGACGCGTTGATCTTGAATGTCCTGAAGTTGAATGCATGTGGCTGGAAGTCCGACTCCCACACACTACCTCTATATTAATTGGCTTTATATACCGCAATCCGGATGCCAGAATAGAATGGCTAGATCAGTTCTCGGACATGATGGACAAAGTCTGGATAACTTCTTTGGAACTATTAATAATGGGAGACTTCAATATTGATGCCTTGAAGCGAAACGTTAATTGGGATAATTTGTATGCCCTGTACAATCTGAACCAGTTGATATCGCTACCAACCCGAGTCACAGACAAGTCATCGACCTGCATAGATCATCTGTATGTTACTAACACTACTCACGTCATCGAAGTCTGCGTTCCCGTATGTGGTCTAAGCGATCACTACCCCACATATTGCACATGGACCAAAAAGGGAGTTCAAATTCCTAAACTCTGTCACCAGGTTGTACAAGCACGAATATTCATGAATTTTGATAGCTCCAAGTTCCTGTCTGATCTCTTAGCGACACCTTTTGATAATGTCTATGGAGTATCTGACCTGACTGAAGCCCTAGAAATATGGCTGACAGCATTCACTTCAGTTCTTAACAAACATGCTCCTGTGCGTATAAAACGTGTCAAGTCAAAAATTATGCCTCCATGGATAACTTTGGAATACCTGAAAACTAGGCAACAGCGAGACTATTTCAAAAAGATTGGAGACCATGCAAGCTATAGAAAATATAGAAACTTAGCGCAGTACATTTTAAGGAAGTCTAAAAGACAGCACCTCAGATCCATTATTGACGACGGCCGGAGCTCATCTAAAATCTGGAGCGCTATTAACCTTCTCACAAATGTACACCGGCATAACCTCCGACAGCAAGCTACAAACATTAATGCTGATGAATTTTGCCAGTTCTTCTCGTCGGTCGCACGAACATCCGGGATAAATCATCAGCAACTGAATTGTACTGCTCTTTCTGATTTCGTTCAATCGAGGTTAAACGAAGCCCACCTTCCTGAATTACCGTTACTGTCAATCTCGGAGGTTTTATTTTAACTAAATCAGAAGAAATTGTGCGCTGAAGATGGCTTCGAGGATACTTCAGCTTGCAGAGCCTGTTGTGTGCGACTCACTCACTTACATTTACAACCTGTGCCTCACAAAGAAAGTGTTTTCTCAACGACTGAAAACAGCCTTAGCGGTAGCAGTACCTAAGAAAGGTGATATTAATGTCGTCACAAACTACCGGCCGATTTCCCTACTATCAGTCATAACTAAACCTCTTGAACGACACATGTATAAACATATTCTTTCTTCACTGAACAGTACAATCTTATACATGAAAACCAATCTGGATTTCGACCCAAACACTCTTGTCAATCCTTGTTGACTAAGATTACCGAAATCTGGCATTCTAATAACTGCGAAAAAATAAATAGAGTATTATTAATCGACCTTTACAAAGCATTTGACACAATTGACCACTCGTTGCTGATACAAAAGCTTGCGGTGTACAAATTTCATCCAAAAGTGATCACATTAATAAAATCATTCTTTGAAAACAGAACACAACGAGTCTTATACAATAATGTGCTCTCTAAATCATACACCACTACAATGGGTGTCCCACAGGGCTCGATACTAGGACCCTTACTCTTCAGCATCTTCATCAATGACCTGCCCTTGTCATTGCCACATGACGATTGTCTTATGTTTGCTGGTGATACCACAGTAACAGTAGCTGGCACAGACATTAACACTGTTCAGTCTCTTTTACAGCATCACCTGGACATTGTACAAGCTTGGTGCACTATTAATAGTATGTCCATTAATAAAAACAAAACTCAATCTTTGATTATCTCAACCCGCCAAAAGATTCTGCACTGTCAACCAAATACGTTATCTTTATCTCTAGACGGAGAACGTATTAAGCAAGTTACGGACCACAGCCTGTTGGGTGTGGTCATCGACCAGTCTCTAAGCTGGAAGTCACATGTCTATTTCATCGCAAACAAGATCTCACAAAAATTGTTTCAACTCTCAAAAATCAAACATTTTTTATGTCCGCAATCTAGACTTATATTCTATTATGCACGTATTCAAAGTCACCTTTCTTATTGCTCAAATATCTGGATCGCTGTGGCTTGTCGTTTTTGAAACGCCTAGAATCCCTACATAAAAGGGCGCTACGACTTGTTTGCCTGAATGATAACATTCCGTGTTCAGATATTTTCACAGCTGAATGTTCTTCCTCTTAAAAAATTCTTCTTCTTCCAAGATCTCCTGTTTGTGCATCAAATTTTACACGGCAGAACGCCTTCATACTTGCAAATGTTCTTTTGCTATAAGTACTGCTCATATAGTTATTTCAACGTTTCCACGAGCATTTAACTGTCATTGAAATATTTTCATTTTAAATTAAATTTTTTAATATTAAGTAGCTTTATTGCTTGATCTCTCTCTCTCTCTGCCTCTCTCTATGAGCGTGAATGACCATGAGTAACTGTACTTGTCTATGCTCAATTTCTGATTGTGATGATAATATTAATTAATCCTGTCTGAAGTTGTTAATATTTTAATTTTAATTTGTAAAACACAGAAAATTGTATTGCAGGGCAGAAATGTAAAAAGGCAATTATGCCTATTTCTTTACCCTGATGAAATAAAGATTTTGTTTGTTCGTTCGTTCATTCTCTATATGTGTAACCTATATGTAGATGTATTGTGTGTGTATGTAGACAAAGAACAGAAAACGTAAGCTGAGTAATAATGTTTATGTGTATGTTCTCAGATGCTGCCACAAATCAGAGAGATGTTGTTTGGACCTAACCCCAACCGTAAATTCAAGGATTAATTAAATCAAACCCTGACTGTTAGAGACGTCTGTGTCATTGTTTGTGTCCTATATATATATATACTAGCATTCCATGATTTGTGTACACAAGAGTATAAACTAAATGTTACAGCTTTAGGATAGTCAGTTCTGTTTCTTCTCTCTTTATTTCTTGTAGTCATGCCTGGCGTCATTGTCATCGCCATATTTAGTGTAACACAGGTATCTGGTGTCTGATAAATGAAGGTTTGTGTCTTTGATGTATGTGTGTCAGTGAATGAAAGTATGTGTGAATGATTGAAAGTATGTGTCAGTGACATGCTATTCATGTATGGTGGATGCTAGTTCAAGTTGTTCTTGTAATATAAGGCTGTTTAAGACAAGATTTTAGTGTAAATCTCTTTCCCTTCTCCTCTTCCATCTTGTCCAATATGTGATGTATGGTATTTAAAAACTGTATGTGGTAACTCTTACATATTGACCAGTTTGTGTGCAGTATTTAGGTGTGTAGTTATAAATGAGGGTATGTCTGATCAGTATATAAACTAAGCCAGGTGGACAGTACTGCTGTAACTGGAAACAACACATCACAAGGTGGACAGGACAAAGTCTTTGGAAGTGTACCAGTAAGGCAAGAGGTAGAAAGTGTTGGTGATTCATTACAGCCAGGCTTCTATGTGGAGATAGCGTCTGATCAGATCTGAGATAGCGTCTGATCAGATCTGATGTCATAAATGAAATCAAGATAAAAACTTGAACTTGAAGATGCTGTATAAACTTGGAGTGGCATTCGGGGAATTTTTGTTTCTTTGTGTGTGGGTAACTTCCATGTTAATTAATGCTCTGTTATAGTAGCATATTGGTCCCTCAATAAATGGTGTTGTGCAAACATAAAACAAAATTAGACTGATTTGATTTCTTTGAAACCAAACTTGCAGCATCTTGGTCCACTGAATGTTGTCCACACCAGAAATAAACTATATTCGTAAAATTAGTAGGCCGTAGTATTTCATGTTACACTAGCTAACTAGATGACACATTTTAAAATGCATGTAATATGTCTTACTAAGGGAAAAAGACAGGGGAAAACCTACATTACAGCCACACGGTCTTCATCAGGAACAGACAAACAAAAACAGGAAGGAAACATAGAATTAGGTAGAACACAAAGATAAGAGCAAAAAACTCCCAGTAGATGAATTCAAAGTGTGAAGAAAGAAAAAAACAAGGACTGGAAAACTGTGTGAGGGAAAATGATGAAATGAAGTGAAACAATTTAAATAAAGATTGGGACTTAAAGAGTTAATAAAGATTGGGACTTAAAGAGTTAATAAAGATTGGGAGAAAACAGGAAAAGGGGGACAGGGAGAAATAGCTTTAAAAAAGAAATTTTTTTGAAGGTGAAAAAAAATATATATGTATAACCTGTAGAGTTGTTAGAGTTGTTTGAACCTGAATTTGTACCTGTGCCTAATACCCATTCTTGGTCTGACCCTGACCAAAGAAAATATGTGCAAGATTTATTGGCAGCATTGATCGCTTGCATGTGGCTTGTTAATGTAAATTATAAACCTGGATGTCATAGCTGGTTCATGATATGTAACGGGGGGACCACTGTCATTCAGAATTGTGTGTGTGGAAACAAGAATACCTAGACATCTCCTTGTATCTCCAGGACAGTCTGTGATCGGTAATGTACAAATGCTGTCCGTGTGTCCAGTATTCTGTCACATTATTGATAGTTGGGTCATTGGCAGTTATCAGCCCAAGTAATTACATTTAATTATTTATTTGAGTAGATGTTGGAGGCTATATAGTTTTTGTATGAGACATTACAATTTATGTATATATGTCTAGTTCACGCTATATCATTTCTGTATGTTATGTTAACTTACATAACTTGTGACAAGGCAGTTGTGTGATCACTTGTAACATGTGTAATAACTTGTGGCAAGGCAGTTGTGTGATCACTATTCAGTCAAATTCTTGCATTAGTTAAGAATATACATGAGATATACATGAAACTGGGTTACCATGTGAGCAGAGAAGAGGGAAACCCAGCGGTGTTGTCTGTGAGGACATTCCACTTACAGATGCTTTACATCTGCTGGAAGGTGGCATTTTAAGAACTTTATTTTAATGCGAGACACACAATTATCAATGAATGCTGTAGTTTGATCACCAGAGACAGGAATTAGATTAGTTGTTAACATACGACTACAGTTGTTTGTGTGATCTATTGTTTCAGTATTTCACTTATGTGTGTCATTGTTTATAAACAATCAGATTCTGTAACATGGTGGTACAGCTGTCATGGCAGAGAAGGTTTTTTTATTGCTATCACCTGGGCAGATGAAGTTAGGCAGAAGCCTGTCAACATTTGTGACTAAAGTTGGAGGTTGTGGTAACATGTTTGGTTGGCTGTGATTTTTTTTTTATCTTTCCAGATGACACCTCCACCGAACGTATGACACCACATGTCATTAATGTTCTGTGTATATAATCTTTTGTAATTAATAAATTTTGTTAATTGGAGATATCTGTGTCATTTGTACCTAATTTTATGAAACGACACACACTGGGCATACATTTCTTAGACACTGCAGCAACATAGTGCACATATAGTTGTTACATAGCATCTGCTGTTTTGCCCCATGTACGTTGTTGTTGTTGTTGGAGGTTTCTGTTGACAGAATAGAACTACTGCTTCATCGTGCATGTAGCTGTCAAGGCCACTAGTGTGAGGTTATACATGTAGCTGTCAAGGCCACTAGTGTGAGGTTATACATGTAGCTGTCAAGGCCACTAGTGTGAGGTTATACATGTAGCTGTCAAGGCCACTAGTGTGAGGTTATTGTTACAGAAACTACCACAGCAATATACCAAATGTTTGATGCAGGTTTCCTACAGTGCTGGTTCCATGATCCATAAGGAATGAATGAATATGCTATTTTTTTTAACAAGCTGCTGTGTGGTCTGTAAGGAGTGGCAAGGGAATGATGATACAACACATTGACACAGTTATTTCACTTTTGATTCTCTTATCTTACATCTTTTGTTTCCCTTTTGTAATGTGAGAGAAAGGAAGGGCAGAATGTCAGACTGGCCCAATTCTCAGCCATTTGAAAATAAAGTTTGTTTGTTTGTTTGTTCCCTGCAGTATATCACATCTTGGTTTTTTAACCACTTTTATGTAAGAGAGAGCTTTACATATTTGTCACGTTTCTAATCTTTGCTGCTAAAATCATCTATGTACCACTCATTGCAGAGAGTTGAAATTTTGGATGCGTCTCCCTTTTCACAGTACTTTTTAATCTGTCCAGTTTTGACTGGAATTGGCATAGCCAATTTTGTATAACTAAAACAGTGTGAAAGTAAGGGAGATTATCAACTGCAGATATAGTGTTCCGTGTTTGTAGGGACATGCTTTGGATGGTGAAGATTGAGTTGCAGATGAAATCTGTGAGTTTCTTTAAACAGCTTGAACAGTGAGTGTTTTAAATACAGCTCTAGCAAGGACCTGCTTTCTCGTGACCTTTACAGCAGGTGTTTAAACTTATTATTGTATATTCAAAGATGGATCTCACTCTATGAAGGTTACAACGCTGTCTATAAATAAAATTCAGTTATTGGTTAAAATAGTAAAACAAGTTTGAACATTGACTTTGATCTCTGTCACCAAATGTACTCAAACAACAGAAAATAAATGTTCCGTACATTCTGTAGCATAGAATTCAATTGAGTGGCCAGTTTTCATTAATCAGTAATTCTTCATATTGTATACAAATGCATATATTTTTGTGTGAAAGATATGTTTCATTCACTGAGGAATGATATCATGGTCAGAGCTGTATCTGTTTTTTCTCAAGGTATCATGTCTTGATCTTTGTTGTTTTCTTCTCTGTGTATCATGTCTTGATCTTTGTTGTTTTCTTCTCCGTATATCATGCTTTAATCTTTATTGTTTTCCTTTCTGTGTATCATGATTTAATCTTTGTTGTTTTCTTCTCCATATATTATGTTTTAATCTTTATTGTTTTCCTCTCTGTGTATCATGATATAATCTTTGTTGTTTTCTTCTCTGTGTATCATGCTTTAATCTTTGTTGTTTTCTTCTCACTGTATCATGTCTTGATCTTTGTTGTTTTCTTCCCTGTGTATCATGTCTTGATCTTTGTTGTTTTCTTCCCTGTGTATCATGTCTTGATCTTTGTTATTTTCTTTTCTGTTTATCATGCTTTAATCTTTGTTGTTTTCTTCTCTGTGTATCATGCTTTAATCTTTGTTGTTTTCTTCTCTGTGTATCATGCTTTGATGTTTCCTTCTATGTGTATCATGTCTTCTTCTTTGTTGTTTTCTTCTCTGTATATCATGTCTTAATCTTTGTTGTTTTCTTCTCTGTGTATCATGTCTTAATCTTTGTTGTTTTCTTCTCTGTGTATCATGCTTTAATCTTTGTTGTTTTCTTCTCTGTGTATCATGTCTTGATCTTTGATGTTTTCTTCTCTGTATGTCATGCTTTAATCTTTCTTGTTTTCTTCTCTGTGTATCATGCTTTAATCTTTGTTATTTTCTTCTCTGTGTATCATGTCTTGATCTTTGTTGTTATCTTCTCTGTGTATCATGCTTTAATCTTTGTTGTTTTCTTCTCTGTGTATCACGATTTAATCTTTGTTGTTTTCTTTGTGTGTCATGCTTTAATCTTTGTTGTTTTCTTCTCTGTGTATCATGTCTTGATCTTTGTTGTTATCTTCTCTGTGTATCATGTCTTAATCTTTGTTGTTTTCTTCTCTGTGTATCATGTCTTGATCTTTGTTGTTATCTTCTCTGTGTATCATGCTTTAATCTTTGTTGTTTTCTTCTCTGTGTATCACGATTTAATCTTTGTTGTTTTCTCTGTGTATCATTATTCACATATCTTGGTATCTGTGAGAGTAACCCGGATGTCTAATACGGCCATCTTCCCTCCTTATCTTGACTTTGAAGAAATCATGGGAAAGCATGGATTAGGTATTATGATGGGAAACTCTTTACAGAGCGATACAACAGGAAGCAATCTGATCAGAAGAAGAAGTCCCCCCCCGTCCGACAAGTGTTTCGGCCCGATACACTCCTTTACACTCTAAGGGGGGCGCGCCCACTTGGGTCATGACTCCCAAGCGTCTCAGCCTCCTGTTGTCTTGTATCGAAAATAAGCCCATTTCACTTATGGTAGCAACTTTAATCCACAACTCCGCCAGCCGTGGAGGCAATTGTGAAAGTAACAAAGAGAAGACAAATTATTCCGTTCATTCCGTCGCACACACTGAGACACCATCGCGAAGCCGACGAGTCTAGCCACTGCGCGTTCGCCACTGAAATTCTGACAGACACCCCTATAATATACACCGCCTGTTGCCCCTCAGTCACAGCCCGTTCACTAGTACACCAAAAAAACTCGGCGTATTGTGAACTTAGAAAAATTCATGGTGTTTTCTGTACTGCAGCGTTTATTGTCACGATTTCCATTGCCCATTGCGGTTGTTCCACAGCCAGCCTGATGCCTTTTCGGCAGTTTCACTAAGCCTCTTCAGTGCCCTTGTTCTCGACTGTCCCCTCAGCCCCAACAGTTTCAATAGATCATACACTGATGCAACCACAAGCCCTCTTGCGCCCACTTCAACAGCCATGACCCTTGCAGTGAACGCATCGTGTCTCAGATCCGCGGCCAGATCCCTATACTTGGCCGCTTTGAACGAATGTTGCTCGTCTAATCTGGATTCAAATGGCACGGTCAGTTCAATCAGTATGACCTGAAGAATAAAGCACTATATCCGGCTGTCTCCGCGATTTTCTGATACTCTCTGGATATGCCCCTCGTCCAGGTAGGTCTACCGCCATCTCCCAGTCGTTTGCACAGTCAAGAAGAGATGGTAAACTGCTCCAGGATTACTCGGTTTGGGGTGTGCTGACTTTCCTGCCCTCAGAAAGTATGTATTTGCCTTCATCCTTGCCAGATCTATTGTCGCAGCAAGCTCATTTAGCACTTTGTTATGGCGCCAAGTGTATCGCCCTTGCCCTAATGACACCTTCCACGCTGAGAGCACGTGTTCGAGTGTCTGCCTCCCCTGGCACAGGGGGCACTGCTCATCATCCGACTTTCCCCATTTCAAAAGGTTGGTGGCCGACGGCAGCATGTCATACATTGATCTAACCACGAAGCTGAGCCTAAGAGGTGCCATATATCATTCCATGTCAAGGACCTCTGCAGGGCTCCTTCCCATGTAGTCCATTGGCCTTGTTGGACCTGCTGCACTGCTTTTTGCAACCTTTTATCATTCTCAGCTCCTCGTATCTCCTGAACTACCATGTCTCTGCGCTCCCTGCTAGATGCCTTGGACCACCAGCGGATGTCTCCATGACCAAATCCCCGTCTATTCGTTTGTGTGTATCCGATTACCTCCCTCAGTTTGAGTGACTCTTGGGCAGCATCAACAGTTTCTTCCACTCTCCACTTCCTTCCCATTTTCAGTGTGGGCTGAATGGACTTAACCACGTCATCAGCTGACTCGCGTAGCATCATTGCAAGCCTTGCTTTTCCAACTTTGTACTCTTCAACAACTGACTTGAAAGGAAGCAGAAGTTTTGACTTTTTGCAGTACAGTGCTACATCTGACAGACTTGGTGGTACCCCTAGCCACTTTCTCATGAACTTGTTGACCTTCTGCTCTATAGCTTCCACTGTACTTGTGCTTATTTCATATATAAGCAGTGGCCACAGCAACTTCGGTATCAACATGAACTGGAGGCACCACAGTTTGAACTTTCCCAGGAGTCTGCTTTGGTCTATGATCTGTAGCCCTCTGTCTGCCTTTCTATTGTCTGTTGCACTGCCTTCGAGTCTTTTAATGAGGCATCGTACACCCTGCCAAGACTTTTAACAGGTTCCTCAATGACAGTAGGGATTCTTTGGTTGGAAACCATGAATATGACCTCTGCTATCTTCCCTTTCCTGACTGAACTATTAGCAAACTTCTGTGCTTCACATCAACTAGCTATAGGAGGAAGCTTCACATCAACTAGCTATAGGAGGAAGCATATTTCCACATAAAATAATACATAAAGCAACATGGATATCACCAGACCACAGAACTGAGAATAAGATTGATCACATATGCATAAGTAAGAAGTTTAGGTCATCATTGCATGATGTGAAAGTATGTAGAGGAGCAGATGTGGCATCAGATCACCATCTTCTGTTGGCTAAAACAAAATTAAAACTCAAGAAATTTACAACAGTATATAGCTATAGACCACTGTACAATGTGGGATATCTAAGAAAGGAAATAGAAAAATTTTCAATCACAGTATCCAACAAATACCAAGTACTCCAACAGCTGGAAGATGAAACATATGGAAGACCACTGGCAACAAGTAAAAAATATATGGAACGAGACGTGAAGTACTGAGAAAAAGAGAACATCAGCTCAAAACATGGATAACAACAGAAACAATTAGTAAGATAGACGACAGGAAAAACAAGAGAGCAGATTTAAACAGAAGCTCCAAAGCCAAGTCCCATGAAGTGTACATAGAAGCAAACACAGAAGTAAGAAGAAACATCAAAAGAGACAAGATGAAATATATTGATGATTTGGCAAGGGAAGCAGAGGAAGCTGCAGCCAAAGGAAATATGAGGGACCTGTACAAGAACACAAAGAAGCTAACAGGGAAATATAAGCCAACAAATGGCCTCATAAAAGATAAGAATGGAAAATTGCTTAGTAATATACAAGAACAAATGAAGATATGGACAGAACATTTTGAGGAACTTCTCAATAGACCATCTCCAACTAATCCCCCAGACATCCAGCCAGCAGAAGAGGATCTACAAATCAGCTGTGAACGACCAAGTAGAGAAGAAACAAAGAAAGCCATAAAGCTTCTGAAAGATGGAAAAACAGCTGGTCCAGGTTGCATTCCAGCAGAGGCCATCAAAACAAATATTGATACCTCTACAGAGATATTATTCAAACTACTTGGCAAAGTCTGGGAGAGGAAATACCAGCAGAATGGAAGGAAGGTTATCTGGTCAAGTTGCCTAAGGAGCACATTAACTACCGAATTGAAAAACACACTGTGGCCGAATTAAATTTTTTTCCCATTTTCATCCTTTAGGTGTTTGCACAAAGTAAGTTGTAGTTTTCGTAATTGTTTACAAATTTTTATGAATTACACGTCATTTTAAAGATAAATGAATTGTACTATTACAATAAGCACCGTTTGTAACTCTAATAGAGGTTGTTGCTATTTAACGGCCCTCCGATGGCCGAGGACTTGCAATATTTTCACAATTATAACTGCTTGCGCCCCATCGCTATCAAAATCACAATTTCAATCAATGTGCACACCGTTTTCACTCTTGTCCTCGTCGCTCGATCTATCAGTCAATTGTTGAAACACGTTTCTATCCTATTCAGCCGTTAGACGAGATGTACACGCATTTTTTGTAGTCCTATCACTAGTTGCCACGGTAAACAGTTTTGCACGATTTGGTAACTAACCCAAAACGCTGAAAAATATGAACATAATATCAATTTTCCAGTGTTCTACAACAACCATGCTTTGGGAATTTGTTTTCCAGTGGCAACTTAAAATCTCGAACCAGATCAGAAAGTGTTTCAGTACATTTTTCATTCGTTTTATTACTAAAATTAGATTGGCGCTCTGAGCGGCTTGCGGTCCAAATGTGTTTATTTTGTGAGCCGCTGACAGCGGCTTGCGGTAGTTAATGTGTTTTAAGAAGGGAAATTTACAAGAGGGCACAAATTATAGAGGAATAATGTTACGATCAGTGCCAGCAAAAGTATTAAACAGAATCATCCTTGAGAAATTAAAGGAGTCCATAGACAAGCAACTGAGAGATGAACAAGCAGGTTTTCGACAAAATAGATCCAGTACAGACCAGATAGCCACACTGAAAATAATAGTTGAACAAAGTCTGGAATGGAATTCACCGCTATACATCGGATTCGTGGACTATGAAAAGGCATTTGACAGTTCAGACAAAATCGTTTTGGAAATTGATGAGGCATTATGGAGTTCCCATGAAGATCATTAACTTAATAAAGAAGACATGTCATGCAGAGTTCTTCATGAAGGACAACTTACAGAACCGTTTAAGATTAGAACGGGAGTGAGACAGGGATGCCTCTTGTCTCCATTTCTTTTCTTACTAGCAATAGATTGGGTTATGAAAACATCGACATCACACAACAGAAATGGAATCCAGTGGAATCTGACTAAACAGCTTGATGATCTGGATTTTGCAGAAGACTTGGCTCTTCTGTCCCATAACCATAATCAGATGCAAGAGAAAATGAAAATTCTCGATGAGAGGTCACAACAAGTGGGCCTGAAAATACACAGGGAAAAGACAAAGAGTATGAGAATAAATGCAAGCAATGATAACAAGGTTGAACTTGAAGAAACACCACTAAAAGATGTCGAATCTTACACATATCTTGGAAGTAATATAGACAGAGTTGGAGGGACAGACAGTGATATCAAAATAAGAATACAAAAAGCAAGTGGAGCTTTCATTGCATTGGGAAACATTTGGAGAACAAGAGAAATCAAGTCCAACACAAAAATAAGAATCTTCAACTCATATGTCAATGGCAGTCCTATTGTATGGCTCTGAGACATGGAGAACAACAAAAACAACAACCAAACAGCTACAGACTTTTATAAACGGGTGCTTGCGTAGAATAGAAGGACAGAAATGGTATGACAAAGTCACAAATGTGGAATTGATGACAAAAACCAGAAAAGTGCCCGTGGAACAAGAGTTGAGAAGAAGACGCTGGCGATGGATAGGACACACATTGAGGAAACCTGTTGATAGCATTACAAGGCAGTCCTTGTTCTGGAATCCACAGGGAAAGAGAGTCAGAGGTAGACGAAAAAACACATGGAGAAGAGAACTGGAAACAGAGGTGAAAATGATGAGGAAAACATGGAAAGAACTTGAGCGGATGGCACAGGACAGGAAGACTTGGCATGTGTTTGTTGAAGGCCTATGCTCCTTGGGGAGCTAAAAGGTACTGATTGATTGTATCATGTCTTGATCTTTGTTGTTTTCTTCTCCGTGTATCATGCTTTAATGTTTGTTTTTTTCTTCTCTGTGTATCATTATGCACATATCTTAGTATCTGTGAGAGTAACCCGGATGTCTAATGTGGCCATCTTCCCTCCTTATCTCTGATCTACTTGATATCTTCTTTTTTTTTTTAAAGAAAGCATTTTACCAGAAGTGCCGATCGTAACCTGAATCATTCTGGCAACACTTTCACAGCTTTCAGAAAAGAAATGATCCATCATGTTTAGGTCTTCCCAGATCCGACAATGACACTATCGATAATATCCAAGTGTACTTTAGTCAAATGCGCGGTATAGAGGCGACGAAAACAAAAGAGCTGTTGTAATCCCTTCCCGCCGCCCCACCCCCCCCCCCCCCCCAAAAAAAATATACTGGGACTGTAGTCACCGAGTACCGTTAAGTTAATGGTAGGAGCTCGTAAAACGAGTTTTTTTTCCTGTGTTTTTATGGCTGCCGTGCGTGACCTCTTAATGTTTTCTCGTCGTTTGTTTTACTTAAACTTATTACTGTAAGCCTCTTAACTCAAGTACACTGTAAACTCCAAGTCTGACATGAATCACGCTCAGTGCACACACAAAGGTAGCACCCAATTTCTATGGTCTCTGCCACGTGAAACGAAGACATTAATAAAACAGTTTTTGTGGAGGAAAGAAAGAACTTCTTACCGTAAATTATCTTGAGCTATTTTTAAGCTATTCGCAAGAAAACGCGTGAACAAACATCTTTTTTTTCTGAGCACGTGCGTACTATGGTTATTGGCGTCTGCTTGTTGCGCGGGCTTACACAAGCACACGTGATGTGAAATACAGACCTCCAGGCGTCCTGAACCTCTGACTTAACGCTGTCATTATCTGCCCGGGGGGGGGGGGGGGGAGAGAATGTCTCCCATCTTGTCAGTTTTGTTCTTCTCGAAGAACTCTTCTCACCTCGATTTCTTTGTCTCATTCCGGTCTCTTGTTTGTTATATTGATAAAACATCGTTTCAAGGTCGCATTCCAAAAAAAATGAGATTTTCTCGCCCCGATTATCTGACGTTTTCAGCAGCAGACCTCTAAGTTTTCCATAATTCACCGCCAAACTGCAGCGCGTGATCAGCAGGTAAAACAAACAAAAATTACACGCCGTTGTCAGACAGACAAGATGTCGACAAGATTTCAATATTTTGGTTGTTATTTGGCATCATCTGCGTAGAAGAAGGTAAAGTCATAATAATCTAAACTTTCGTAGGCCTACTGTCGAAACTTGCCAAATATTACTGACGTGCATGATATCTGTCTATCTTTATTTATCTAATATCTATATATCTATCATCTCCGTATCTATTTATCCATCTATCTACCTGTCTGTCTACGTATTTCCTCCTCTAATCTGTCCCATTATCCGACACTTTCCTGGGTGCACTGATAAAAGTGCGCCTCTATTTTCTACGTCTGTCTAAAAATAAACCAGCCTATATTCAGTTTTTGTTGTTTCTGTCTCGGCAGGTTTTGTTTGTTTCTAGATTGGCTACGTTAGAAATATTTACGGTACAAGAGGCCACGACAAGCAACATTTTGGCAGCAGAATCTGTCGAGAACAGAAAGAGTAAGAGATAGGTCAACTTTATATATTTAACCAATAGGCGGTAACATGATAGACTGTCATCGCTGGGACTCGTCGACAAAATGGATGCTAATACAATTGGGGGAAAATGGGAGGGGGGATAATAGCGAATATATTCAAGACAAAAGACCGTGAATAAACAGTTTATAAATGGACATTACATTGAAATGACAAAAACTGGAGACAGAAGATTGTATTAGAGATGGATTGAAACAGATTGTGCTTGTGGGAGATTTGAACGCTGTATTAGAGATGGATTGAAACAGATGTGGTTGTGGGAGATTTGAACGCTGTATTATGTAATGTTATGATGTATGTATATAAGCATTACCTCGTCATCTACACAAGCACACACATGTTTCAGAAAGCACTCAGTAAAAGCATGTTCAGTTCGTAGCCATGTTTATTTACAGAATATCGTACATGTCAAGATTCGCATTATATTACAATGTGTGGTTCGTACTTTAATGTATTCATATTACATCCCCCCTTTTTTGAAAAAAAAATGTGTGCAAACATTTCCAACGAAATGTTTCATGTGAGAAAGGATAAGTATGTGTAATGCTCAGTGTGAGTATATATGTCACTGTCTGTATCGGCTGGGAGGTGTCACTGTACGGCCAGAACGAGTGGTGTAAAGTGCTGGTGGTTCTGCGGAAGTCCCTGGTTTAGCTTGAGTTGGTTGTGATTTCGGCCTTGGCGCTTGTTGGTTTTGTGGGGCACCAAGGTCTGGAGTTACTGCATTGTCTGTTGAAAGCATGGGAATTCTCTGTTCTGTTGTATTCTGTGGGATTTCTCTTATGTCCACTCTGTTTCGCCTCAGGAGGTTGCTGCTGCTGTCTGGTCTTAAAGTATAGCTCCTGGGTTCAGGGTTTCTGGAAATGATTGTTGCTTTTGACCATGTGTCATTGTTGTGGTTGTAGGTAGTTACATGCTGACCAGGATATAATGGTGGTAAGTCTTTAGCACATTTGTCATAGTTGGATTTCTGAACTTGCTGACGATGCTGAAGTTGATCATATGTGCTGTCTCTATGTTGTGGACGGAAGTGGACCTTAGATGGTAGGAGGTCTTTAATTCTTCTATCAAACATAAGTTCTGCTGGACTGTCGATCTTACTGTCTACCGGTGTTGTTCTCCATCTCAAGAGTGCTAGGTGTACATCCTCTGTTCTTGTTTTCTTCATGATTGACTTGATAGTTTGTATCTGTCTCTCAATGAAACCATTAGATTTAGGGTATCTAGGTGATGATGTTGTGTGTTTGATCTTCCAGTCCTTAGTGAAGTTTCTGTATGCTTGACCTGAGAAATGTGGACCGTTGTCTGATCTAATTTCATCTGGGATGCCAAACATGCTGCAATACTTCTTTGTAATGTCTGCAATAACAGCTGATGGTGAGGGTTGTGGAAGTTTCTCAATGATGGGAAATTTGCTGTAGTAATCAGCAATAATAAGATAGTCATTATTGTCGATTGAGAAAATATCAGTTCCTATAATGCTCCAAGGGCTCAATGGTATGTCTGATGGTATGAGAGGTTCTCTGCACTGCCTATTTGCATGTTCTTGGCAAATTGAACAGTTTTTACATAGTGTTTCTATGTCCTTGTTTATCTGTGGCCAGTAAACATCTTTCTTTGCTCTCAGTTGTGTCTTCACAATACCAAGGTGACTATTATGGAGCTGTTTAAGGATGATATCGCGTTGTGTTTCTGGTACAACAATGCGATCTCCTTTAAGGATCAGACCATCTTCGATGCTTAACTCGTCCCTCATCGAGTAGTATGGACGGATGTGTGTTGGAACTTCCCTGATAGAGCTTGGCCATCCATGGTATATCAGTTCTTTGAGAGAGTTAAGGATAGGATCTCTCATTGTGTCTTCTCTGATGTGTTCAAGCCGATTATCGCTAAACTTGACAAAATCAACTTTGATGTTTGGGGTAAGATCTGCTGTCTTGTTGGGGTTTGGTAGTCTGCTGAGAGCATCTGCAAGACCTATATCCTCTTTAATGTTGTTAATAGTTACCACACTCAGCTTTTCGCACATTGGTAAACCCAAAATTGCAGGTCCTTCAACATCTACCAAGTAAAATGTTGACAATGTCCATTCAGAGCCTCTGTATGAACATTCAAGTGTTACTGCTCCAAAACAGTCTATACTTGTTCCATTGTAAGCTCTTAGCTTTGTCCTGCCACTCCTACTTTTTACATCCCTTGTGGGAAATCCTTGCTCATCCACCTTGTCAGGCATGATCTGTCTGAATATTCTTAAGGGTAGAGTGTTACCTTGGGCACCTGTGTCTATCTTGAACCGAATATATCTTTCTTTGTGCCTTTTAATTCCTGGTATTCGGAATTGTACCTTGCAGAAAGCCTGCGTTCTCTTTGGTTCATTACTGAAAGTTAGTATCTTCACAGTATCAAAAGTGGAAGGATCACTTTCTTCACTGGAGTCAAGGTCCTCAGTCATCATAGAGTGTGTTTGTTTTGACGACTTTCTGCTGTGAAGTTTGTGTTGAGCACTGTCTTGTTTCCTCTTGAAACATAATTTTATCCAGTGGCCCCTCTTTCTGCAGTAATGACATGTAGAGTCTTTAGCTGGACAGTGGTTTTGTATGTGGTTTAGGCCACAACATTTACACATAGCACCTCTGCTTGTGTTGTGTTTTTCTTGTTGCTTCGAACCAGTTGCTTTGTTTTGTTTGGGTTTATAGCTTTTTACTGCATCCACCTGGGCTGTTACTGTACCTTGCTGAATTTGTTTAATGTTTAGTGCTTGTGCCTCGTGTTTCCTGCCTTCATCCAGAAGTTGTTGTAAAGTTAGTGTATCACTCTGGCTCAGTAGCCATTTCTGGAACTCTGGCATTGGTGTGCTAAGAAGGATCTGTTCAATAATTCGCTCTTTTTCTTCTTCTTTGTTAAATTTACATACACTTGTTTTCTCCTTGATGCGAGTGAAGAAATCATCTAAACTTTCATCAGGTTTCTGTCGCAGGTGGTGGAGTTCTAATCTTGCCGCTCTAAAGTTTGTGTGCTTTATGATCAGACGTTTTTCAAATTCGTCCAATATGGCTACGGGGTCGGTCGCTGACTCAACAGGCATGGCGGTAGCAAAACTGTTGTAAATTTTCAAACCTTCATCGTCCAATGCTTCTAGGATATATGGAGTTAAGGTTTGTCCTTCCAGACCAGTGGTCTTGGAATATAGATCTATGCGTTGGCGCCATAACAAGAAAGCTTCACTCTTATCACCTCGACCGGCAAATCGCATTTGCGGTGCGCTGCGGTAGTGTTTAGTTTCCATGGTTGACCTCAATGACGAATTTTAGCCGAACAAACTGTACTCACGTGTTATCGTGTAGCTGTTTTGCGTCGGTCCGGTATCGACCGCTGCCACCATGTAATGTTATGATGTATGTATATAAGCATTACCTCGTCATCTACACAAGCACACACATGTTTCAGAAAGCACTCAGTAAAAGCATGTTCAGTTCGTAGCCATGTTTATTTACAGAATATCGTACATGTCAAGATTCGCATTATATTACAATGTGTGGTTCGTACTTTAATGTATTCATATTACATATTAGAGATGGATTGAAACAGATTGTACTTGTGGGAGATTTGAACGCTGTATTAGAGATGGATTGAAACAGATTGTGCTTGTAGGAGATTTGAACGCTGTATTAGAGATGGATTGAAACAGATTGTGCTTGTAGGAGATTTGAACGCTGTATCAGAGATGGATTGAAACAGATGTGCTTGTGGGAGATTTGAACGCTGTATTAGAGATGGATTGAAACAGATTGTGCTTGTAGGAGATTTGAACGCTGTATTAGAGATGAATGTAGGATAAAGAGAGAGGAATAGTACCTCATAGTGAGAGACAGCCATGTCCTTTTTAGGATAGTCAGGATCCTATTTGGTTCTCCTCTCTTTGTCTAGCTCATGTATGGCTCCGTGAATACCGCTTGTGTACGGCGGTGGCCACATCCCGGGCAACAGTCTTGGCTGACTGGCTAAACTACATGGGTGGAGTAGGAGCAATCTTACTCAAGGGAATGTCCATCCCTAGTACACAAAGACTGAGACGGTGAGTGAGGCGGAGGAATCTGAGAAGATCAACGGCTCGCAAAGCGAAACAGCAAAGTGTGTGGCGCACTAGAGGCGTGTCGGACATAGACAAGGACAATGGCTAGCCACCGTGGAAGAGATTGGGGCCTTACCACGTACTTCCTACAGAACGTAATGGGATCACAACAACAAGATAAGAACCGATATGTAGAGAACTCTCTGTCCCCTGGGGAAGAATCTACTGTACAAATTAACAGGGAAGAGGCAACTTCTCTAATGAGTAAGGAAGTACATAATGACGTGTGTTCCTTAAATTCTTTTGAAAGGGAGCATTCTGAGAAAGGCCACCTAAAAACTAGTAGGAGAAGCCTAAAAATAGGAACATGGAATGTTAGAACTCTAAACGGAGAAGGAAAGCTTGACAATCTTATATTAGAGGCAACAGACATGAAACTCGATATACTGGGAGTTGCAGAGGCAAGACTTTTAGATACAGGCTAACATAACAAGAGACCAGTACACGCTTATACACTCAGGAGGAGAAAAACATGAAAGAGGGGTAGGAATGTTGATAAAGAAGGAGTTAGAAAAATACGTATGTGGATACTGGACACACAATGACAGAATGATGTTACTAAAGATGAGAGCAAAGCCATTCGACATATCAATCTTACAAACTTATGCACCAACTAAAGATCATAGCGAGGAAGAAATAGAAGAATACTATGAAGAGCTACAAAACACACTTAAACCAGCCAAATCTACAGATGTGTTGATAGTAATGGGTGATATGAATGCAAAAGTAGGAAAAGGAAAATACAAGAAAATAGTAGGACAGTATGGATTAGGGACAAGAAATGATAGAGGAGACAGACTGATAAGGGTGGAATTAGGATGCCGTCAAATTACCACCTCTATCGACACCAGGTATTACAATGCAAGATGTGGGTGTCTTATCTGGTTTAGATTGTTGCGGTGTGTGTGTTGCAGTAGAACAGTTCAGGGTACACCACAGGCAACATGACGTGTAGAGTCATAAAAATGGTAACTTCGCTTTAGGTTTATACCATTTATTGCACGCCACAAAACAGTCATGATACTTATGTTATCATCAGCATAGTATAACGAATGCAGCATTCAAACTCATGTTAACTGACAGTCATGTAGGAGTCAATACTCAATAGTTGTATGGAAAACAAATATCATAGCGAAGCTTGATAAATAATACATATAACTTCTGCAACCGTGGTCAGCTGCAGATCCTTAATGTTCATAGACAATAATAATTATTCCTTCCTGATGCTAGCAGATCAGATGTATACAATACGTCCGTTTACTGTCTGCACGTGAGTAGCATACATGGATTACAGGTCAGCTCGACCTTTATAACCTTCCTAAGTCTAACCATCTGACTTGGACGTGATCTCTGATATAACGAATCCTGGAACACAGACAATAGTCTTGTTGGTCTAGAGCGACCCATAGATATATAACTAGTTCAGGTATAAAGATACCGGTGACTTAATCCTAGTCAAAGTACCTCTCCATTTTGAATCACACAGGCGAGCAAAAAGGCGACAAAATGACGAACCTCTAGATGATAGCCTAAAGTTCGATACAAGAGGAATTACCTTATTTCGGAAAATCAACCATGAACATATGCCTCCAGGCAGGCTTGAATAATACGGGGAAATAGTCTAGTTAGCTAACTAACTCACAAAGACAATGTATTTCCCTCAGAGAATCACAAGACGCAGTCGCGTCCGCTCGCTAATCAGTCCATTTCTCAACTCCCCGACCTGGGCGGAACAACAAACGACAACCCAGTCGAGACATGCGCAGAGTGACAATCTCTGAGTCGCTGTTCACAATAAGACGATTCTAAGAACATTCGAGATAAAAGTCTTACACAGTCGCGCCTTTTATGGACATGAACAGAAGCGTTAAGAAAGGTTTCAAACATCTACAACAGTTGACTGATACTACCAAATAAGGAGATATGGTCACGCTTCGTTCAAGACATTATAGACCGAACGTGTCTCTATACAAGAGGAGGTAAACTCATAAAAAATAGCAGTATCGATATATCGGGTTCTGTCCCTTTGACCATAAAATATATATAACATGCATTTCAGTCAAATAATGATCATACATACGAAAAACGATCATACAAAGACTTTGGAAAAAAGTAATTATTTGTGCGTAACATTACCGCACCCTCCCGGGAAAAAAAAAAATGAAACTTTTTTTTTTTTTAAATCCTGGAGCCGGAAAAATCTAGGCTCCTAACGCACGTATGATGCGCGGATATACCTAACAAAATAGCTCAACACTTGGAGCGAAACTGAGATCATATCCCAGGTCCTTAGAGAAAAATTTATCTAAGTATACGCGTATATATCCCAGGAAGGTGCCACCAACACAAACCACAATGATGGCAACATCATAATAAAAGTCAAATTATTCTCATACCAATATATGAAATCAAATATATTATTATGATATCATACAATGTGTTGCAAATAGCGGTGTAATATATTAATATACCGCACTATTTTATTACATTATGTAATGCATCAGTAACTAATAAGTAATACATGTGTTGATCTTCGTTGACATAAAACATTCAATAGAAGAAGATGTGGACATCATCCGCTCCCAATCTAGGACAGGACTTGATATACTCAAAGTTCCACAATGGACACAATCTCGCATCTTCAATGATGTGCTGCGAAAATATCAATAACACAAATCTTAAAGACAACTGGTAAATCTCTCAATACAATCCTGAAAATAATTTATTTAAATGTGGCCGAGTGATCTTTTGGCCCGTATATCACTAACTAAGCCTTCTTAGATAATTACATGGTACAATGTTATAAATTCCCCCTCAAAAAAGTGAGAAAAAAAAAAAATCTACTAACATGTCATTATAACATTGGACTGTATATCAGGAAATATATATATGACAGAAGAATCATGTGGAATCGTGTGGGCATCTGGACAGAATGTCCGCCATTACATTATCCGAACCACGGATAGCTCGAACCGAGAAATGAAATGGTTGAAGAGCTATGGCATAACGAGTGGACCTCGAGCTCTTCAAGTTTTTGCTCTGAATAGCAGTAAGCGCTTTCTGGTCGGTTTCCACAATGAAATGTGCGCCTAGAAGAAATCTTTGTAACTTCAGAATAGACCATACCATAGCCAATAACTCACGGTCTAAAACCGAGTAATTCTTTTCTGCAGCATTTAATTTCCTAGAGATATACATCACCGGATGCAGAGTATCAGAATACTCCTGCATTAGTGCTGCCCCAATCCCAGTTGACGAGGCGTCACTTCGAAGAACAAAAGTCTTCTCAATAGTAGGTAACCTAAGAATAGGTGGAGATGAAAATAGGTCTTTAACCTGGTCCAATGAGGATTGACATTCTTTAGACCAGCGGATCAAATTAGGCGACCCTTTCTTCAATAAAGTAGAAAGCGGTGCCATAATGGAGGACAGATTCGGAATGAATCGTCCGTAGAATTGGATCAAACCTAATAGACTCCTTACTTGTTTCTTTGTCTTAGGGACCGAAATGTTAAGTATTTTTGAAACATTGTGGTCCTCTGTCTTTAAAAGACCATGACCAACACGATGACCTAGGAAAGAAATCTCACTAAATCCTATAAAGGCTTTAGAGGGTTTTGCAGTCAAGTTATACTCGCGAAGAGTAGACAGTAATTCGTATAAACCCAAATAGTGATCTTCCCAGGAATCACTGAATAGACAGATATCATCTAGGTATGCTATGACATCTGTACGATATGCGAGAATTCGCCGCATCATGCGTACGAATGTAGCAGGGGCGTTCATAAGACCAAAAGGCATGAAATTCCATTGGAATAAACCCCTAGGTGTAGAAAAAGCTGTAAAAGGTTTGGCACGTTCAGTTAGCGGGACTTGCCAATAACCTTTAGACAAATCTAGTTTGGTAAAGAATCTAGAATTAGAAAGTTTATTGAGTAGCTCTTCTAATGAAGGCATAGGTTCAGCATCGAACTTCGTAACTTGGTTCAATTTGCGATAATCTACGCAAATGCGAATGTTATTATCCTTCTTTCGAACAATAACCATAGACGAAGAGTATGCTGAAGTGGATGGTTCAATGATTTCCAAACGTATCATTTCATCCAATTCTTTTTCGACTTGAGACTGGAAATGGATAGGTATTGGATAGGGTCTGACTCTGATAGGATTATGATCAGTTAGCACAATGTCATGTTCAATGACATGTGTGTGTCCCGGGATGTCTGTAAGAACATCCTGAAATGTTTGCAACATCGAAGAAACTTGTCGATGTTCCTCAGCGGAAAGATTTGGAGAAACGGTCACGTTTTTCCAAGATTCCGTAGAATAAAGTGGGACCATAGAAAGAGGAAGATTGACATCAGAAAAAGTAGTTTCCTCATCCTGTATAACTGACAGAGATGAGTATTGACCATGAGGTACTTGAGAATTGTCCGTTGCCTGGAAAATAGGCTGCAAATAGTCTGGTCTTTCATAAAATTCCGTGAGCATATTTATGTGGAAAGTTTTATGCTTTCCATCAATATCGACAACATAGTCGACATCAGAAATTTTGGAGACTATTGCATATGGACCTTTCCATGCAATTAGAAGTCTGTTCTCCCTTGAAGGAAGTAGAACGAGAGCTTTGTCACCTGGACAAAGTTGTCGTAGACATCTATTCTTATTTGCAAACTGCCTTGCCTTTTCTTTAGCAAATTCGGAAGACGAAGTTGCTAGTTTGCATGCCTCGATGATTTTTTTCCTAAGAGCAATGACGTACTCATAAGAAGATTGAGTCTCATCGCTAATATTATCGGCAGTGATTAGATCGTGAAGTAAAGACATAGGGCCGCGCGGTTGCGCGCCAAAGACAAGTTCAAAAGGGGAAAACCCCGTATGTTCATTGGGGACCTCTCTATACGCAAAGAGAGCCGCGGGTAAGACCCTGTCCCAATCCTGAGGATGATCCTCAGTTATTTTACCCAGTAAAGTTTTTAGAGTCCTATTTAAACGTTCGACCAACCCATTAGACATTGGGTGATAGATACTGCTGAGAGACCTTTTTATATGTAGCATAGACATTACCTGTGACATAGTGTCTGATATAAGTTGAGTGCCATGGTCTGACAATATTTCTCCGGGAAAACCCAAGCGAGAAAATATCAGCCAAAGAGCGTCTGCGATATCAGCAGTTGAGATGCTCTTGAGAGGTATTGCCTCTGGCCAACGTGTGCACATATCGACACATGTAAGAATAAATTGATGTCCTCTAGCCGACTTAATTCTAAAAGGACCGATAATATCTATTGCCATTTTTTGAAAAGGGCGAATAGGAATGTCAGCAGCCTGGATAGGCGCAGCATGTCGTGGTCCTTTAGATTTGACCTCCTGACATACTTTGCAAGAGCGACAGTACATTCGTATGTCCTTGCTCACAAATGGCCAAAAGAAAGCCGCAAGAACCCTCGACTTTGTACGGGAAAAACCCATATGTCCAGCACATTGCGAGTCATGAGCATGTTGCAATATTTGCAATCTCATGCTCTTAGGCACAAGAATTTGTGAATGAGTGGACGTAGTCGAGTCTTGTACCATACGTACAAGTACGCCGTTCTTCATAGAAATCCAAGATTTTCTATTAGTATTTTGATTAGGATCACCTTTTTTTGCTAGAATGAAGAATTTTTGTAAAGACGGATCTTCTTCTTGCAATTTGATAAATGAGTCACGTGTAATAGTCAAGTGACTATTTTGTTCATTTACTTCATCATTATTAGTTAATGAAGTTTGAGGTGGATCCAGAGCATGTGCTCTTGTGACCACCGCATTGGTAGCTTCAATGTTTTGCTCTTCCCAAACAGCAATCTGCTGTGGGGTACATTCCCTAACTCCGTGAATACGACCAATAATAAGGTCCGCAATAGGGTTTGGAAGTAGACACGCGTGGACCTCTCCCGTGAAGAAAGGAGTAGCAATATGTATTATGGCAGTAGGATATTTTTCCAACGTGCCACCAAATGTGACACATTTGATGACCTTTCCTGTAGCACAGAATGGATCTACAAGAGATTGCCTAACCCCGACAGTAGTACATCCAGAATCAAACAACACTGAGACTGGATTACTATTTACAAGCCCCTTATGTAATATAAGAGAACCTCTCCCATCATGAGCAACATTAGCAGGAAGAGCGGGCAAAGGATGACCACAGCTTAGAGTACTAATGGTTTTCGGATCAAATAAAGTACTGCATTGGATACATTTATTTGCCCTACCAAAGTCAAAAGATGAGCATCCGATAGCATTATGGTCTTTATCATTATTAACCTGTTTATCTGCTCCCTGAGATTCTTGTTGAACAGAGTTTGTCTGTTGATATCTTTTTCTCTTTTGTTGCGATCTACCGCGACCATTATTGCCTCTGCAATTATCATTAAAGCCCGTACTGTAATTTTCATCCTGGTTTGAGTTCCAGTTTCCATAACTGTCATTACCATCTCTATGCTGTTGAGAACCTCTATTATCTTGGTATTGAGGTCTCTGCAAAAAATATTTTCCTCTATACCGATTACCTTTATGAAAATTTCTAAAGTTACCGGGAATAGAATACCGTGTAATATTAGGTTGTCTCCAGTTCTGGGAAGAAGAATCTCCCTGAAATTGATTACTATGGTTCTGGGCATAATTACGGTTACTCTTTTTATTGAAATTTTGCTGGCTACCCTGAAATTTACGCATAAAATTTGGGCCATAAGGTGCTGCCGAAGCAACTGGCAGACCTTCTTTTACCTTAGAGTTGCTAATGGTTATGTGAGGATGTGCAGTAACATACTGGCTACAGTATTCTTCCATTTCTTTTATATTTTTAGGCTTACGCTCATGAAGAAAAGAAAGAAAAGCTTCATTAACAGAAGACATAACCTTGTCTCTAAGAAGTAAGTCCATGAGGGCTTCAAATGTACTTTCTGTCTTAGAAAGCTCAACCCATCGTAAAAAAGTAAGACGTATGCCTGAGATGAATTCTAAGAATTCAACTCCAGTTTCTGGTAACATGTTTTTAAATTTAAGACGATATCCGTCTTCGTTAAGTTGGTACTTCTTTAACAATGCCGCCCTGACAACCTCATAGTTGTTCTTGTCAGGCACATCTACCATACCCAACAAAGTCAAAGCATCACCTCTAAGTATCTTGGACAGATGATAAACATATAATGTTTTATCTATATTATGCACCTTACATGCACTTTCAAATCTATCTAGATAAAATGTTATATCATCAATTGAAGCATTGAATGCTGGTAAATTAAGCTTGAAATCAACAGCATTAGACTTATTAGCAGATGATACCTTATTAGCATCATTAGCATTACTAGATAACTTCAACTTTTCTAACTCCAAAGCTAAGAGTTTTTCTTCATGTTCCATTTTTGCTTTTCTCTCATCAGCTTCTCTTTGTAACCTTCTTTCTTCAGCCTCAGCCTGTTTTTCTAATCTTTTATTTTCAGCCTCTATTTCAAGTCTCTTATTTTCAGCTTCTTTTTCAAGTCTCTTATTTTCAACCTCAGCCTGAAGTCTCTTCTCCTGAGATTCTGCTTCTCTTTTTTGTTTTTCCATTTCCATTTGTAATCTCTTTTCATCTACCTGCATCTGCAGTTTTAAATTTTCAGCATCTATTCTCTTTTGTTCAGTTAGTTCTTTCATTTTCTTTTCCTCCGACTTCAATGCCTTGGCATATTGAACAGTCGCAAATTCTTCTAATTTATCACCTGTCTTCCCAAGGGCTTTACCCTGCTCAATAAAGTACTCAAATGTAGACATGATGTCTAAAATGTGAGTACAGAACCTGAAATAATTAATTATCTTATTTCAATCTTAATAGCAACAAGACTTAATAAAGTGCTTGTATAATTACTATGTTTACTCCAATCTCTGTGGGAAACAAGACTTGACACCAATTTGTATTATCAGTTGTACAATAATATCACAAGTCACCTCTTAATTATCAGTGCACTACCCAAATCAGTGCATAACCATCAGTTATTTATCATAACTGCACTACAATAGTGCATAAGCAAAAAACCACCAGTTAGTTATGATAAGTGCACTATAGATCAATAGTGCATGAGCATATATGTAACAATAGTGAAAGCTAACTATGCAAGAACTATGCAAACAATAACAAGACAATGTAAACAATAACAAAGTACCAACAATGTAAACAAAACAAAGATCAAAGTCAATGTAAACAATAACAAAGATCAGAGTCAATGTAAACAATAACAAAGATCAAGTCAATGTAAACAATAACAAAGATCAGAGTCAATGTAAACAATAACAAAGATCAAACAATACGAAAACATTCGCATAAGTCAAATAAATAAACAGCGAAACTAAAAAGAATATGATGACAGAATGCGAAGATATGACAAACAAATGACGCTACAGTATATACACAAAAATTTACGTGAAGAACTGAATAATAGAAAAGAGGAGACCTACAAATACAAACAATTGAAATCGAAACTAAAAAACAGAAAGAAAGAGAGAAACAAAAAAAAATATACAAAAAACGAAAATAAAGCACAACTCGTCACAACTAAACAGATATAGCAACGATTGTCGCTAGCAAATTTCACAGTAGGAAATTCGCACAGTCCCTAACGAAAACGCTAACAGTAGAACCTCTGTGACGTGGTATCATCTACTGAAAGACACCGCCCAACCGAGAAAACCCGCAGAAATATAAACATATAAATACAAATCCAAATAACATATAACATGTAAACATATAAAGAGTGCGAAAAATGTGATAGACAGAAGGCTCAGTTAGAACATAAGGGCACAGTTCACAAACAAAACAGGCCACTTAACTTCTATGTATCCACAACGTCAGCACAGTTCAGAACAGGATGTGATCAGCATTCTTAGGACAATGATCCAACGTTGATCCATATCTGCTCTCGTAAACTGCCATGACGAAGGAAATGAGCTTCTAACAGGAAACAGCTTCTGACAGGAAACAGCTTCTGAACTTGACCTTCTGAATCTGCAACAGTAATTCTGAGACCGGAACAGTTGTTACGGCACTTGTCCTTCTTCTCAACAGATCAGGAAATCCATTCGCTCGGTACTTGTCCTTCTATTTGTAGACAAACTTCAATACCGCCGAGCAGCGCCGGGTAGTTTCAAAATATCAACAACTGTCAGTACTGCTGCGTCTTTCAAAAAATTTCATCAAAGGTGATGAATAGCAACTGCAATGTTGTCTTGTAGTCTGCTGATGATGTCTGGGTTTGTTGACCCCCTTGAGAGTTGGTACCAGAATAAACCAACTATTGGCCACCATGAATTGATAAGGGTGGAATTAGGATGCCGTCAAATTACCACCTCTATCGACACCAGGTATTACAATGCAAGATGTGGGTGTCTTATCTGGTTTAGATTGTTGCGGTGTGTGTGTTGCAGTAGAACAGTTCAGGGTACACCACAGGCAACATGACGTGTAGAGTCATAAAAATGGTAACTTCGCTTTAGGTTTATACCATTTATTGCACGCCACAAAACAGTCATGATACTTATGTTATCATCAGCATAGTATAACGAATGCAGCATTCAAACTCATGTTGAGGAGCCGCGCTAGCGTAGTGGTTACAACACCGCTCTGGCGACCGGGTGATTCAGGATCAAACCCGGGCGACGGCATTTGAGGATTTTTCGTCGACCGGGAATTGGACTGGATTAACTCGAGACCTGGCGAGAACATTTGAAGGAGTGTTGTCGACCAGGGATTGGCGGCTCCTGAGCCGACCCAGCTGCAATGGGTACCTCCGAAATCGGAGAGTATTTGCCTGAATGGCGAGGGACACCTGTCTCTGTACAAGTAAAAAGGGATACTCACGTAAAATCAATGTCAGGTTAGACATAGTAATAACCTGAGATTTCGCCTCGAGTATTAGCGGGCGTACGAAAAAAAAAAAAAAAAAAAAAAAAAAAACTCATGTTAACTGACAGTCATGTAGGAGTCAATACTCAATAGTTGTATGGAAAACAAATATCATAGCGAAGCTTGATAAATAATACATATAACTTCTGCAACCGTGGTCCGCTGCAGATCCTTAATGTTCATAGACAATAATAATTATTCCTTCCTGATGCTAGCAGATCAGATGTATACAATACGTCCGTTTACTGTCTGCACGTGAGTAGCATACATGGATTACAGGTCAGCTCGACCTTTATAACCTTCCTAAGTCTAACCATCTGACTTGGACGTGATCTCTGATATAACGAATCCTGGAACACAGACAATAGTCTTGTTGGTCTAGAGCGACCCATAGATATATAACTAGTTCAGGTATAAAGATACCGATGACTTAATCCTAGTCAAAGTACCTCTCCATTTTGAATCACACAGGCGAGCAAAAAGGCGACAAAATGACGAACCTCTAGATGATAGCCTAAAGTTCGATACAAGAGGAATTACCTTATTTCGGAAAATCAACCATGAACATATGCCTCCAGGCAGGCTTGAATAATACGGGGAAATAGTCTAGTTAGCTAACTAACTCACAAAGACAATGTATTTCCCTCAGAGAATCACAAGACGCAGTCGCGTCCGCTCGCTAATCAGTCCATTTCTCAACTCCCCGACCTGGGCGGAACAGCAAACGACAACCCAGTCGAGACATGCGCAGAATGACAATCTCTGAGTCGCTGTTCACAATAAGACGATTCTAAGAACATTCGAGATAAAAGTCTTACACAGTCGCGCCTTTTATGGACATGAACAGAAGCGTTAAGAAAGGTTTCAAACATCTACAACAGTTGACTGATACTACCAAATAAGGAGATATGGTCACGCTTCGTTCAAGACATTATAGACCGAACGTGTCTCTATACAAGAGGAGGTAAACTCATAAAAAATAGCAGTATCGATATATCGGGTTCTGTCCCTTTGACCATAAAATATATATAACATGCATTTCAGTCAAATAATGATCATACATACGAAAAACGATCATACAAAGACTTTGGAAAAAAGTAATTATTTGTGCGTAACACAGACTTACCCAGTTCTGTGAAGAAAACCAGCTGGTCATATGTAACACCTTTTTTGAACACCACCCAAGGAAATTATACACATGGAAAAGCCCAGGAGATGTAACACGAAATCAAATCGACTATATCATGATAAAACATAGATTTAAGAACAGTGTCACAAGTGCAAAGACACATCCTGGCGCCGACATAAATTCAGATCACAATCCAGTCGTCATCAAAGTAAATATAAAGCTGAAACGAGCAGGAAACAAAAGACAGGAGGAACCCCAGATAGAAATATCAGCGCTGAAACAACCAGATATAAAACAGAAGTATTTAATCGACGTCAAAAATAAATATCAACAGTTATTGACAGAAAGCATGGAGCAGTATAGAAGAGAAAACCCAGAAGAAAAAGCAACCGCAAAATGGGAATGCTTAAAAACAAGCATACAATCAGCAAATGCAAATTTACCTAAAAAAGGAGTCTAAGAAAAATCAAATTTGGATGACAGATGACATCTTGAATAAAATGGCAGAAAGAAAGAAAGCAAAAAACACTCCAGAATATAAAACAATAGACAATGACATACGTACTATGTGTAGAGAAGCAAAAGAACGGTGGATAGAAACAAAATGCAAGGAAATAGAAGACTTGGAAGCAAAGCACATGACAAGAGAAATGCTTGAAGAAATAAAGAAATTATCAAATCGGTCGCGGTTTGCACAAGGAGGAAGCTGTATCAAGAACAAAAATGGTGTAATATTACTTGATGAAGAAAGACATATCAAACAGATGGGCAGAATACGTAAAAGAACTATTCGAGGACAACAGAGGTAAAAAAACCATCACCAGATTCTAATGAAGGCCCAAACATTCTCAGATCAGAAGTAGAGAATGCCATTCATATGATACAAAAAGGAAAATCAGCAGGCATGGATAACATAAACATTGAAATGATAGAAGCTCTGGAGAGCTTTGGTATAGATACAATCACAGAAATATGCAACGATATCTACAATACAGGATATATACCACACGACATGAAGACATCAGTTTTTATAACATTGCCCAAACAACCAAATGCAACAGAATGTTCAGACTTCAGAACAATCAGCCTGATGAGTCATGCAATTAAGATACTGCTCAAAATCATACAGGAAAGAATAAAAAGTAAAGTAGACAGCGAAATCCAAGAAGAACAGTTTGGTTTTAGACGCAACAGTGGAACAAGAGAGGCAATATTTTGCCTAAGAATATTAGCAGAAAAATATACAGAGGTCCAAAAAAGTATGTATATGTGCTTCATTGACTAAAAGAAGGCTTTTGACAGAGTCCATCATGAGAAAATTATTGAATGCCTTGAAGACATAGGTATTGATGGAAAAGATATAAGAATACTCAGTAACCTTTATTGGGAGCAAACTGCCACAGTCCTATCTGGAAGGAATTATTCACCATACATAGACATAAAAAGAGGTGTCAGACAAGGTTTTGTGCTGTCCCCCTGCCTATTTAATTTATACACCGAAAAAATTTTCAAACAGATACAGGAAATACCAGGACTGAACATCAGTGGAAGGTCAATAAACAACCTTAGATATGCAGATGATACCGTGTTGTTAGCTGAAAGCGAACAGGAGTTACAAGAACTAGTGAAGCATGTGAACAGCATAAGTCATTAATATGGACTCGACATTAATATTGAGAAAACAAAAACTATGATAATTAGCAAAACAGACGATAAACCCACATTAAAGATAAGCGTAAATGGGAAAATCCTGGAACAAGTCAAGAGCTACGTATATCTTGGTCATATAATAACAGAAGATGGCAGATGTGAAACAGAAATCGAGAAGAGAATAGGAATGGCCAAAGCTACATTCAACAACATGAAACATTTACTGACATCCAAACAGTTATCTCACAAATTAAAATTGAGAATCATAAAGTGTTATATATATTCTGCATTTCTGTATGGTGCAGAAACATGGACGATGAATAAGCATTTGGAAGAAAGAATTGAGGCTCTTGAAATGTGGATATATAGAAGAATGGGGTGTATCTCATGGAAAGAGATGAAAACAAATAAGGAGGTCCTAGAAAATCTAGGTATGAAAAGAGAAATAATGAGGGAGGTCAAAGTTCGGCAGCTAAAATACTTTGGCCACATAAAAAGGCATAACACCTTGCAGAAGACCATAACAGAAGGGAGAGTTGAAGGCAAACGTGCAAGGGGAAGACAGCGCTATAAGTGGGAAGATAACATCAAGAGATGGACAGGAAAGAGTCTATCAGAGTGCACCACCAAGACAAGAGACAGAAGACGTTGGAGATCCATTACAGCCAACCTTCTTTGTGGAGATGGGAACTGATGATGATGATGATTAGAGATGGATTGAAACAGATTGTGCTTGTGGGAGATTTGAACGCTGTTTTAGAGATGGATTGAAACAGATTGTGCTTGTAGGAGATTTGAACGCTATATTAAAGATGGATTGAAACAGATTGTGCTTGTGGGAGATTTGAACGCTGTATTAGAGATGGATTGAAACAGATTGTGCTTGTGGGAGATTTGAACGCTGTATTAGAGATGGATTGAAACAGATTATGCTTGTGGGAGATTTGAACGCTGTATTAGAGATGGATTGAAACAGATTGTACTTGTGGGAGATTTGAACGCTGTATTAGAAGACAGTTATAAGTGCTAGTGCTAAGACTTAATGCCTCGTGTAAGAGCTTGACCGTCTCTGAAGATATGAGGAAATAATAGGACTACAACACCCTCAGGCATGTCGTACAAGGCTGTGCTTGGAGCTGGCAACTTCATCATGTAGAACAAATTGACACGGAAACTACAACGGCAAGACCGCGTGAATGTTTGGTGCAGGCTTACTACAAGGGAACTAGCTACATTTGTGGCTCCTTGCTCCATATGTAGCGCAACAGAAAATGATGATGTTAGATAGAGAGAGAGAAGACGCCATTATTACTTGGGACAACACTCACCATTGTTCATAAATTATTTGTATCAAGACCAGGTTATCTAATCGAGCCTAATACATAATGAGTTACGATATAAATGAAGGATACGGTACTTGTCTAAGGTTGCAATAAGCGTGCTGGACAAACAGATGTGTAACAAATACTCTTGATGCACGTGGCTTATATTATCATTGATGATGATGTTGTTACAGCATAAAAGCTAGTGACAGCAATAGCCGCGCAGAGCAGGTCTTAACTTTTAACTTTGACTTTTCCTAGCTAGAAGTTTTCATTCTTTTTATCGCTTTTTTTTAACCTATGCAGACAAGGTAAAAGTGAGTTGCCTTACCTGGAGAACCAGGTTAAATATCTGCTGCAGCAGATGTTGTTGTTCTTGGAGTTTATTGTTGCGCACTCTGGGTTCTTACAACCAACCTCTCACAAAAATAGCTTACCGATGCATCTCGAATTTATTTCTGCTCCTAATTCCCTGAAGAGCTCGTAACGCCCAGACTCAGTGTTTTGATGCACGCGTCACGTCTGTTGACTTACGACAGGTATCAGGGCTGTACTAGAAACAGTCTGATACATGGCTTCTTGCTTGTTCCCCGAAAACATGCAGATATCACTACATGGCATTGGGCCGAAGGGCGAGAACCCAAGCGCCGCTCAGTCAATAACAACAATATTAATGATGAGCTGAATTGATGACAGAAATTCAGCTTGTAAATTTGAAAATCACAAGGTAGCCTATTCATTTTCCACAGCTTGAACAAACACATCGTGCACAGTTTCGAAATACTCTAAATCATGTCTTAGAGTTGGAGGTGAATGGGCCACACACTAAGGGTGTCAACTATTAGCATAAAAAAGTATTGCTTTATTCTGGAATGTCCAGTGTAGAAGAAATAGAATGAGATAAAAAAAAAAAAAACACATGAACAAGGGAACTAAGGATACATTTAAGCAGTATAAAAATATGACGGTCAGAAACAAATGTATTACCGGAACTGAAGACAGAAAAGCTGAGAAAGTTTGCTATACTCCACAGGGAGATGTTAACAGAGACAACCATAGAAGACGACAAATGTTGTAGTGGTCAGGATACTGCAGTTTTTTGTTTTTTTATTTAGATGAGTTTTTCACTGTTTTCGGCGTCAATTTCCGGCAAGTGTTTCTGGAATTTGCCACGTGACAAGGCCGATGAATAATCACGTGGCAATTTGTGAGCATAGCTCGTATCATTCCCGCGGGTCTGTGAAGAGGCAAATGATATGAATGGAGAAAATACATAGATTGCATCAAATCTTCAGGAACTGGCGTGGACCTACAGTCCTGGTCATGTAGTGGTACGTGGCACTGAGATGATTGACAGACTAGCCTCGAGAGCACTCATAATGGGGACATTTAATAAGGATAAGGGAGAGATACTAAACACAATAAACGAGCATCTGTTAGAGAACGGCATTATAATAGATGGATCAGTCAGGATGAGATTGCTGGAATTTGGCATCGAACGTAAGACTAGCAGGTTATAAGAGAATGTGACAGGCGTGCATACAACCAGCACGCTACTGCGTTCCTACACTTCGACATGTGCTGAGGAAGACTGAATACCTATGGGTTTGCCTGGAATGCAGTGATGTCGATTCTGACCACCAATAACACAAGTTAGACAAGTAATAGACACTCTTGAGATTGGTCCCAGTTCCATCCGTATGGCGTCGTCACCGCACTGCGAAAGTGGCCTTGACCAACGTATACTCCAACATCAACGGTATACAACGACCTCAACATATACTCCAACATCAGCGGTATACAACAACAACAACAGTATACAACAACATCAACAGTATACAACAACAACATCATTAACATATATTCCAGTATCAACGGTATATAACAACATCAACAGTGTACAACAACAACATCAACATGTACTCCAACAGCAACGGTGTTCAACAACATAACCATATTCTCAAACATCAACGGTATACACCATCAACGTATACTCCAATATCAATAGTATTCAACATCAACAGTAAACAACGTCAATAGTATACAACATCAACAGTATACAACAACAAAATCAACATATACACCAACATCAACGGTATACAACAACATCAACAGTATACAAAAACAACACCAACAGTATACAAAAACAACACTGTCACGTAGGGTTTATATTCATTTAATTTCCTACATCTTCTTCCTATTCTTTCACCCGATTTCTCTCTTTTATTATCTCTGTATTTCATTTTTCCTGTATATTTTTCATCCATTCGTTTTGCGAATATTATTTTCATATAATTCGCAAACTTTACCTGTTTTCCTTTCTCTAAAACTGAGAATCGCACCTGGGTGGTATTGCGTACATGTCAGTCGCGCTGGTCGGACGATAGGCGTGAATTTACAACATTCGCTAGACATTCGTCTGAGGGTCTCTGGCCTGGGGCGTGAAAATTCACCCGAGGGACATGGAAAGTAGACAGAGAGTCTGCATTTCAGTAAACGCATGAGGTTTTTCGTCAGGAAAAACCCGGCTTAGCGTGAAAATCCACTCCGCACTGCAGACGGTGGTCTGAGATTTGCAACTCATGCAAGCCCTCGGCCACTGATGGCTGTTACGTCACGCGATAAGCGGACGAAGGTGTTATACGGACAAGGGAGATAATTTCGCTTGGCGAAATAAGTTTGGGCCCTTTGTCTGATTTTAAAGATATTGGCCAAGTTTGAAACTTTAATTTCATTCTCGCTCATAGACTCACAGTAGATAGGTTGCTCGTAAACAGAATAGCTGTTAGCGAAGTATCTCAGTTTGTTTCGGCAATTTGTCGAACTTCTAGACTTCCAGAAATATTTTCAGCATTTTTATTCTTAAGTTGTGCGACTACCTGTAATTCTGTGGTTGAGGTAATTAATATGATAGATATATAGATTTTGTGAGTGTTAAAGTGTTTAATCGCTTAATTCATTTTAATCTATTTCTTTAGCGCAGAAGAGAAATAAAGTGGTAGGCTATTATATTTTCTAGGGAAGCATTCAGTGGAAAGCAGTATAAAATTAAAATTTCTAGCTTATAACGGAAATTGTAGCTATTTATGAATTTAATTTAACTGCTAATACTCAGTCGAGTGTATTTTTCTAAACTAACGTATAAACTCTAGAATCGAGCCTCATGAATGGTGACGGAATACGCACGTGTTCCTAATTCATGAGGATTGCTGATTTTTAAATATAACTTACGTCACGGGAAGTTTAAATGATAAGCAAAGCTCTCTGCTTGCAAGTTTAATGTAAGTTATAACCAGTACATATTCTGTTTATTATATTATATGTGTTATTTTTCCTCCACACAGTGAAAGTTTTGGGGTGACCCTAACTTTACCAGCACCTAGTAGTAGTTTCCATACTTGTGAAGAAATAGACAGTCCTTATTTTGAACCACGTGGGTTTCTTAAGTACCACTGGTCTAACAGTGCATATGCAACCCGAGTTAGCCAGAAATACTATCTCCCAATAACGGGTTTTCAAAGACTGTAATGATAAATACTGGACCTTGGAGCCAGATCTTAATTTCTTCTAGAAAAACTCTACGTAATCTTTCTGCCTGGTGGCGCGAAATACTTCTAGTATTAACTAACATTTCCCGACTATATATATATTTTTTTGTGGACAAATCTGTGGTGTGACTAAAGTGAATCCTATACTGAGGGAAGGCACCGACCTGACATTCATCATTTCTAGAAACCTACGCTATTGACACTGTGCTCTGCTAACTCCCGCGCCTGGAATAATTGTTAGGTGACTTAATCAGACATTTGAACAAATTTGCACACCCAAGTAGTCGTTCCCGGAGACTCCGAGTTAAATACGTCTTTTGGAACTGGGGACTTCTTGGCAGAAGACTGCATTTTTTGAGTCTGTGTGAAAATCTAAAATCAGTGTGTTCCAAGAGGCAGCGAGCAAAGTCGTGAGTACCTGTATGAGAGGCCATGGCGGAATGAATGAGTGTACGCTGGTTTGAGTGATATTTTCACTATTATATCTTTGACACCCTGTTGCTGTCCTATTTTTTTTCAATCTGCATAATTTGTTGCTAAGGCTAGAGTTCTTGTGTTTTTGTCTTAGGTTAAATCAGATTTTTTTTTTAAAACTCTGTGCATATAATTACGAGATAAAACAAAGAAAACTCTTAGACTCAAACCCTATGTATCTGTGACTCGGGCGCCATCATCTGTTCTCTTAACGGGGCCGGGCTAAACCTAGAGTTAACACTATAACGGGGCTATCATCCTTGCAACATTTCCTTGAATTTTTTATGACTATGTGTATATGTATTTTCCTTGATGTACTTTCTTTGATGTTGTGAGCCGATTTTTCCTGATATTAAAATCGCTCTTGAACTTAATAATCGTGTTTGGTCAGCTCGTTCTAGATAATATATATATCATTGTTATAGTTTTCCCACGTCTGTGTGTTTACCTGTCGTCACGTGTATGTGCGTGCCTGTGAGTGATAGAAATATACGTAATATGTATATTGGTGTAGTCTGTCTGACGCTGTAACAACTGTTGTAGAAGATAGGTGAGAGAGAGAAGAATTCTTTTCGCTTTCAGAGACAGCCACTATATCAAAATCTATCATCTCACGTGTGTGGAAATTCTATTACCTTTCACTAACTCTCACTGAGTCTATCACCTATTCAAACCTATTCAGAAGGGACCAAACCTAGTCTTAATTCTCCTATCGAAAATCTACGACAAACACCAACAGTATACAACATCAACAGTATACAACAACAAAACCAACATATACACCAACATCAACGGTATACAACAACATCAACAGTATACAAAAACAACACCAACATATACTCCAACATAAACAATTTACATCATCAACAGTATACAACACCATCATCAACATATACTCCAACATCAACGGTATGCAACAACATAAACAGAATACAACTGTCACAGAATAATACGGTCGATCTCTTTTCCTGTCCGGCAGTATTTAGTTACAATTTTTGTGTGTACTAAATTACTTGCATTTCCTTGGTCGACCCTTTTCTTTTTATTCTATCAAGCAGATATTTTGTACTTTCAAATCATCTTACACTCCTCTCAGTGATAAGTCGTCATGTCTGTTTGTTTACCGGTTCATCCCTGCTGGAAAAAGAGACGGATGAGATAATATTAACCGACAATCATGTTGGAAAATTTCGGGCGTACCCGACATCAGGCTACGGATTAGCACTAAAATGGCCCAGCGAATTTGTTTAATCCCCATACGGCTGATGTGCCTTCCTCGACCAGATGTGTAAACAAAGAATCTTGTTTGCGCAAGCGACGGGTAGTTAGATTACTCGCCTGCGCGACATATTTTTGGACAGACAAGAATGACATAATCGTTTCCGGTATACCTTGTTACAAAGACATTACTTTATATGAAAGTAATATGTTGTATTTGAGAAACACATTGCCAAGAGAGGATCGGATGTTTTCATTCCATATTTGGGAGACATGACCTCTGCAGTAACGCGCGAAAATTTATTTCTCTCAGCCAGCAGTCTGTGAGCCTAAAGATTGGCGTAAGTTGTACATTTTGAATTCTATATTTTTTCATATGAACTAACATAATAATAGCCCCTTCAGTCATAACTGACTATGGGAATGCGCCCCTGAGGTGGCAGCCCTCAGCTCCTTATTTTCCAGGTGCTCCTTTCGACGTTTTCTCCCCTCCTCTGCTTGTTGTATGAGCCTCTCTTCGCCCAATCTGAGGTGGCGTCGTAAATAGCATCGCCACTTAGTGCGATCGGCAGCTTCATCCTCCCATGTTGCTGGATCCATGTCCAGTGCCCTCATATCTCTCTTGCACACATCTTTGAACCTCAGCTGTGAACGCCCAACTGTTCTCTTGCCATCTGCAAATTGTCCGTAGAAGATATCTTTTGGGATGCGACCATCTTCCATGCGGCGAACATGGTCAAGCCAGCAAAGTCTGCGCTGTCTAAGCAGTGTATACATACTTTGAAGGCCAGCACGTGACAACACCTCGACATTTGTCCCTTTATCTTTCCACGAGATGCCGAGGATGTGGCGTAGACACCGTAAATGGAAGGTATTGAGCCTTCTTTCTTGCTTAGCATAGGTCGTCCAGGTCTTTCTGCCATATAGGAGTGTGCTGGTGACGCAGGCGTTATATACGCAGCTTTGGTCTTCGTTGTGAGTTTGGAGTTTCCCCAAACACGCGATGTGAGGCGGGCAAAGGTAGCTGCAGCTTTGCCAATGCGGCTGTCGATTTCTGTATCCAGTGAGAGTTTGTCATTGATGGTAGACCCTAGGTAGGTGAAGTGGTGCACCGCTGCCAATTCATAGTTATCGATAGTGATAACTGGTGCAGCACCCACATCCTGACTCAGCACATTCGTTTTCTTTAGACTTATTGTGAGGCCAAAGTCCTTGCATGCTTGGGTGAAGCGATTCATCCAGCTCTGAAGCTCCTGTTGGCTTTGAGTGACGACTGCAGCATCATCAGCGAACAACAAGTCTCTTATAGTGACCCTTCTGATTTTTGTTTTTGCCTTCAGCCTTGAAAGATTAAACAGACGGCCATCTGACCTAGTGTGAAGGCATATTCCTTCAGTTGCATCTCTGAATGCATGTTTCAAGAGTAAGGCAAAGAAGATCCCGAAGAGGGTCGGAGCCAGAACACAGCCTTGTTTAACGCCACTTCGTATGTCAAAGGGCTGTGACGTGCTTCCAGCATATTGGACTGTTCCCTTCATGTTGTCATGGAATGACTTTATCATTTCCAGCATTTTAGAAGGGCAGCCTATTTTCAGGAGGATTTTGAAGAGTCCATCCCTACTAACCAGGTCAAATGCTTTTGTGAGGTCTATAAAGGCGATATATAAAGGCCTTTTCTGCTCTCTTGATTTTTCCTGAAGCTGGCGGAGAGAGAAGATCATGTCTGTTGTTGATCTGCCAGCTCGGAATCCACACTGTGATTCTGGATATATGCGCTCAGCTAACTTGTGTAGTCGCATTAAGATGACTTTGGCAAAAACCTTACCAACAATACTAAGAAGAGAGATGCCTCTGTAGTTATTGCAATCACTTCTGTCTCCTTTATTTTTGTACAGTGTTACAATCTTGGCATCTCGCATGTCTTGAGGAATAGTTGTCTCTTCCCAGCACTGGCACATCATCCTATGCAGGGGATGTAATAGCGTGCTCTTACAGCATTTGATTAAATCAGGAGGAATCCCATCACTGCCTGGTGCTTTGCCAGAGGCCAAGCTATCAATGGCCTTGCTGAGTTCCTCTAATGTTGGTTCGGCATCCAGCTCCTCCATAGTTGGCAGACATTTGACAGCATCAAGGGCTGCAGGCGTAACGGTATTTTCTCTAGCGTAAAGCTCAGAGTAGTGCTCGACCCACCTCTCCATCTGCTTACCCTTTTCGGTTAGCTTCTCTCCGCTGATGGTTTTTAGCGGTGCCGTCTTACTTTTTTGGGGGCCAAGTGCTTTTTTTTATACCGTCTTACATTTATCTAATGTTGCCTGTTTGCGCTGCGATCTGGATGCTCTCACTGAGCTGGAGCCAATAGTCATTTGCACAGCGTCGAGCAGTTTGTTGAACTTTGCTTCTCGTAGCCTTCAGGATCTGTAGGGTTCTGGCACTCGGTGAACGTTTGTATTCATTCGTAGCACTGCGCTTAGCTTCAATGACAGGTGCCATCACATCTGATGAAGCATCAAACCAGTCATTTGACTTTGCCATTTTCTTACCAAAGGTGGCAAGTGCAGTACTTTGAATGGTGTTCCGTAGATGTTCCCAGTTCTCTGTAATAGTATCACCATGCTGAGGGCTACTGAGCACTTTCGTGAAGGTCGCAGTAAATTGGGCGATCATGACAGGGTCTGACATCTTGCTGGTATCAATGCGTGGGTTCCCTTCATGTCTGACACGATAGAGTTTTCTTGGTTGTGCTCTGATTTTGCAGCAAACCAAGGAGTGATCTGTATCACAGTCTGCACTATGGTACGAGCGCGTGGAGAGCACAGACCTGAGAAGTGGCCTTCTGACGAGAATCAGGTCCAGTTGGTGCCAGTGCTTGGATCGTGGGTGTCTCCATGACACCTTATGCTGGGGTTTTGTCTGAAAGTAGGTGTTGGTCACGCAGAGGTCATGGTGGACACACAACTCTAAGAGCCGTTGTCCATTTTCATTCATCTTGCCAATACCAAACCTGCCCAGACATGAAGGCCATGAAACATTATCGGCACCCACTCTAGCGTTAAATTCACCAAGGAGAACAAGCTGTTCTTGCCTAGGTATGCTTTTGATGACTGCTGCTAGATTCTCGTAGAACTCATCTTTAGCTTCTGAGGCAGAGTACAGAGTAGGAGCATACACACTGGCAAGGGTGATGGGACCTGTGCTATTTTGCAGGCGGAGCGTTAACAGGCGTTCTGATCCATTCTCACCTGGTTCAACCATTTTAGTTAGCGATTTTTTTACCGCAAAACCTACTCCGCGTTCTCTAGTTTTATTAAGATCTTTCCCTTGCTAATAAAATGTGTAGTCCTTCTCGCTCACCGTTCCAGAGCCCGCCAGGCGCGTTTCCTGAAGTGCAGCTATATCCACATGAAGTCGTTTAAGCTCATCATTAATTATGGCTGTCTTCCTTACATCGTTATGTCCTGTAGGTTTTCTGAAAGTCCAGTCAACATAGTCCGGACGTTCCAGCATCCCAATCTGAGAGTTTTGCTTATTTCTATTATTACGATAATTGCTTGGTGCAAAATTTTCTGTTCACCGTTCGGGTTTGACCCTTATCCCCATGCACCCAATGGGGAAAGCAGACAGTGGCGGGACAACACCTTATTGACTGGAGACTGCCTAGCTTGAAGCGGGCGGTAGCTGTCCAGTGAGATCCTAGAACCTCTCCCGCTGACGGAAGTAGCCCTTGGCGCCATGCCCTACGCCAATTGGGCAAAATGCTTATAACCGGTAACTGCTACTTCCCGTGATTTGCCGACACCTTTAGGGTGAAGCTGGAGTGTCCTTTCCAGGGCGCGAGCTTGGGCACAGTTATAAGGAGATCAAGCTGTTACCCATGCAGCATGTTCCCCCTCTCCACACAGCTGGTAGATCCAAAGGAACGGCAGTAGCCGATACAGTTTGGTACCAGCCACGTCGCAGGAGTTGCCAGAATAATGTCGAATCAACATTAGACTGCCTTAGGGACTCCGACTCCGGATTTATCCTCAGGGTTTACTCCCGAAGCCAATTCCATAAATGGATATTCCCGCAAGGCAGCGGTGGTTTGAATTCAGAGTTCCTTCTCTTAGATAAGCTACCAACCAAAGATCACGAGCCCTATCTGCCGAAGCTGCTGGTTTTAAGGCGCCAGTCGCTCGCGTTTGCCCCCTCTCCCGTCAGTGGAAACAGTTCCGCCGGGCTCAAATTGAGCCACACGTGAAGGCCGGGAGCTGGACTTGGTTGTCAGAGGCTGCTTGAGGCGCGTGCCATAGAAGTATTTTATCTGCAGTGAGAGCTTATCCTCACTACAACTCCCGACTGTAACAACATTTGGAACTAATAATTGTCATGTGAACTAATACGAATATATTGACAGGTCAACAGAACCATATCATGCTACAAAAGGCAAAAGCAAAATTCATTAAAGGAAAGCTAGAAGCCCAGAGGAGAAGCTGGAGGGAAAAAACATATAAACTAAACCTTGAAAAGGAAGGGAGAAAGTTGTGGAAACTCACTAAACAATTGAATGACGATAACAATTCTCAACGACAAACCATTACACTAGACGATGCAGGGAAACTATATACCGGCAAACAAGCAGCAGACATATTTGCGGAATCCTACAGAAATGAAAGTAACATCTCCGTCAATTTACGCAGACAACGAGACATTCGTCAAGAAATAATCCACACTAGAACTAATGGAAACAGTCCGGACGTTATGTCCAAACCTTTCAATATGGACGAGTTAAAAACAGCCGTGTGGAAACTTAAAGACAGGAAATCACCAGGCCCGGATGGTATAACCAACGAAATGCTAAAACACCTAGGATATACAGCAATGAGCAAACTGTTGCAAATATACAACTACAGTTGGATGACAGGCAGTGTGCCACAGATATGGAGAGAGGCGCTCATGTGTCCCATCATAAAGAAAGGAAAAGACAACAGGAAGGCCACCAGCTACAGACCAATAAGCCTAACAAGCTGTGTATGTAAAACAATGGAGAGGATGATCAACAGAAGATTGAAATGGTACTTGGAATCCGAGAAAATTTTAGTGCCAGAACAAGCAGGGTTTAGAGAGTGCAGCAGCACAGAAGACCAAATCACATACCTGTCACAGATCGTTGAAGATGCCTTCCAAGAAAAGAGAAAAGTCTTTACCCTATGGATAGATCTCCAAAAAGCTTTTGACAAAGTATGGAAAGACGGGTTAATAGTAAAACTGCAAAGGAACGGAATCAAGGGTAATATGAGAAAATGGATCCAGTCGTTCCTACACAATCGGAAAGCAAGAGTCACTATGGAAGGTCACAACAGCAAGAAAATCCTCCTAAAACATGGAGTTCCTCAAGGCTCAGTATTGTCTCCCACCCTGTTCCTTGTATTCATCAATGACCTCATCCACGATCTGCCACAAGGTGTGAGAGCTGCCCTATACGCTGACGACTTGGTGGTGTGGTGTGTAGAAGAACATCTAACTATCGCTAATAAGCGAATACAAAGGGCAGCAGACAACATAGCAGCATGGGCAGAGAAATGGATGGTGCAGATCAACGCTGAAAAATCATCAACAACACTTTTCACGCTCTCCAACAAAGACAAAGCAGGAGAGATACGACTTGGAAATATACATGTCCAAACAGATGAGGAACCGGTGTACTTGGGCATTACATTAGATAAGAGAATGACATGGAGGCACCACATCGAGAGAACAGAGGCTAAAGCGAGAAGAAAACTTTCCATACTGAGGAAAATAGCTGGATCAAGTTGGGGAGCTAACGAAACAACACTAAAGAAAGTGTATACAGGTGCAATAAGACCTATATTAGAGTACGGATCAGCAGCATGGTCTACAGCAGCCAAATCACACCTACAAGCCTTAGATAAAGTACAAAATCAAGCGCTTCGGTTGATCACGGGTGCCATGAAGACCACACCAATAAATGAAATGGAAAAAATCACAGGCATTCCACCTTTATTATACAGACGAGACACTAAGACCCTGATCCAAGCAGAAAAGTACAAGAACATGCCCGCACATCCAATGAAAACTAGATTTGGAGATTTAGCCAGTGGGAGGTTGAAGAGAAGCAGTTTTGTGCATCGGTCCAAAAAACTAATTAGAACATACAAGGATGAACTACCAGACATCACTAAGGAAATAACTCCCACACTCCTCCCAACCCCATGGGAACAACATCAAAATTTCAGTATTAAGACCTCCATAACTACCACCTGCCCCATGGGAGAGCTAAATACTCTCCAAAGGAAAATAGCAGCATGTGACATGATTGAAGAACTATACCCCAGAGAAGCATGGATCCAAGTATATACTGATGGATCTGCAACCAGAGCAGTGAAGAACGGAGGCGCAGGAGTTTATGTGGTCTATCCAGACAAAGAAAATGAATCCACCTGTTCACCTACTGGAATATTCTGTTCAAACTATGCTGCTGAAGTACAGGCCATAAGCATTGCTGCAGGAATAATAAATAACACAATAAGCCAATGTCAGCAGGTTGTATTCCTTACCGATGCAATGTCAGTTCTGCAAGCCCTCAACAGTGATAAACTGCCAGAATTAAACAAAGTCCTATGCGAAGTAAATATCAAAAGAAGGGTAGTGCTACAGTGGATACCATCACACTGTGGCATACCAGGAAATGAGAGAGCAGATATGTTAGCAAAAGAGGGAGCAACACAGGAACAAAAAGAACAAACAATCACATTCCAGGAAAAGAAGACCCTTATCAAGGCCATCAGGAAAATTGATCAACAAAGAGACAACTATCAATATCTTGATCGAGCAAAACAGGTGATCCTGTTCCGTATGAGAACAGGACACAACAGACTGAACAGTCACTTATACAGACTGAGATTGGTCCCATCACCCCTATGTACGTGTGGACAGGCAGCACAGTCAGCCGAACACATCCTGCAAGACTGCCACATGCTTAGTCAATTGCGAACTGAACATTGGCCCACAGAGACGCACATCCACACAAAGCTGTTTGGGAGTCTTGAAGAACTTTCAACCACAGCAACATACATCCAGAAAACCGGACTTCTTGTGTAGACATTTCTAAACAACAGCGAACGAGAAGAAGAAGAAGAAGAAGAAGACAGGTGAATATTAATATGTGAAAATTGCTAGTGGATGTCCAAGTCATTTGAGGCTGGCAACCTCAGCATATAGAATGATGATTTCATGAACCACCATGGCCAGGGCTGGTGACTTCTTTATTGAGAGTTTCTTACAATGAACCAAAAGCAGAGATAGTCCCAAGTTCCATATGGAGTAGGGAGGGAATGATGAAAGAAATGATGTACATACTTGTTATATTATTAACCTCTTCAACCAGTGTAAATGTGAAACATTCACCCTAAATGTAAATGAAAGTTTACAACCTTTTCAACCGATGTAAATTTAAACTTGTTCAGACTATAGTGTTAACATGTTCATGTAATGTTAAATATACAACTATTCATTTTAAATGTAAAGATAGTTTTTCACCCACTGTGATTAAGATTAATTCTCAGAGAGGCTAAAAGTTCTGAGATAGATGGGATGGTGGAATGGAAAGAGGGGGGGGGGGGGCACATAAGTATGTGTCAGAAAACTCAATACTCAGAAGGTATTTGTTTCTCTTCTTTTGCCATACTAGTTGGTGGTACCAGTTGAGAGTAGAATTTCTGGAACAAGTGAGGGTATAAGTGTCCTGAAATCGATGCTAGACACCATCATCAGACGGGTCTGATGAGACGCGGGACCAGCTTTGCAGTTACTCCCTAATTTTACTTGGAACGTGCTGCAACTCTTAATCTTGATCAGGAACGTGAGCAATCCAGTCACCTATTTGCAAAGAACCAAAACACCAGCGGGAGCAGAAACCTCAGCAGCTAAGTGTTACATAAAATCTGCCAAGTGAAACATCCCCTTATATAATTCCCCATTAACATCATATGATGAGGACCAATTTTTGTTAAAGAATATTCACTTTTTAATAATTGTTAAAACCTGTGATTATTAAATTTGTTATTTATATCTATCAAAATTTAAAGTTGATTTAATCATTTTGAATGTTTTGTACTCGTATGTCTCAGACAATTTCTTAAATACACTGTAATAAGAGGAAATTCGCTGAATTAACTCAGCTGGGGGCTTGAACGAGCTATTATAAGATTACATAATCGTTCACAAATGTTGTCGGCAGATCCTAGAGTTAACGTGCTCAGCCAATGCAGCATTGTTCTCGCTTTTCTGAATATCTTGTGTAAAACTCCATGGAGGTAGAAGCATCATTATCCTTCTACCTACAACTGTGTCAAGAGTAATCTTGTGAAAAGTTAGACACCTTTGAAGACCAACATCAGTTACTCTTGAGTTGTGGCCACTGGACCACTACTGAAGAGCTAAGCGGAGCAACCCGTGACAACAACAACATCAACATATACTCCAACATCAACAGTATACAACAACATAAACAGTATACAACACCAAAATCAACATATACTTCAACATCAACAGTATACAACAAAAACATCAACATATGCACCAACATCAACAGTACAAAACAACAACATTAACATATACTCCAACATCAACAGCATACAACAACATCAACAGTATACAACAACAACATCAACATAAGCACCAACATCAACGGTATACAACAACATCAACAGTATACAAAAACAACATCAACATATACTCCAACATATACAGTATACAACTTCATCAACAGTATACAACAACAACATCAACAGTAAACAACATCAACATATACTCCATCATCAACGGTATACATCAACATCAACAGTATAGCACAATATCAACAGAATACAACAACATCAACAGGATACAACAACATCAACATATACTCCAACATCAACAGTATACAAAATCAACAGTATGCAACTACAACATCAACGTTATACAACAACATCAACAGTATACAACAACAACATCAACATATACTCAAACATCAACAGTATACACCGACAACGTCAACAATACACAACAATATCAACAGTATACAACAATAACATCAACATATACTCCAACGTTAACTGTATACAACTACATCAACAGCATACAACATCAACATATACTCTAATAACAACGGTATACAACAACATCAACATATACTCCAACATCAACGACATACAACAACATCAACAGCATACAACAACAACATCAACATACACTTTAATAACAATGTTATACAACAACATCAACATATACTCCAACATCAACGGTATACAAGAAAATCAACAGTATACAGCAATAACATATCATATACTCCAACATCAACAGTACACAACAACATCAACAGTAAACAACATCAACATATACTTCAACATCAACGGTATACAACAACATCAACATTTAACAACAAAAACATCAACATATACTCCATCATCAATGGTATAGAACAACATCAACAGTATACAACAACATCAACAGTAAACAACATCAACATATACTCCAACATCAATGGTAAAAACCAACATCAACATATACTCGAACAACAATGGTATACAACAACATCAACAGTATACAACAACAACCTCAACATGTACTCCAACACCAACAGCCTCAACATATGCTCCAACATCAAAAGTATATAACATCATCAACAGTAGACAATACCAACATCAACACAAACTCCAAAGTCAAAGGTATATAACAACATAAACTGTATACAACAACAACAGTATACAACAACATCAACAGTATAATACAACAACATCAACATATACTCCAACATCAACAGTATACAATAACATCAACAGTATACAACAACATCAACAGTATACAACAACATCAATAGTGTACAATGACATCAACAATATACAACAATAACGTCAACTGTATACAACACCATCAACATATACTCCATCATTAACAGTATACAACTACATCAACAGTGTACAACATCAACAGTATACAACGAAATCAACGGTATACAACTACATCAACAGTGTACAATAACATCAACATATACAACAACATCAACAGTATACAACAACATCAACGGTATACAACATTCTCAATAGTATCAAAAAAAACCAACTGTATAAACAACAGCAACAATATGCAACAACATCAACAGTATACAACAACATCAAGAGTATACAACAACATCAACATACCCTCCAACATCAACAGTATACAACAATAACATGAACATATACTCCAGCATCAAAAGTATACAACAATATCAACATATACTTCAACATTAACAGTATACAACATAAACATTATACATAACAACAACAAAATATAGAATAAAATCAACGGTATGCAAATGCAACAACAGTATACAACAACATATACAACAACATCAACGGTATACAACAACATCAACAATATACAACAACAATATCGACAGTATACAACAACATCAACATATACTCCAACATCAACGGTGTTCAAGAACATCAACATAATACAACAACATCAACTGACAACAACAAAATCAACATATACTCCAACATCAACGGTGTACATCACCATCATACAACAATATAAACATATACCCCAACATCAATACTATACAACAACATCAACAATGTACAATAGAATGAACAGCATACACCATCAACATATACTTCAACATCAACGGTGTACAACAATTATAAAAGTAGACACCAACAACAACAAATACTCCAACATCAACAGTATACAACAACATTCACAGTATACAACAAAATCAGCATGTACTCCAACATCAACGGTGTACAACAATATCAACGGTGTACAACAATATCAACAGTAAACAACAACAATAACATATACTCCAACATCAACAGTATACAACAACATCAACATATACTTCAACATCAACAGTATACAACATAAACATTATACATAACAACAACATATACAATAAAATCAACGGTATGCAACAGCAACAACAGTACACAACAATATATACAACAACATCAACGGTATACAACAACAATAACGGCAGTATACAACAACATCAACATATACTCCAACATCAACGGTGTACAAGAACATCAACATAATACAACAACATCAAATGAAAACAACAAAATCAATATATACTCCAACATCAATGGTGTACAACATCATCAACAGTATACTTCAACTTCAACGGTAAACAACAACATCAGCAGTATACAACAACATAAATATTTACTCCAACATCAACCGTGTACATCACCATCATACAACAATGTAAACATATACCCCAACATCAATACTATACAACAATATCAACAATGTACAATAAGAGAACTGCATACAACATCAACATATACTCCAACATCAATGGTATACAGCAATATCAACAGTTAACACCAACATATACTCCAACATCTGCAGTATACAACAACATCAACAGAATACAACAACACCAACATATATTCCAACATCAACGGTGTACAACAACATCAACAGTATACTTCAATACCAACGGTATACAACAACATCACTAGTATACAACAACATCAACATATATTCCAACATCAACTATGTACATCACCATCATACAACAATATAAACATTTACCTCAACATCAATACTATACAACAACATCAGCAATGTACAATAAAATGAACAGCATGCACCATCAACATATACTCCAACATCAATGGTGTACAACAATTATAACAGTAGAGACCAATAACAACAAATACTCTAACATGATGGGAGAGGATCTCTCATCTTACATAAAGGTCTAATAAATGATAGGCTAGTCTCAGTACTTTTCGATTCGGGATGTACTACCGTCGGGGTTAAGGAGTCTCTGATAGATCCTTGCTGTGCCACGGGAAAAATAATCAAATGTGTTACATTTGGTGGTACTATGGAAAGCTATCCTACTGCTATTATTAGGATTGACACTCCTTTCTTCACAGGAGATGTCCATGCATGTCTTCTTCCTAATCCTATTGCGGATCTTATAATCGGTCGTATTCATGGGGTTAAGGAATGCACCCCGCAACAAATTTCTAGTTGGGAAGAAGAAAACATTCAAACGGTCAATGCAGTGGTGACAAGAGCTCAAGCTCTTAATCCCCCAACTTCATCTGATAATAGTAATGAAGTTGATAGCCAAGACGAGCACTTGGTGATTTCCCATGACTCGTTTGTTAAACGTCAAGAAGAGGATCCTTCTTTGAAGAAATACTTCCTTCTTGCAAAGAAAGGGGATCCCAATCAAAATACGAATCACAAATCGTATATCACTATGAAGAATGGTATATTGGTACGAATGGTACAACACTCGGACAAGTCTATGCACTCGCAAATTCTTGTGCCTAAGTGTATGAGAGCCTTAATTCTTCGGCATGCACACGATTCTCAGTGTGCGGGACACATGGGTTTTTCCAGAACTAAAACTAGAGTCCTTGCGTCATTCTTTTGGCCATTCGTGAATAAAGACATCCGAATTTATTGCCGATCTTGCAAAATTTGTCAAGAGGTCAAGTCTAGGGGTCCGAGACATGCTGCTCCTATTCAGGCTGCAGATATTCCGATTCGGCCGTTTCAGAAAATGGCTATAGACATCATTGGTCCGTTCAAAATTAAGTCAGCCAGAGGACACCAATTTATCCTCACTTGCGTGGACATGTGCACGCGTTGGCCAGAGGCTATTCCTCTGAAGAGCATATCAACTGTCGATATCGCTGATGCTCTTTGGCTCGTATTTTCTCGTCTGGGATTCCCCGGAGAAATACTGTCGGATCACGGCACTCAGTTAATTTCGGACGTTATGTCTCAGGTAATGGCTACGCTAGACATTAAAAGGTCTCTCAGTAGTATTTATCATCCAATGTCCAATGGATTGGTAGAACGTCTTAACAGGACACTAAAGAACTTACTTGGCAAGATAACGGAGGATCATCCTGAAGATTGGGACAGGGTTTTACCTGCAGTCCTCTTTGCCTATAGAGAGGTTCCCAACGAGCATACAGGGTTTTCTCCTTTCGAACTTGTCTTTGGCGCGCAACCGCGCGGGCCAATGTCCTTGTTACACGATTTGATAACTTCCGATAATATTGACGATGATACACAATCGTCATATGAATATGTTATAGCTCTTAGAGAAAAGATTATCGAATCGTGCAGGTTAGCAACTTCATCTTCCGAATTTGCGAAAGAAAAAGCTAGGCGATTTGCTAATAAGAAAAGACGCCTACGTCAACTTTGTCCTGGAGACAAAGCATATGTCTTACTGCCCTCAAGAGAGAATAGACTTCTCATTTCTTGGAAGGGTCCATACACTATAGTCTCGAAAATTTCTGATGTCGACTATATTGTCGATGTGGATGGAAGGCATAAAACCTTCCATATAAATATGCTAACAGAGTTTATTGAACGTCCAGACTATTTACAGCCTATTTTCCAGGCGACGGACGACTCTCCAGTTCAACATGGTCACATCTCATCCCTGTCCGTTATACAGGATGAGGAAACTATTTTTTCTGACGTGAACTTACCTCTTCCTACGATTCCACTTACTTCAACGGAATCGTGGAGAGACGTTACAGTCTCTTCCAACTTGTCTTTTGAGGAACAACGTCAAGTATCCTCTACGTTACAATCATATCAGGATGTCCTTACCGACATTCCTGGACACACAGATGTCATAGAACATGACATCATACTTACTGATCGTAATCCGATCAGAGTAAGACCATACCCAATACCTATTCATTTTCAAGCACAAGTCGAGAAAGAATTGGATGAAATGATTCAACTACAAATAATTGAACCATCCACTTCAGCTTATTCTTCGTCGATAGTTATTGTTCGAAAGAAAGACAATAACATACGTCTTTGCGTTGATTATCGCAAATTAAATCAAGTTACGAAGTTCGATGCTGAACCTATGCCGTTATTAGATGATCTACTTATTAGACTTTCTAAAGCTAAATTCTTTACTAAACTAGACTTGTCGAAAGGTTATTGGCAAGTCCCACTGACGGAACACGCCAAACCTCTCACTGCTTTTTCGACACCTAGGGGTCTGTTTCAATGGAATTTTATGCCTTTCGGGCTTATGAACGCCCCAGCGACTTTCGTGCGCATGATGCGACGAATTCTATCAGATCGTGCAGATGTCATTGCATATTTAGACGACATCTGTCTTTTCAGCGATACTTGGGAAGAACACTATGTGGGTCTGAAGGAATTGCTATCTACTCTACGTGAGCATAGTTTGACTGCTAAACCCTCTAAAGCTTTTGTTGGGTTTAGTGAAATTTCCTTCCTAGGTCATCGAGTTGGTCATGGTCTGTTGAAGACAGAGGACCAAAACATTTCAAAGATATTAAATATCTCGGTTCCGAAGACAAAAAAGCAAGTGCGTAGTCTCTTGGGATTGATACAATTCTATGGAAGATTCATTGAGAATCTGTCCTCCATTATGGCACCACTTTCAACGTTATTGAAAAAAGGTTCTCCTAATATGGTGCGTTGGTCCCAAGAATGCCAATCTTCATTGGATCAGGTTAAGAATTTGTTCTCATCTCATCCTATCTTAAGACTACCGACGATTGATAAGACTTTTGTCCTTCGTAGTGATGCCTCTTCCACTGGCATTGGAGCGGCACTAATGCAGGAATATTCAGGAACTCTGCATCCTGTAATGTATATTTCTAGGAAGCTGAATGCGGCAGAAAGGAATTACTCGGTTTTGGACCGTGAATTGTTGGCTATGGTTTGGTCCATTCTTAAGCTACAAAGGTTCCTTCTGGGCGCGCATTTCTTTATGGAAACCGACCAAAAAGCTCTTACGGCTATGCAAAGTAAGGATTTGAAGAGCTCGAGATCTACTCGTTATGCTATTGCTCTTCAGCCTTTCCATTTCACGGTGCGAGCTATCCGTGGTTCGGATAATGTGATGGCGGACATATTGTCTAGATGCCCACATGATTCCAGTTAAATCTTGTGTCCTAGTTTTTCCTGATATATTTTCAGACTTAGGTCTGTCCTTAATATCATAATATGTTGTAATACAAATGTATTTGGATGATGTTTAGATAATTTAACAAATTTCATTTTGTCCATCCATCAGTGATATGTTGCTAAAATAGCATTGACATTTGTATATTGCTATGATTATATTATTTAGTAATGTTTGATATATGATTGGTATTGCCAGCAACTTAGGTTTCTTGAATGGTATCCCTTAGTTTGTTTGGCTTAAAGGAAATATTTTCTCCTATGTTGGGAGATGATTTGTACCCTCTTCTATTGTACCTGATATTAGGTTCATTGTTTGCATGAGCACAGAAGTGATACTGGTGCTATCTTGCTCATGAACATATTAAAAAAAAAAAATTGCATTTTTTTTTTACAGGGGGGTGGTAGTAATGTTGCTGTCATTTTCGACGGAGTCATCTGTCAAGTTATTTGCTTATGTTTGTATCATAAGTATAATTGTGTCTTTACCTGCGATGTCAGGTTGATTAGGGGTTGTCTTCCCTTGTTTATTCATTCATTGTGTTTGACCTTTAGGGTCAGAGGTTGACAGTTCGGCGTAGGCCTATGGGAAGGTTTTTTAAGCGGGAGTGAGATATACTTCCGGGAAGCCGGGAGGTCCTGTTTTTCTGAAGGGACCAAGAGTCCATTGTTTTTCGGGGAGAATCTTCGAAGTAACTGCTATGGCAGTTTTCCCCAGTGAATCTCTGTGCGTCGGGATGACGCCAGAATTCCTTGTGTAGTTCTGAGGATTCATTTACCAGGTAATACCGACCTTTATGCATTATTACGCTTTTCGGTGGCAGAACATGTAAAGGATTACCTAGGGTGAACAGCAGTTCACGGATCCGCCATTTCAGAACTTATATATTTGTGCTCGAGGTAGCCATCCAAGACTGTTAGTCTTATATTGTCCAGAAATCCAGTGACGAAGATATATTGTGGGAGCCGCAGATTGGCGGAACTTCTATCTACAATAAGTATTACTGCAGGGTTGATGATAACCTATTTAACAGAAGTACACGGCCGACGTCAGGACGAGGCCTGTGCTTCCGGCTATTATACTACAGCCTGATATGTGCAATTGGCAGGGAGTGCCAAGTTGCACCTGTGTGTCAAGGTAACTAAGGCATCTGACGCGTTTAGTCAGAGACGCCAAGGGCGACGCTACGAACTGTCATTATTGAAGAACTTTGCTATTGACCATGCACGTCTATTCTGATGTTTACCTTTTTGAATGCCAAATGTATACCTATCGATGTCAGGTCAGCATGACCTTGTTACACTGACTGTTCCTGTTGATACTATGTGTGTTCCCGTCAATAAATGTCTTGAAACATGCCTGCAGTGTCAAAGCATCCTTGATTACTGCATGTGAGAGTATGGGTTGCAGGATCTACATCTATACGAGCCTAAACACATTCGCGTCTTCATTCGCACCCACACTCAATTCATCATACGCTCGCACTACACATCTAACAACATGTATACTGTCTTGGGCCAGTGATCACATCAACAAGAGAAAAAAAGACAGTTACATTTCTGGTGGCCAGTTACGTGGGCTCTTATGATACATTTCTTGTCGCCAATGTGGCCTAGAAACTTACATTTCTGATGGACCAGATCTGTGGGTTTAAAAAGAACAGAGCGAGCATTTGACATTATTGTTGACATTTATGGATCCAGAAATTTACATTCCTGGTTGGCTGTTACATGTATGATGTCTCCAGTTTTGTCGAGAAAGTTACAAGAAGGACAAGTACACATTACACTTCTGATCTGTGGGTCTAAGCTACACACGGGACAGCCGTAACACACAACGCTAATTCTACACTTGCAAGTTTTGGCTACAACAGGACAGATATAGGTCATCAACGGTTGACACAAATAAACAGTACGAGCATTTATATCATAATGCTACATAAACCATAACAAGACAAGTACTGAAGTGAACTACTAGGCATTTGCTACGTGGACCATAACTGCATAGAAGGCGGGTTCCTATTGTAAACAGTACTGCGGGTTGTTACACGTTTCATTCAACAACAGACTTTTCTAGGTCAGAGCATTCAAGCTACATTGTTGGAGGTCAAGTGTCTGTAAACAGTACGTGAAATTGTAAACATTCAATGTGCAAGCCCTAATTTGAGAAGGTCATAGTAACTTTGGTTCGTGAATACCACTTTATGTTACAGTGGATTTGACGTTCAGTGCGCGTTTGACATTTCGTTTCTGTGTTCGCAAGGAGCAAGAAATTTATTTTAGTTTCAGCTGTGACTGAACTTGTTCTGCAACACATTGAAATTGATTGCTATATGTTTATGTCACTTCTACTGTTTTGTGTATTTTTCTGCGGGTTTTTCGGTTGGTGGGTCTTACGGTAAATATGCCACTTGATCGAGGCTTACTGTAAGCGGTCTGTAGGTGCAAATTTTCTTAATTTGGAAATTTGCTAGTGACAATTGGTCGCTATTGATGTTAGCTGTGATGTAATTGTACTTAACGTTGTTTTTGTAATATTTTGTCTGTTTTTCAGTTTTGATTTTCGATTTGTTTTGTTTGTATTCTGTAGGTCTCTCCTTTCTTGTGTATTTCTCTACACATTTTTGGTTAAAACAGTGTTGCCATTTGTATTGTTTTGTATTTTTGTCTTTGTATTTTTTTTTTGGTTGTACTACATTACTGTCATGCACAGTCTACATACACATACTTGGTCATGTTTTGATATTATTGATAAGGTAGACTCTTCATATAGAGTTTGTTAAATAATATTATATAAGATATTTATACAAGTTCTTTATAAAAAAGACTTGTGCCCATAGTGAGTGGGATATAAGGGAATTTTTTTTCCACAGGTACTCAAGTGATTTTTTGGGTACATTATAAACAAGAGGAATATACAATGTCTTTGTCTAAGACTAAGACAGTAAAATAAAGTGAAGTGAGTATACAAGTCTATCATTTCAGACTTGTCTCCCATTGAAGTGGGATAAGGTAATTTATTTAATTTTTTCAGGTTTCTGATCTCATTAGACAGAATGTCTACATTGGATTTCTTCATCCAGCAAGGGTTGACCCTTGGTAAGTCTGGTAAAGAATTGGAAGAATATTCATCTGCTCAATTCGCCATTGCATTAAAGTCAGAAGAAAAGAAACAAAAAGAGGAAATTAAATTGAAAGCAGAAGCTGAACTAAAGAAGCTAGAAGCTGAGAATAGAAGATTAGAACTTGAAGAAAGAAGGTATCAAAGAGAGGCTGAGGAGAGAAAAGCTCAAGCTGATGAAATAAAATTCCAGATGGAAATGGAAGACAAAAAAATTCAAGCTCAAGCTGCTGCAGAGGAAAAAAAAACTTCAAGCTGCTGCAGAGGAAAAAAAACTTCAAGCTGCTGCTGAGGCTGAAATTAGAAAAATGGAACATGAGGAAAGAAAACAGAAGATGGAACTTGATGAAAAACTCGCAATTTTGGAGTTAGAGAAATTGAAATTGGCGAGTACGGGTGCTCAGCAAACAACTTCGAGTACGACAAAGGAGTTTGTTAGTAGGATTAAATTGCCTCATTTCAATCCTTTAAAGGATGACGTAGCAGATTATCTAGATAGATTCCAATTTTTGTGCGATACGCATAACATAAAAAAGGAAAAATATGTTGAACAACTGATGCCATTTTTTACAGGTGACACAGTGACTACTCTTATGACAATAGACGAACATAAGAGGACTAATTATGATGTTGTCAGGGCAGCATTACTAAAGAAATACCAATTAAAACAAGAAGACTATCGTCTTCGTTTTAGGACAATGTTGCCAGAAAATGGAGTAGATTTCTCTGATTTTGTTACAAAGATACGTCGTACATTTACACGATGGGTTGAGTTGTCTCAGATTGAGAAAACATATGAAGGTCTAATGGACTTATTATTGCGAGATAAGGTTTTGTCATCTGTTAATGATTCTTTTCTTGCATTCCTTCATGAGCGTAAGCCTAAAAACTTAAAAGAAATGGAGGAATACTGTTGTCAGTATGCCACAGCACATCTCCATGCTACAGTTAGCAATTCTAAAGTGAAAGAAGGGTTGCCAGCTGCTTCGGCAACACCATATGGCCCTAATTTCAGAAAAAAATTTCAGGGTGCTCAACAAAATTGGAATAGGGGAAGTAATCAAAATTACACTCAGAAGCGGAGTAATCCAACACATGATGGTTCTTCGTCTATGCAGTGGAGACAAGATGGTAGTTCTCGTAATTTTAGTGGTAATAATTTGAGACACTTTCGTAAAGGCTATCCAAATAATAACTATTCAAATTTTCGAGGTAATCATTCTCGACGTCAAGATTATGACGATGGTGAATTTAGAAACCGGGATTCAAACCGGAATGATGATTACAATAGGCAATATGATAACAATTACAGGGGAAATGATAGTCGAAATAATTACAGGGGAAATGATAGTCAAAATAATTACAGGGGAAATGATAATCGAGGTAGACCTAGGTTTAACAAAAAAAGACCTTACCAACAGGCAAACTCTGCGCAACAAGAGTTTGATGGAGCCTGTAATACAGTAAATGATAGTGGTAACTCTAGGGCTATCACTGGTTGTGCTTTCGATTTTGGGAGAGCAACTGAATGCCCCCAATGCTTAACATTGTTTGACTCATCAACTGTATCTACGCTAAGTTGTGGTCACCCTCTTCCTGCTCTACCTGCTACAGTTGCGCATGATGGGAGAGGATCTCTCATCTTACATAAAGGTCTAATAAATGATAGGCTAGTCTCAGTACTTTTCGATTCGGGATGTACTACCGTCGGGGTTAAGGAGTCTCTGATAGATCCTTGCTGTGCCACTGGAAAAACAATCAAATGTGTTACATTTGGTGGTACTATGGAAAGCTATCCTACTGCTATTATTAGGATTGACACTCCTTTCTTCACAGGAGATGTCCATGCATAATAATAATAATAAATTCTTTAAGCGCCAAACACGGCGCATAAGGCAGAAACCAGTGCTCTCCAGGTTGTTCGTTGTGACGCCACTCCTCTTAGCTCTTGCACATTATTTAGGCCCAACGTTCTTCCTTCTCTTATTATTGTTCTTCTGAGTGTTTCTTTTGGTCTTCCTTTTTTCCGCTTACCCTCAGGAACCCAAGTGAGCGCCTGTAGTGGTATTCTGTTGTTTTGCATTCGTAGGACATGACCGATATATGACCATCGTCTTTTCCTTATATAGTCGGAGACATATTTCTGCCTAGAGTCTTCTCTTATTTGTCGATTAGTCTTGAATTCTTTCCAACTGATGTTTCATGAGTTTTCTAAGACATTTGTTCTCGAATGTATTCAGCTTGTTCTCCAATGATTTTGTTATTTTCCAACTCTCACAGCCGTATGTTAACACTGAGATAACATTTGAATTAAACAGACGAAGCTTGGTATGTATATTCAATGATCGTAATTTCCAAATGTTAGATAATCTATGGAAGGCGCTAGCTGCCAAAGCAATTCTAGTATGGATTTCTCTTGTTGTGTCACCATCCTGAGTCATTTTACTGCCTAAATAATTGAAACTTTCAACTTTCTGTAGTTTTTTCCCCGTTCAAGATGATATCAAAGGTCTCGTTAGAAAAGTTCATAGCTTTAGTTTTAGAGGCATTTATTTGGAGACCAATTTTAACCGAGAGATGACACAAATTATTTATTGCTTCTTGGGATTGTCTTGGTGTTGAACTTAAGAATGCTACATCATCTGCGAAATCCAGGTCCCCCAGGAATTTTCCATTTGTCCATTTTATACCCAATTGTTCATTGTGGGTATAGTTTCTCATAACCCAATCAATAGCTATTCCAAAAAGTAGTGGTGACATAATACAGCCTTGTTTCACCCCTGTTTCTACTGTAAACCATTCTGTATTCCCTTTATTTGTTCTAACACAACATCTTGCATTGTCATATAGCGCTTTGATTATATTCACATATTTTGTTGGAAAACCATAGATTGTAAATATCTTCCACAATGATGGGCGGTGTAGACTATCAAAGGCTTTTTGAAAATCGACGAAGGTGATAATAAGTGGCGATTGCCTTTCCACTGATTCTTCTATAATTGTTCTTAGTGTGAATATTTGATCAATACACAGAGGGAGTAGCCATCCTAATGACACAGAAAGCAGCAGCATCGCTTATCAGCTGGGTACCTATCAATGAGAGGCTAATATTAGCTAGATTTCAGACACGATTTTTCAAGCTCTCAATTGTACAATGTTATGCACCAACTAACGACGCTCTTGATACCACAAAAGATGACTTCTATGAAGCACTTCTAAGTACCATCAACACAATACCCAAGCATGACATAATAGCAGTCATGGGTGATTTTAACGCCAAAGTAGGTGACAACAACGATGGAGTACAAAGATATCTCGGTACTCATGGCATAGGCTGTTTGAATCAAAATGGCGAAAGACTTCTAGAACTTTGTGAAATATCAAACCTCGTTGTGGCAGACACCATCTTTCCACATAAGAATATCCACAAGATAACATGGAATTCACCTGATTGCAGAACTAAGAACCAGATAGATCACTTCTGCATAAGCGCTAAATTTCGCTCATCAGTTCAAGACGTCAGAGCATACAGAGGTGCAGAGATCGGAAGCGATCATAACCTCTGCATAGCTAAAATGAGAATTAAACTGAAGAAGTTATACCAACCGAATAAAAATAGAAGAATAGATGTACACAGACTGCAATCAAATGATATAAAGAAGGAATATAATGTCAAAATGAACAACTATTTCGATGCTTTAGGCAAAATTGACAACGATATCACCACCAAGACAATCGATACTAAATGGGAACAACTGAGAACAGCAATGACAGAAGCAGCTGTAGCGACCACCGGATACCTAGTACATAAAAAGAAAAAATGGATGAGAGAAGATACTTGGGATAAAATACAAGAAAGGAAAACAGCAAAACTTAAACTACTAGCAGCAAGTACACATAATGCAGTTGAATCTTGCAAACTAACTTATAACTTGTTAAATAAAGAAGTGAAGACAAAAACTCGAAGAGATAAAAGACATTTCATCAATGAACTGGCCGTAGAAGCTGAAAATGCTGCAAGAACTGGTAATAGTAGGTGCCTTTATCAAATTACAAAACAACTATGTCACCAGCCTACTGCTATGGAAACACCTGTTAAAGGTAAATTAGGGAATTCAATACCAACAGAAAAAGAACAAATGAAGAGATGGGCTGAGCACTTCATGGAGGTGCTAAACAGACCACCACCAACAGTAACACCTGATTTTAATAATGAAACATCCACAACCACCTTGCCAATAACTTGCGATGAATTCACGCTGGACGAGATCAAACAAGCCGTTAAAAGATTAAAAAATTTTAAAGCTGCTGGAGTTGACGAAATTTCAGGGGAAATGATTAAAGCAGTTAATGACAACAACCTCTTGAGAATTTTAGATATTATAAATGAAGTATGGAGAGAAGAACAACCACCACAACAATGGAAAGACAGTATTATTGTAAAGTTACCGAAGAAAGGTGATCTATCAGACTGTAATAACTGGCGTGGTATATCTCTATTATCAGTACCTGGAAAATTATTATGTTGCATGATGTTAGAAAGACTTAAATTGCATGCTGACGAAAAGATCAGAGAAGAACAAGCGGGTTTCAGGCCGAAACGATCATGTATTGTCCATGCATGTCTTCTTCCTAATCCTATTGCGGATCTTATAATCGGTCGTATTCATGGGGTTAAGGAATGCACCCCGCAACAAATTTCTAGTTGGGAAGAAAAAAACATTCAAACGGTCAATGCAGTGGGGACAAGAGCTCAAGCTCTTAATCCCCCAACTTCATCTGATAATAGTAATGAAGTTGATAGCCAAGACGAGCACTTGGTGATTTCCCATGACTCGTTTGTTAAACGTCAAGAAGAGGATCCTTCTTTGAAGAAATACTTCCTTCTTGCAAAGAAAGGGGATCCCAATCAAAATACGAATCACAAATCGTATATCACTATGAAGAATGGTATATTGGTACGAATGGTACAACACTCGGACAAGTCTATGCACTCGCAAATTCTTGTGCCTAAGTGTATGAGAGCCTTAATTCTTCGGCATGCACACGATTCTCAGTGTGCGGGACACATGGGTTTTTCCAGAACTAAAACTAGAGTCCTTGCGTCATTCTTTTGGCCATTCGTGAATAAAGACATCCGAGTTTATTGCCGATCTTGCAAAATTTGTCAAGAGGTCAAGTCTAGGGGTCCGAGACATGCTGCTCCTATTCAGGCTGCAGATATTCCGATTCGGCCGTTTCAGAAAATGGCTATAGACATCATTGGTCCGTTCAAAATTAAGTCAGCCAGAGGACACCAATTTATCCTCACTTGCGTGGACATGTGCACGCGTTGGCCAGAGGCTATTCCTCTGAAGAGCATATCAACTGTCGATATCGCTGATGCTCTTTGGCTCGTATTTTCTCGTCTGGGATTCCCGGAGAAATACTGTCGGATCACGGCACTCAGTTAATTTCGGACGTTATGTCTCAGGTAATGGCTACGCTAGACATTAAAAGGTCTCTCAGTAGTATTTATCATCCAATGTCCAATGGATTGGTAGAACGTCTTAACAGGACACTAAAGAACTTACTTGGCAAGATAACGGAGGATCATCCTGAAGATTGGGACAGGGTTTTACCTGCAGTCCTCTTTGCCTATAGAGAGGTTCCCAACGAGCATACAGGGTTTTCTCCTTTCGAACTTGTCTTTGGCGCGCAACCGCGCGGGCCAATGTCCTTGTTACACGATTTGATAACTTCCGATAATATTGACGATGATACACAATCGTCATATGAATATGTTATAGCTCTTAGAGAAAAGATTATCGAATCGTGCAGGTTAGCAACTTCATCTTCCGAATTTGCGAAAGAAAAAGCTAGGCGATTTGCTAATAAGAAAAGACGCCTACGTCAACTTTGTCCTGGAGACAAAGCATATGTCTTACTGCCCTCAAGAGAGAATAGACTTCTCATTTCTTGGAAGGGTCCATACACTATAGTCTCGAAAATTTCTGATGTCGACTATATTGTCGATGTGGATGGAAGGCATAAAACCTTCCATATAAATATGCTAACAGAGTTTATTGAACGTCCAGACTATTTACAGCCTATTTTCCAGGCGACGGACGACTCTCCAGTTCAACATGGTCACATCTCATCCCTGTCCGTTATACAGGATGAGGAAACTATTTTTTCTGACGTGAACTTACCTCTTCCTACGATTCCACTTACTTCAACGGAATCGTGGAGAGACGTTACAGTCTCTTCCAACTTGTCTTTTGAGGAACAACGTCAAGTATCCTCTACGTTACAATCATATCAGGATGTCCTTACCGACATTCCTGGACACACAGATGTCATAGAACATGACATCATACTTACTGATCGTAATCCGATCAGAGTAAGACCATACCCAATACCTATTCATTTTCAAGCACAAGTCGAGAAAGAATTGGATGAAATGATTCAACTACAAATAATTGAACCATCCACTTCAGCTTATTCTTCGTCGATAGTTATTGTTCGAAAGAAAGACAATAACATACGTCTTTGCGTTGATTATCGCAAATTAAATCAAGTTACGAAGTTCGATGCTGAACCTATGCCGTTATTAGATGATCTACTTATTAGACTTTCTAAAGCTAAATTCTTTACTAAACTAGACTTGTCGAAAGGTTATTGGCAAGTCCCACTGACGGAACACGCCAAACCTCTCACTGCTTTTTCGACACCTAGGGGTCTGTTTCAATGGAATTTTATGCCTTTCGGGCTTATGAACGCCCCAGCGACTTTCGTGCGCATGATGCGACGAATTCTATCAGATCGTGCAGATGTCATTGCATATTTAGACGACATCTGTCTTTTCAGCGATACTTGGGAAGAACACTATGTGGGTCTGAAGGAATTGCTATCTACTCTACGTGAGCATAGTTTGACTGCTAAACCCTCTAAAGCTTTTGTTGGGTTTAGTGAAATTTCCTTCCTAGGTCATCGAGTTGGTCATGGTCTGTTGAAGACAGAGGACCAAAACATTTCAAAGATATTAAATATCTCGGTTCCGAAGACAAAAAAGCAAGTGCGTAGTCTCTTGGGATTGATACAATTCTATGGAAGATTCATTGAGAATCTGTCCTCCATTATGGCACCACTTTCAACGTTATTGAAAAAAGGTTCTCCTAATATGGTGCGTTGGTCCCAAGAATGCCAATCTTCATTGGATCAGGTTAAGAATTTGTTCTCATCTCATCCTATCTTAAGACTACCGACGATTGATAAGACTTTTGTCCTTCGTAGTGATGCCTCTTCCACTGGCATTGGAGCGGCACTAATGCAGGAATATTCAGGAACTCTGCATCCTGTAATGTATATTTCTAGGAAGCTGAATGCGGCAGAAAGGAATTACTCGGTTTTGGACCGTGAATTGTTGGCTATGGTTTGGTCCATTCTTAAGCTACAAAGGTTCCTTCTGGGCGCGCATTTCTTTATGGAAACCGACCAAAAAGCTCTTACGGCTATGCAAAGTAAGGATTTGAAGAGCTCGAGATCTACTCGTTATGCTATTGCTCTTCAGCCTTTCCATTTCACGGTGCGAGCTATCCGTGGTTCGGATAATGTGATGGCGGACATATTGTCTAGATGCCCACATGATTCCAGTTAAATCTTGTGTCCTAGTTTTTCCTGATATATTTTCAGACTTAGGTCTGTCCTTAATATCATAATATGTTGTAATACAAATGTATTTGGATGATGTTTAGATAATTTAACAAATTTCATTTTGTCCATCCATCAGTGATATGTTGCTAAAATAGCATTGACATTTGTATATTGCTATGATTATATTATTTAGTAATGTTTGATATATGATTGGTATTGCCAGCAACTTAGGTTTCTTGAATGGTATCCCTTAGTTTGTTTGGCTTAAAGGAAATATTTTCTCCTATGTTGGGAGATGATTTGTACCCTCTTCTATTGTACCTGATATTAGGTTCATTGTTTGCATGAGCACAGAAGTGATACTGGTGCTATCTTGCTCATGAACATATTAAAAAAAAAAAATTGCATTTTTTTTTTTACAGGGGGGTGGTAGTAATGTTGCTGTCATTTTCGACGGAGTCATCTGTCAAGTTATTTGCTTATGTTTGTATCATAAGTATAATTGTGTCTTTACCTGCGATGTCAGGTTGATTAGGGGTTGTCTTCCCTTGTTTATTCATTCATTGTGTTTGACCTTTAGGGTCAGAGGTTGACAGTTCGGCGTAGGCCTATGGGAAGGTTTTTTAAGCGGGAGTGAGATATACTTCCGGGAAGCCGGGAGGTCCTGTTTTTCTGAAGGGACCAAGAGTCCATTGTTTTTCGGGGAGAATCTTCGAAGTAACTGCTATGGCAGTTTTCCCCAGTGAATCTCTGTGCGTCGGGATGACGACAGAATTCCTTGTGTAGTTCTGAGGATTCATTTACCAGGTAATACCGTCCTTTATGCATTATTACGCTTTTCGGTGGCAGAACATGTAAAGGATTACCTAGGGTGAACAGCAGTTCACTGATCCGCCATTTCAGAACTTATATATTTGTGCTCGAGGTAGCCATCCAAGACTGTTAGTCTTATATTGTCCAGAAATCCAGTGACAAAGATATATTGTGGGAGCCGCAGATTGGCGGAACTTCTATCTACAATAAGTATTACTGCAGGGTTGATGATAACCTATTTAACAGAAGTACACGGCCGACGTTAGGACGAGGCCTGTGCTTCCGGCTATTATACTACAGCCTGATATGTGCAATTGGCAGGGAGTGCCAAGTTGCACCTGTGTGTCAAGGTAACTAAGGCATCTGACGCGTTTAGTCAGAGACGCCAAGGGCGACGCTACGAACTGTCATTATTGAAGAACTTTGCTATTGACCATGCACGTCTATTCTGATGTTTACCTTTTTGAATGCCAAATGTATACCTATCGATGTCAGGTCAGCATGACCTTGTTACACTGACTGTTCCTGTTGATATTATGTGTGTTCCCGTCAATAAATGTCTTGAAACATGCCTGCAGTGTCAAAGCATCCTTGATTACTGCATGTGAGAGTATGGGTTGCAGGATCTACATCTATACGAGCCTAAACACATTCGCGTCTTCATTCGCACCCACACTCAATTCATCATACGCTCGCACTACACATCTAACAACATGTATACTGTCTTGGGCCAGTGATCACCTCAACAAGAAAAAAAGACAGTTACATTTCTGGTGGACCAGTTACGTGGGCTCTTATGATACATTTCTTGTCGCCAATGTGGCCTAGAAACTTACATTTCTGATGGACCAGATCTGTGGGTTTAAAAAGAACAGAGCGAGCATTTGACATTATTGTTGACATTTATGGATCCAGAAATTTACATTCCTGGTTGGCTGTTACATGTATGATGTCTCCAGTTTTGTCGAGAAAGTTACAAGAAGGACAAGTACACATTACACTTCTGATCTGTGGGTCTAAGCTACACACGGGACAGCCGTAACACACAGCGCTAATTCTACACTTGCAAGTTTTGGCTACAACAGGACAGATATAGGTCATCAACGGTTGACACAAATAAACAGTACGAGCATTTATATTATAATGCTACATAAAGCATAACAAGACAAGTACTGAAGTGAACTACTAGGCATTTGCTACGTGGACCATAACTGCATAGAAGGCGGGTTCCTATTGTAAACAGTACTGCGGGTTGTTACACGTTTCATTCAACAACAGACTTTTCTAGGTCAGAGCATTCAAGCTACATTGTTGGAGGTCAAGTGTCTGTAAACAGTACGTGAAATTGTAAACATTCAATGTGCAAGCCCTAATTTGAGAAGGTCATAGTAACTTTGGTTCGTGAATACCACTTTATGTTACAGTGGATTTGACGTTCAGTGCGCGTTTGACATTTCGTTTCTGTGTTCGCAAGGAGCAAGAAATTTATTTTAGTTTCAGCTGTGACTGAACTTGTTCTGCAACACATTGAAATTGATTGCTATATGTTTATGTCACTTCTACTGTTTTTGTGTATTTTTCTGCGGGTTTTTCGGTTGGTGGGTCTTACGGTAAATATGCCACTTGATCGAGGCTTACTGTAAGCGGTCTGTAGGTGCAAATTTTCTTAATTTGGAAATTTGCTAGTGACAATTGGTCGCTATTGATGTTAGCTGTGATGTAATTGTACTTAACGTTGTTTTTGTAATATTTTGTCTGTTTTTCAGTTTTGATTGTCGATTTGTTTTGTTTGTATTCTGTAGGTCTCTCCTTTCTTGTGTATTTCTCTACACATTTTTGGTTAAAACAGTGTTGCCATTTGTATTGTTTTGTATTTTTGTCTTTGTATTTTTTTTTTGGTTGTACTACATTACTGTCATGCACAGTCTACATACACATACTTGGTCATGTTTTGATATTATTGATAAGGTAGACTCTTCATATAGAGTTTGTTAAATAATATTATATAAGATATTTATACAAGTTCTTTATAAAAAAGACTTGTGCCCATAGTGAGTGGGATATAAGGGAATTTTTTTTCCACAGGTACTCAAGTGATTTTTTGGGTACATTATAAACAAGAGGAACATACAAAGTCTTTGTCTAAGACTAAGACAGTAAAATAAAGTGAAGTGAGTATACAAGTCTAGCATTTCAGACTTGTCTCCCATTGAAGTGGGATAAGGTAATTTATTTAATTTTTTTTCAGGTTTCTGATCTCATTAGACAGAATGTCTACATTGGATTTCTTCATCCAGCAAGGGTTGACCCTTGGTAAGTCTGGTAAAGAATTGGAAGAATATTCATCTGCTCAATTCGCCATTGCATTAAAGTCAGAAGAAAAGAAACAAAAAGAGGAAATTAAATTGAAAGCAGAAGCTGAACTAAAGAAGCTAGAAGCTGAGAATAGAAGATTAGAACTTGAAGAAAGAAGGTATCAAAGAGAGGCTGAGGAGAGAAAAGCTCAAGCTGATGAAAGAAAATTCCAGATGGAAATGGAAGACAAAAAAATTCAAGCTCAAGCTGCTGCAGAGGAAAAAAAACTTCAAGCTGCTGCAGAGGAAAAAAAACTTCAAGCTGCTGCTGAGGCTGAAATTAGAAAAATGGAACATGAGGAAAGAAAACAGAAGATGGAACTTGATGAAAAACTCGCAATTTTGGAGTTAGAGAAATTGAAATTGGCGAGTACGGGTGCTCAGCAAACAACTTCGAGTACGACAAAGGAGTTTGTTAGTAGGATTAAATTGCCTCATTTCAATCCTTTAAAGGATGACGTAGCAGATTATCTAGATAGATTCCAATTTTTGTGCGATACGCATAACATAAAAAAGGAAAAATATGTTGAACAACTGATGCCATTTTTTACAGGTGACACAGTGACTACTCTTATGACAATAGACGAACATGAGAGGACTAATTATGATGTTGTCAGGGCAGCATTGCTAAAAAAAATACCAATTAAAACAAGAAGACTATCGTCTTCGTTTTAGGACAATGTTGCCAGAAAATGGAGTAGATTTCTCTGATTTTGTTACAAAGATACGTCGTACATTTACACGATGGGTTGAGTTGTCTCAGATTGAGAAAACATATGAAGGTCTAATGGACTTATTATTGCGAGATAAGGTTTTGTCATCTGTTAATGATTCTTTTCTTGCATTCCTTCATGAGCGTAAGCCTAAAAACTTAAAAGAAATGGAGGAATACTGTTGTCAGTATGCCACAGCACATCCCCATGCTACAGTTAGCAATTCTAAAGTGAAAGAAGGGTTGCCAGCTGCTTCGGCAACACCATATGGCCCTAATTTCAGAAAAAAATTTCAGGGTGCTCAACAAAATTGGAATAGGGGAAGTAATCAAAATTACACTCAGAAGCGGAGTAATCCAACACATGATGGTTCTTCGTCTATGCAGTGGAGACAAGATGGTAGTTCTCGTAATTTTAGTGGTAATAATTTGAGACACTTTCGTAAAGGCTATCCAAATAATAACTATTCAAATTTTCGAGGTAATCATTCTCGACGTCAAGATTATGACGATGGTGAATTTAGAAACCGGGATTCAAACCGGAATGATGATTACAATAGGCAATATGATAACAATTACAGGGGAAATGATAGTCGAAATAATTACAGGGGAAATGATAGTCAAAATAATTACAGGGGAAATGATAATCGAGGTAGACCTAGGTTTAACAAAAAAAGACCTTACCAACAGGCAAACTCTGCGCAACAAGAGTTTGATGGAGCCTGTAATACAGTAAATGATAGTGGTAACTCTAGGGCTATCACTGGTTGTGCTTTCGATTTTGGGAGAGCAACTGAATGCCCCCAATGCTTAACATTGTTTGACTCATCAACTGTATCTACGCTAAGTTGTGGTCACCCTCTTCCTGCTCTACCTGCTACAGTTGCGCATGATGGGAGAGGATCTCTCATCTTACATAAAGGTCTAATAAATGATAGGCTAGTCTCAGTACTTTTCGATTCGGGATGTACTACCGTCGGGGTTAAGGAGTCTCTGATAGATCCTTGCTGTGCCACTGGAAAAACAATCAAATGTGTTACATTTGGTGGTACTATGGAAAGCTATCCTACTGCTATTATTAGGATTGACACTCCTTTCTTCACAGGAGATGTCCATGCATGTCTTCTTCCTAATCCTATTGCGGATCTTATAATCGGTCGTATTCATGGGGTTAAGGAATGCACCCCGCAACAAATTTCTAGTTGGGAAGAAAAAAACATTCAAACGGTCAATGCAGTGGTGACAAGAGCTCAAGCTCTTAATCCCCCAACTTCATCTGATAATAGTAATGAAGTTGATAGCCAAGACGAGCACTTGGTGATTTCCCATGACTCGTTTGTTAAACGTCAAGAAGAGGATCCTTCTTTGAAGAAATACTTCCTTCTTGCAAAGAAAGGGGATCCCAATCAAAATACGAATCACAAATCGTATATCACTATGAAGAATGGTATATTGGTACGAATGGTACAACACTCGGACAAGTCTATGCACTCGCAAATTCTTGTGCCTAAGTGTATGAGAGCCTTAATTCTTCGGCATGCACACGATTCTCAGTGTGCGGGACACATGGGTTTTTCCAGAACTAAAACTAGAGTCCTTGCGTCATTCTTTTGGCCATTCGTGAATAAAGACATCCGAATTTATTGCCGATCTTGCAAAATTTGTCAAGAGGTCAAGTCTAGGGGTCCGAGACATGCTGCTCCTATTCAGGCTGCAGATATTCCGATTCGGCCGTTTCAGAAAATGGCTATAGACATCATTGGTCCGTTCAAAATTAAGTCAGCCAGAGGACACCAATTTATCCTCACTTGCGTGGACATGTGCACGCGTTGGCCAGAGGCTATTCCTCTGAAGAGCATATCAACTGTCGATATCGCTGATGCTCTTTGGCTCGTATTTTCTCGTCTGGGATTCCCCGGAGAAATACTGTCGGATCACGGCACTCAGTTAATTTCGGACGTTATGTCTCAGGTAATGGCTACGCTAGACATTAAAAGGTCTCTCAGTAGTATTTATCATCCAATGTCCAATGGATTGGTAGAACGTCTTAACAGGACACTAAAGAACTTACTTGGCAAGATAACGGAGGATCATCCTGAAGATTGGGACAGGGTTTTACCTGCAGTCCTCTTTGCCTATAGAGAGGTTCCCAACGAGCATACAGGGTTTTCTCCTTTCGAACTTGTCTTTGGCGCGCAACCGCGCGGGCCAATGTCCTTGTTACACGATTTGATAACTTCCGATAATATTGACGATGATACACAATCGTCATATGAATATGTTATAGCTCTTAGAGAAAAGATTATCGAATCGTGCAGGTTAGCAACTTCATCTTCCGAATTTGCGAAAGAAAAAGCTAGGCGATTTGCTAATAAGAAAAGACGCCTACGTCAACTTTGTCCTGGAGACAAAGCATATGTCTTACTGCCCTCAAGAGAGAATAGACTTCTCATTTCTTGGAAGGGTCCATACACTATAGTCTCGAAAATTTCTGATGTCGACTATATTGTCGATGTGGATGGAAGGCATAAAACCTTCCATATAAATATGCTAACAGAGTTTATTGAACGTCCAGACTATTTACAGCCTATTTTCCAGGCGACGGACGACTCTCCAGTTCAACATGGTCACATCTCATCCCTGTCCGTTATACAGGATGAGGAAACTATTTTTTCTGACGTGAACTTACCTCTTCCTGCGATTCCACTTACTTCAACGGAATCGTGGAGAGACGTTACAGTCTCTTCCAACTTGTCTTTTGAGGAACAACGTCAAGTATCCTCTACGTTACAATCATATCAGGATGTCCTTACCGACATTCCTGGACACACAGATGTCATAGAACATGACATCATACTTACTGATCGTAATCCGATCAGAGTAAGACCATACCCAATACCTATTCATTTTCAAGCACAAGTCGAGAAAGAATTGGATGAAATGATTCAACTACAAATAATTGAACCATCCACTTCAGCTTATTCTTCGTCGATAGTTATTGTTCGAAAGAAAGACAATAACATACGTCTTTGCGTTGATTATCGCAAATTAAATCAAGTTACGAAGTTCGATGCTGAACCTATGCCGTTATTAGATGATCTACTTATTAGACTTTCTAAAGCTAAATTCTTTACTAAACTAGACTTGTCGAAAGGTTATTGGCAAGTCCCACTGACGGAACACGCCAAACCTCTCACTGCTTTTTCGACACCTAGGGGTCTGTTTCAATGGAATTTTATGCCTTTCGGGCTTATGAACGCCCCAGCGACTTTCGTGCGCATGATGCGACGAATTCTATCAGATCGTGCAGATGTCATTGCATATTTAGACGACATCTGTCTTTTCAGCGATACTTGGGAAGAACACTATGTGGGTCTGAAGGAATTGCTATCTACTCTACGTGAGCATAGTTTGACTGCTAAACCCTCTAAAGCTTTTGTTGGGTTTAGTGAAATTTCCTTCCTAGGTCATCGAGTTGGTCATGGTCTGTTGAAGACAGAGGACCAAAACATTTCAAAGATATTAAATATCTCGGTTCCGAAGACAAAAAAGCAAGTGCGTAGTCTCTTGGGATTGATACAATTCTATGGAAGATTCATTGAGAATCTGTCCTCCATTATGGCACCACTTTCAACGTTATTGAAAAAAGGTTCTCCTAATATGGTGCGTTGGTCCCAAGAATGCCAATCTTCATTGGATCAGGTTAAGAATTTGTTCTCATCTCATCCTATCTTAAGACTACCGACGATTGATAAGACTTTTGTCCTTCGTAGTGATGCCTCTTCCACTGGCATTGGAGCGGCACTAATGCAGGAATATTCAGGAACTCTGCATCCTGTAATGTATATTTCTAGGAAGCTGAATGCGGCAGAAAGGAATTACTCGGTTTTGGACCGTGAATTGTTGGCTATGGTTTGGTCCATTCTTAAGCTACAAAGGTTCCTTCTGGGCGCGCATTTCTTTATGGAAACCGACCAAAAAGCTCTTACGGCTATGCAAAGTAAGGATTTGAAGAGCTCGAGATCTACTCGTTATGCTATTGCTCTTCAGCCTTTCCATTTCACGGTGCGAGCTATCCGTGGTTCGGATAATGTGATGGCGGACATATTGTCTAGATGCCCACATGATTCCAGTTAAATCTTGTGTCCTAGTTTTTCCTGATATATTTTCAGACTTAGGTCTGTCCTTAATATCATAATATGTTGTAATACAAATGTATTTGGATGATGTTTAGATAATTTAACAAATTTCATTTTGTCCATCCATCAGTGATATGTTGCTAAAATAGCATTGACATTTGTATATTGCTATGATTATATTATTTAGTAATGTTTGATATATGATTGGTATTGCCAGCAACTTAGGTTTCTTGAATGGTATCCCTTAGTTTGTTTGGCTTAAAGGAAATATTTTCTCCTATGTTGGGAGATGATTTGTACCCTCTTCTATTGTACCTGATATTAGGTTCATTGTTTGCATGAGCACAGAAGTGATACTGGTGCTATCTTGCTCATGAACATATTAAAAAAAAAAAATTGCATTTTTTTTTTACAGGGGGGTGGTAGTAATGTTGCTGTCATTTTCGACGGAGTCATCTGTCAAGTTATTTGCTTATGTTTGTATCATAAGTATAATTGTGTCTTTACCTGCGATGTCAGGTTGATTAGGGGTTGTCTTCCCTTGTTTATTCATTCATTGTGTTTGACCTTTAGGGTCAGAGGTTGACAGTTCGGCGTAGGCCTATGGGAAGGTTTTTTAAGCGGGAGTGAGATATACTTCCGGGAAGCCGGGAGGTCCTGTTTTTCTGAAGGGACCAAGAGTCCATTGTTTTTCGGGGAGAATCTTCGAAGTAACTGCTATGGCAGTTTTCCCCAGTGAATCTCTGTGCGTCGGGATGACGACAGAATTCCTTGTGTAGTTCTGAGGATTCATTTACCAGGTAATACCGACCTTTATGCATTATTACGCTTTTCGGTGGCAGAACATGTAAAGGATTACCTAGGGTGAACAGCAGTTCACGGATCCGCCATTTCAGAACTTATATATTTGTGCTCGAGGTAGCCATCCAAGACTGTTAGTCTTATATTGTCCAGAAATCCAGTGACGAAGATATATTGTGGGAGCCGCAGATTGGCGGAACTTCTATCTACAATAAGTATTACTGCAGGGTTGATGATAACCTATTTAACAGAAGTACACGGCCGACGTTAGGACGAGGCCTGTGCTTCCGGCTATTATACTACAGCCTGATATGTGCAATTGGCAGGGAGTGCCAAGTTGCACCTGTGTGTCAAGGTAACTAAGGCATCTGACGCGTTTAGTCAGAGACGCCAAGGGCGACGCTACGAACTGTCATTATTGAAGAACTTTGCTATTGACCATGCACGTCTATTCTGATGTTTACCTTTTTGAATGCCAAATGTATACCTATCGATGTCAGGTCAGCATGACCTTGTTACACTGACTGTTCCTGTTGATACTATGTGTGTTCCCGTCAATAAATGTCTTGAAACATGCCTGCAGTGTCAAAGCATCCTTGATTACTGCATGTGAGAGTATGGGTTGCAGGATCTACATCTATACGAGCCTAAACACATTCGCGTCTTCATTCGCACCCACACTCAACTCATCATACGCTCGCACTACACATCTAACAACATGTATACTGTCTTGGGCCAGTGATCACATCAACAAGAGAAAAAAAGACAGTTACAGTCATATAATTAGTGCAAATCATTTTTGGAAATTGCAGCAAAGTATCTGAAATGTACAGAATTGGATATTCTTACTGCCAAGAGTCATTCCACAACGTGTATGCAGTAGCGAAGTATTGTCCTTGACCAAGTGGATTAGACATTCTACGCCGAACGATTGAATATATCAGTTGACTTCGGATGGACAGAAATTCATCATCATCATGTTGCTTGGCATAATGTCTCATGTTTTGCAACAGGTTTAAGTGCATGACGAAGCAATGTGGCTGCAATCCCTGAAATATGCGATATATCTGTTAACGGAAGGCATGTGCCTTAGTTCATGATGCTTCATATTTGTGAAATACTTCCTGACTTGTCAGAAAGGAAGTTCTGTACTTATTGAGTATTAAAGTTGGATCGCAGTAGCATTTGTGGCGACAACTGGAGATAGCGGATGCTTCACGCATCTCGACAACACGTCAGCCATAACATTCACTTTTCCTTCGATGGGCTTTATCTGGTATTGATAGGGCTGAAGGGCCAATGAGGCACTGGCAGCCTTTGCATTCTTAAATCTCGCTGTTTTCAGGTAAGAGAGTGCTCTCTGGTCAGTCTCGAGGGTGAAACTTGCACCAAGCAGGTAGCACTGCAGTTTGGAGAAGCAGAAAACAAGAGCCAGCAGCTCTCTTTCGATGACCGGGTAACGCTGCTCAGTAGGCGTTAGCTTCCTGCTAACATAAAGTGTTGGATGCAAACAGCCATTCCATTCTTGCAACAGCGAACCTCCAATGGACGTTTTTGAAGCGTCGACTCTAAGAGTAAAATGTTTAGAAGGATCAGGCAATCTCAATCTAGGCAACTTGGAAAACAGACATTTTAATCTATCTAAAGTTACATGACATTCTCGACTACAAACCTATTTGGTGACTCTTTCTTCACCAGTGATGACAATACGGACGTATACTCCGCAAAATTGGGGATAAACTTACGATAAAAGTTTATTAGCCCCAGAATACTTCTAACCTGTTTTTTTGTCCTGGGTAAATCAAGGTTTAGAATTCTAGAGATGGTAGTATCCTCTGTTTTTAAAAAACCTCCTCCCACTTTATATCCCAAAAATGAAATCTCCTGAAATCCAATCTTAGTCTTAGATGGACGTGCAGATAAATTATGAAGACGTAGAGTGCTAAGTAAGGATTGAATACCCTCAAAATGTTCATCCCAAGAATGATGAAACAGACAAATGTCGTCAATGTAAGTAATGAGGTCTTCTCTGTCAGAGAGGAGTCGTCTCATCATGCGAACGAAGGTCGCAAGTGCGTTTACTAACCCAAAGGACATATAATTGAATTGAAATAGACCTAATGGAGTTGCGAACGCAGTATAAGGCTTGGATCGTTCCGTTAATGGCACTTGGAAATAGCCTTTAGACAGATCAAATTTAGAGAAAAATTAGCCGTAGCTAGTCTATCCAATAAAGACTCTAACACGGGAAGTGGTTCCGCGTCGTGAATGGTGACCGAATTTAGACGTCTAAAATCTATGCATATACGTATAGATTTGTCTTTTTTCCGGATCAAGACCATCGGAAAACTATAAGGGGAATGAGATGGAGAAATGACATTTAATTTCACCATCTGCTCTAGTTCCTCCTTAACTTGACATTGTACATGTATAGGAATAGGGTAAGGTTTCAACTTAATTGGTTGGAAGTCTGTCAGAATAATATCATGTTCGATGATATCAGTGTGTCCTGGGACATCAGTAAGGACATCAGCAAAAGAACGTAAGATTGAAGTAACCTGTTCTTTCTGGAAAGAAGATAGAGTTGGCGATATATCAACATCTTTCCAACTTTCAGTAGCCAAGTAGTGAAGACTAGGTAATACTAATAGTGAGTCATTACCATCAGTCAAATCAGAATTTTCCTCCTGTATGACAGCCAAAGAAGAATGACGACTGACAGATTGATCAAGAGCTTCAAAGACTGGTCTTAGATATGGTGGGCGTGTATGAAACTGCTGTAACATATTGATATGAAAAGTTTTTTCTTTTTCCTCTACTGAGACAATATAATCAACATCAGACAGTTTCTCCACAATCCTGTAAGGTCCTCTCCATGATACCAACAGTTTGTTATCTCTCCTGGGTAATAGTACGTAAGCTTCATCACCAGGCCAAAGTTGGCGTAATTTGCGGTTTTGGTTAATAAATAACCTCGCCCTAAGCTTTGCCTTTTCAGATGAACCTACTGCTATTTGGCATGCGTCTATTATTTTTTTTCTCAAATTGACCACATACTGATATGAGGTCTGAACCTCTTTATTCATCTCAGCACCAATTAAAAGTTGTTTTAATATAGACATTGGGCCTCGTGGTCTGGCGCCAAAAACCAATTCGAATGGACTAAAGCCTGTATGTTCATTTTTTTGTCTCTCGATACGCAAATAAAATAGCTGGGAGGACTCTGTCCCAATTTTGAGGATATTTAATTGTAACTTTATGTAGCATTTGTTTTAAGGATCTGTTGAGGACTTCTATTTTTCCGTTAGACTGAGGATGGTATATTGAACTAAGGGATCTTTGAACCCCAAACATATCCATAACCTGTTTCATAGCATCTGAAACTAACTGAGTTCCTCTATCAGATAGAATGTTTTCAGGAAAACCTATTCTACTAAAAATCAAGAATAATGCATCAGCAATATCTACCGTGGTGATGGTTTTTAAAGGAATAGCTTCTGGCCAGCGTGTGCACATATCTATGCAGGTCAACACATATTGATGACCTCTGGCTGATGTTACCTTTAAAGGGCCGATAATGTCAATGGCCATCTTTGCGAAGGGACGCAAAGAAATATCAGATGCTTGAATGGGCGCATCATGTTTTGGTTTTCTGGTTGCTACACTTTGGCAGATGGTACATGTACGACAAAATAATTTGACGTCTTTCGTAATTCCGGGCCAAAAAAATATGACAAAACTCTTTGTTTTGTTCTAGCAACACCTAAATGTCTTGCACATTCAATGTCATGTGCATGTCGTAAAATGAATGGTCGAAAACAAGCTGGTACCATAATCTGTTTCTTTAAGGAATTAGCAAATTGATAGTTTCTTACTAAAATCCCATTTTTGATAGTATACCAGTGTTTTGCACAGTCATCTACCATTACATCATTCAAATGAGCAATATGAAAATATTTTTTTAAGGAAATATCATCTTTCTGTCTTTGTATAAAGGTTTCCTTATCAATGAGCTCCATCTGAAATAAATTGTCATCATCAGTATTGACATCATTCATTGCCTTAATATCATCATTATTTTCCTGTTGATAATGAATTATATCATCATTATCATTTTCCTTTTCTTCTTCTGAAGTGGTATCTTCAGTTATATCTTCAGGTAACACATCAATGACTGGTTTGTGATGATCATTATCCATGCGAGACTGAGCTCTGGTAGTCACAGCATTTGAACATAATAAATGTTGTCTTTCCCATATTTCAATATCTTCCTGTGTACATTCATGCAATTTAGGTATGTTTCCCATAATAATTCCAGCAATTGGATTGTCCAAGAGGCATACAAGTGTTCTTCCTGTAAAATATGGTGTATCCAAAAACACCTCGGCTGTGGGGTAATATTCCACAGTTCCTCCAAAAGTTATGCATTTCACTTGTTTTCCTGTATATTCCACCTTATCAAAAAGGGCCTTGCGCACACCAATGGTGGTTGCACCAGTATCTCTCAGTAAAGATACTAACTTATTATTGACAAAACCTCTGTTCAAGATCAATGAACCAGTACTTTCAAAAGATGACATGACTGGGAGGGGGTGTCCGCATAATAATCTTGGCACTCCTTGATGCTGAAATAAAGAATTGCAATTAGTGCAGTTATCACTATTTGCTAAGTCTACACTGCATGAATTTGCATGTGCTACAATATCATTATGGTTCTGATTATTATCATGAACAATGGCATTGGTACGTTCAGTGTTTCTTGATTGTCTGGAAGTATTGTTATGATAAGATCTTTTATTTGCATTTTGATCATTTCCTCTGTAAAATGATTTCTGCCCTCTATTTGATTTTGAGTTATATTCTCCTCTATTTTGCCAGTTATTGGACTTAAATGAGGTTTGTGGATAACAGTTATCATCCTGATATGAATTCCAATGTCTTTGAGGTTGGTATTTATTAAAATTGTATCTACCTCTATTTTGACTGTAATTATGTGATGGTTTAAATCTTTGATTCCTATCCATACTGTTTGATCTATACCTAGGTGCATTGTCTTGGAATGACCTAGCAGATGCAGCTGGTAATGAATCCTTAACATTGTTTTTGCTCAATACTCTATTAGGATGTGCAACTTGATATTGACGTCCTAGGGTTTGTAATTTAGTCAGGTTTTCTGGTTTTCTTTCCTGCAGGAACGCAAGAAAATCAGAACTAATAGATGACAAAACCTTGTCTCTTAGAATTAAATCTGACAATCCCTCAAAAGTTTTTTCAGTCTTGGATAGTTCAATCCATCTAGAAAAATTTAATTTAACAGCTGAAATAAATTCAGTGAAATCTTTTTCAGAATCAGGGTACAAAGACCGAAATTTCTGACAATAACCCTCATCATTTAATTGATACCTCTGCAATAAAATCACCTTAACAGCTTCATAATCCTTTCTAGTCTGGTCATCCAAAGTCGAGACTACAGTTAATTGTTCACCAACCAATAAATTCATAAGTCTACATGTCCATGTAGATTTGTCAATCTTATATTCTTCACAATAAGTTTGGAACCTATTTAGGAAGCATGAAATGTCATCTATGGATGCATTAAATTTTGGCAAATTAATCCTTATGGCAGTAGTATGATCTTTATTTTTATCTTCACCTACCCCAGGATGCAACAGTGGTTGTTGTAATTTTAATTTTTCCAGTTCAATCTCAGCTAGTCTTATAGTTTGAGCTTGTTGAGATTTGATCTCCTCTTGAGCTTTCTCCTCTTGAGTTCTGGCATAGGCTAATTTTTCCCTTTCAAGAGCCAACTCTTCTGATCTCCTTTTTTCAGCTAATTCAATTTCTCTTTCTTGTTTGTGGAGCTCTTCTTGTCTTCTTTTTTCAGCCAATTCTTCTTTGCGAAGTTCTTCTTGTCTGTTTATTTCTTTATCCACATAGGCTTGCAAGGCCGGACCTTCCAAATTAAGTTCTTTTCCAATTTTCATTAAATCCTTTAATGAAGTCATGGTTGCTTATTATTGTGTTTCTTAGTACTACACAATATTTTAACTTTTATGTATATGAATATGTCAGCTAAATATTCAATACTTCATCCACCAATCTCAGATCAATTTATAATTGCAATAATATAGGTGCAGTGAAATATGAGATATGAACAACAAAGAAAATAGCACGTACAACGAGTAATGACAAGATAGACAGGGTTAGAGCAACTGAAGGAAATACAAGTGGAAAACAAAGGAATAACTATAAAATATATATGAATTAATTTAAACTAATGCTCTAATACAACTAGACAAGACAAGGCGCATATCATAACAATTATGACATCTATGAAATAAATGATAGTAAGGGGAGAATGTACAATATTACAAACAATAATGTAACAAATTGAGTAAAATATTACAATAACAAGACTTATGATAACATACAATAATGAAACATGACTATACAGCTAACAAAAATGGATCTGTTAAATTCAATAGAGGCAAACTTTTATACAACCAGCAGAATATGCTGGGTCCTCTATCTGAATCACACAGATACTGCCCTATAGAACGCTTGATTTGTTCATTCGACCTAGCTTTCGCGGTATTAAATAAACAACTCAAGTCCCACCATCCTTACCCACTAGTTACAAACAAATATACGTAACGAAACCCCACATATGGTGAAGTCAGAAATCATGCAAACAGATTGTATTCACAGCCCACGGCTGTTTGTGCCCTATACCAGAGCGCTCTTTTAGTTTCGGTGACCGGAATTCTGACACCGGGTATAAAATTTTCGTGTTCACCGTAAAAGACTATTTAAGTTTTTGGCGGGGAAAATCAGCTGTTGTGTGTGTAAAATCTGTAAAATATAAATCATTACACACTCGTTCTGGATAAACACAGCGCTAAATTTCTTTTGTGTACTATAACTTTGTTCTCTGTTCTATTTTTGATTGCATTTTTATTTGTTTGAAATTAGTTTTGACGGAGTTACAGACTTTTGAAAACAGCGTCATCATTTGAGGAAATTCATAAAATAAGTAATCTTTTTATTAATTTAATATCTAAAAATCGGCCTATTCGTTTGAGTTTATAATTATAAAGACTTCTCGAAGGGAAGCTAAAGATTATTTCCACATACTTTTTTTTTTGGTTTCATATCTTGAGAATGTGTGGTAGTCAATTTTTTGAGTTTGGCATTACAAGAACAAGCATATTGTCACCAGATTTTATAGCATTTAAATTACAGTAAACGCATTCCTGATACTCACAAATCTTAAATAAGGTTGTACAAAAATAACTTTTTGTAAAGCACCATCTGTTTTTGCATTTTCATTCATTTATAATGATATTTAGCTACGTATATAAGCGTCAGAAAACATGTAAATCTATAGATAGATTACTTCCACATACTTTGTTCTATCTTTCAAGTCTTGTTAATCTTGTATTTATAATATGAATTTTTTTTTTAATTGTGTGTGAGATAAGGACTGTTCCATTAGTGTTCTTTGGTAGACAATCCTGTGCACACGACGGCTGCCAAAGAATTCTAAGTAACTGTTTGTATATCTTCTTTCACTCACAGATAAAGCATTCTACATCCTGGTGTTAGACTTGATAGTCCCAAATATTCCTCTATCTTTATACATACACAAGTAAACTATACTACATAACAACGAAATGGAACATAGTGTTTTGCATCATATGAATTGTGCCAGTGCACTGTGCAGAGCCTGTGGCAAGAGAGCATTAACTTCCAAAACAACACGTTCAATTCAGAAAGCACTGAACTGTTCTAATTACGTTAATGATCTGTTCTTTGTGTTTGGAATTAACGTATCAGATGATAAACCCACACAGCATTCGACTATATTTTGTAAGAAGTGTTACTTACGAATACAAAACTCAAAAAGGAGGCATAATGAGAAGTGTCTTGAAACAGCCAAGTTACTACCGGAAAACAGTCAGCACATCTGGAAAGACTAAAACCATAATTTAACTATAAGTGAATGTCAACTGTGCAATTATGTTGCAAAGACATCTTTTGGTGTTTTAAAAACAAAAAGCTGCTCTATTCCCTGTGATGTTCTTTCTGACCCCTCCATGTCTAGTCAGTCAATTAGCTGTAGTCAGGATAGCTCTGTACAGTAGGAGGTTGATGTGCCTGCCCACATTAGTGATGATATTGTTCAACTGGAGGTTGATGTGCCAGCTCACATTAAAGGCGGTACCATTATTCATTTGGAGGTGGATAACACTACTCACCCTAGCATGCCAGTTTTTGTTGCCACATCTACACCTACCAAGTCAGTTATACATACGACAAGTACATCCACCTCGCCTGTCTTCAAAAGCGACATCACAGTACAACAGTTACTCGCTAAGCCACCTTCACAACCACTAACACAAAAGGAAGAACCCCTATTCACATCCATTGTTAGAAAAAAACTAGAAACAGCAAAAAGTAATATCATAAAATGCAAAACCAGAGGACAGCCTATTGTACTACAAAAACTAATTAAACATAGAAGAGGAACATCAGTCACCAGAACGCCAACAAAACGTAAGCGATCTCAATTGCTCCACACTGTTAGAAAACATATTGCTGGAACATCAACTGATTCATTAGACCTGCAGCAGGCACATGAACTACAACGCTGTTCAGAAACGTCACGTCAGGAAATTTGCAGGAAAGCAGGCATTGAAAGTAGAGTTAGAATCTCCAAATAATTAGCAATAGCCATGAAGGAAACAGTAGGTTGTAAAATAATGGAAAAAGGACTGTACAATGTCACTGTGTTGATACCAGGCATGCTCCAGTCTACCCAGCGGTACTGTAAATGGGTAACTCACTCTAGTCCTGAGTTAGGGAAGGCAAAGGCAGCTGTAAGAAGTAGTTTCCCTCTAAGGCTCCAGGAGGAGCAGGCCTTTAACTTGGTCAATTCAACCGACGCAGGATGGTGTAAATATGGAGTGAGAGTATAGAGTGTTATTAACGCGAATGATGGAATGTTCGTATCTTGACCAATCTAAAACACTCATTCACTCATGTCTATAAGGCACCAATGGAAACTGCTGGAATCTTTTCATACAGTTTATTCAGACGCACATACTGGGACAGAACGAATAGATCATAAGTACATGTTGACACATCAATCTTCAGGCATGAATAGTAGATCCCATGTCATGGAACATTCAAATATAATGGGTGGCACAAAACAGCATTCAATGTTGTTATACATTATGGCCGCATCCCCTATCTGACTGAACGCGTCAGTAAAGGCGGATCGGTAAACAAATGAAGAGTTCGATGGACGAACCTTCTTCCCCTTGCTAAGTTCTTAGGTTGCTTATGTTCAATGTTTATATCATACTGTGAAACCACGATAAGGGGTTTTCATATAAATGAGATCTCCATGCCACTGTCCGAATAGTAAGATACACGACCCGTTCTCTGGACAGTGATCTATAATGATGACAGGAATACAAAAATGGCCTCCTTCCCTGAGCTTTCGCTCACTCGCCCAGCAGAAGAATAATCATCAGCCAAAGTTGATTCAAAACTTGAATAAGTATAACTTTCCAGAGTTACCATACAGTCCCTTTGTCAGAAGGTTACTTCATGAAGACATAAGCGCTGATGGAACCTGTCATCTACAACAATGTCTAGTTAAAAGACCAACGATGCACGAAAATACGTTGCTTCATCTAGGTCTAACCATAAGGAGATCGTCAAAAGGGTATGGATTTACCTTGAGTCCGAATAGTACATAATACAGTACATGAGGAGAGTCTCTAACACTATAATCTTGTAGAAACACAATCTCCTACTGAAGAAATTACTTCATAAATCATTTTCCACTCTAGAAAGGACCAGCCCAGGAAAATGCGTGACCAGCCATTGTAGGCGGCAATATCGGAACTCATCACGACTCGCCAAGACAACCAATACCTCCGCTAGAGCGGCATAAAGAATATAGTCCTGCCTACCCATACAAAATATACAATATAGGACTGAATCTACTTGCACTAATAATATGTAATACATATGAATTCAGGCCATAAACATTCTAAGAACGATCAATCTATTTTCTGGCTATGACAAATGATGAATGCCAAAATATAAGTATTCTTACGCCCGATCAATATCAAGGGAGATTATCCATATAATCAAACGTATAAATCAAACATGGATTATCTGTCATCTTTACAAAAGAAAGCATTTTCGTACCCAATTAAATACAACAATATATTTTCCATATTAAATAGACATATCGTACATTTGTAATCTGTGCATTCAAAAATATGTATGCAACAGATTACCACACCCCCCGGGAAAAAAAAATGGTACATTTTTTTTTTTGAAATACATCCAGGAGCAACATACAATAGGCTCACAACGCACGAATAACAATGCGCAGATGATAAGCATTCCAAACAAATGTAACGCCTAATGTAAGGCAAAGTCGTCATATAGCACGACCAATGAGAATCTATCTCAGGATTCAGAGAAAATTTTTCTCTGAGTATAAATATCTCCAGAGAGGTGTCACCAACGCATAACACAATACTGGCAACGCCACAATTTGTACAATAGTTCATCTTAGGTATCTTAACATTATGATCACCAAATAAGAAAAATATCAAAAACCTGCGGTGAATATACATCAATGCACCGCTAAGTAGTGATATAGACAATGTATGATATATTACATATAAGTAAATACTTTAACATAGGAAAAACTGTAGTAAAGTCAGACATGTTAGAAATCTCAAGATCTGACAGTTAAGTGGAATCATGTGGGCATCTCGATAAGATATCCGCCATCACATTTTCTGAACCACGGATAGCTCGCACCGAAAAATGAAAAGGCTGAAGAGCAATCGCGTATCGCGTTGATCTCGCGCTCTTCAGATTTTTAGTCTGAATAGCTGTAAGAGCTTTCTGGTCAGTCTCCACAATAAAATGCGCGCCAAGAAGAAATCTTTGAAGTTTAAGGATTGACCAGACCATAGCCAATAATTCACGGTCTAGGACCGAGTAATTTCTCTCTGCGGCATTAAGTTTTCGAGAAATATACATCACTGGATGCAGAGTTCCAGAGTACTCTTGCATTAGTGCCGCTCCAATCCCGGTGGATGAAGCGTCACTACGAAGAATAAATGTCTTATCCTTAGAAGGCAATACTAGGATAGGTGAAGTAGAAAACATTGTTTTAACCTTATCCAAAGAGGATTGACATTCTTGAGTCCAATGGACTACATTAGGAGACCCTTTCTTTAGCAAGGAAGAAAGAGGTGACATAATGGAGGACAGATTCGGAATGAATCGTCCATAAAATTGTATGAGACCTAAGAGACTTCGCACTTGCTTTTTAGTCTTAGGAATAGAAATGTTAAGTATCTTACTTGTATTATGGTCTTCTGTTTTTAGGAAACCATGATCAACCCGGTGACCAAAGAAAGATATTTCGCTAAAACCAATACACGCTTTCGATGGTTTCGCTGTCAGGTTATGCTCGCGTAAGATAGACAATAGTTCATTTATCCCATTATAGTGATCGTTCCAAGTATCACTGAAAAGACAGATGTCATCAAGATATGCAATGACATCTGAGCGATGAGATAGGATTCGACGCATCATGCGTACGAATGTCGCTGGGGCATTCATAAGGCCGAAAGGCATGAAATTCCATTGGAATAGACCCCTAGGCGTCGAAAAAGCAGTAAACGGTTTGGCGTGTTCGGATAGTGGGACTTGCCAATATCCCTTAGACAAATCGAGTTTAGTAAAGAAATGAGAATTCGATAGTCTAGTAAGTAGCTCTTCAAGTAAAGGCATAGGTTCAGCATCAAATTTCGTCACTTGGTTCAATTTGCGATAATCAACGCAAAGACGTATGTTGTTGTCTTTTTTTCGCACGATAACCATCGGTGAAGAATATGCTGATGTGGATGGTTCAATTATTTCCAACTCTATCATTTCATCCAACTCTTTTTCTACCTGTGCTTGAAAATGTATCGGGATAGGATACGGTCTGACTCTTATAGGATTATGGTCAGTAAGAATAATGTCGTGTTCAATGACATTAGTTCGACCAGGAATGTCAGTAAGGACATCCTGAAATTGTTGTAACATAGCAGAAACTTGTTTCTGTTCTCCTGGAGATAATTCGGGAGAAATCGCAACATCTTTCCATGACTCATTAGAATGAAGCGGAATCATTGGAAAAGGGAGATTCACATCTGAGAAACTCGTTTCCTCATCCTGTATTACTGACAGTGATGAGTAATGTCCATGTGGGACTGGTGAATCGTCCGTTGCCTGGAAAACAGGTTGTAAATAATCCGGACGTTCGTGGAATTCCGTGAGCATGTTGATGTGGAAGGTCTTATGCTTCCCATCAGTATCGACAATATAGTCGACATCGGAAACTTTTGATATTACATCGTACGGACCTTTCCAAGAAATATGGAGTCTGTTTTCTCTACAAAGTAGCAGGACCAATACTTTGTCACCTGGACAGAGTTGTCGCAAGCGTCTGGTCTTATTGGCAAATTGCCTTGCCTTCTGTTTCGCAAATTCAGAAGAAGCAGTTGCCAATTTGCATGCTTCAATAATCTTGTGTCTAAGTGCAATGACATATTCATAAGAGGATTTTGTGTCATCGACAATATTATCAGCAGTTATGAGATCATGAAGTAGAGACATAGGACCTCGCGGTTTCGCGCCAAAGACAAGTTCAAAGGGAGAAAATCCTGTATGTTCATTGGCGACCTCTCTGTATGCAAAGAGAGCCGCGGGTAAAACCCTGTCCCAATCCTGAGGATGATCCTCAGTTATCTTACCTAATAGGTTTTTCTGAGTTCTATTAAGACGCTCTACCATGCCATTGGACATAGGATGATAAATACTACTCAGAGATCTTTCTATCTTAAGAGTTGACATCACTTGAGACATGGTATCCGATACGAGTTGGGTACCATGGTCTGACAATATTTCTCCTGGAAATCCCAGACGAGAGAATATAAGCCAAAGAGCATCTGCAATATCAGCAGTAGTTATGCTCTTCAGAGGGATAGCCTCTGGCCAACGTGTGCACATATCAACACACGTCAAGATATTTTGGTGTCCTCTAGCAGACTTTGTCTTAAATGGACCAATGATGTCTACCGCCATTTTTTGAAATGATCGAATTGGAATATCTGCAGCCTGAATAGGTGCAGCATGGCGTGGACCTTTGGATTTAACTTCCTGACATACCCTACAGGATCGACAATAGATCTGTATGTCCTTGTTCACAAACGGCCAAAAGAAAGACGCAAGAACTCTAGATTTAGTACGGAAAAAAACCCATATGCCCAGCACACTGAGAATCATGAGCGTGCTGTAAGATTTTAACTCTCATATTTTTAGGCACAAGAATTTGAGAATGAATGGACTTAGCGGAGTCTTGTACCATACGTACAAGTACCCCATTCTTCATCGTAATCCAAGATTTACGATTCGTGTCCTTATTCGGATCACCTTCTTTTGCTAGAGTAAAGAATTTCTTTAGAGTAGGATCATCTTCCTGCTGTTTTATAAAGGAATCATGCGAAATCTCCAAGGGATCACCTTGGTTCTGGTCATCATTATCTCCAGAAGGCGAAGATTGCGGCATGTTTAGAGCTTGAGCTATAGTGACTACAGCATTTGCAGTATGCATATTATCACATTCCCACTCGGCAATTTGTTGCGGAGTGCATTCTTTCGCACCATGAATGCGACCGACGATAAGATCAGCGATCGGATTCGGCAGAAGACATGCGTGCACATCTCCTGTAAAGAAGGGAGTCGAAATGTGGATAATGGCAGTGGAGTACTTCTCCAATGTGCCACCAAATGTTATGCATTTGATTATTTTGCCAGTGGCTCGAGAAGGATCTATGAGTGACTGCCTCACTCCAATGGTTGTGCACCCGGAATCAAAGAGAATTGAGACCGGAGTACCATCTACTAAACCATTATTTAATTTAAGAGCCCCTCTTCCATCATGCGCGACTGACGCAGGGAGAGCGGGAAGAGGATGACCACAGCTTAAAGTCGAAACTGTGGTTGGCTCGAATAATGTTTTGCATTGGGAACACTGAAATGCTCTGTCAAAATCGAAAGCAGAACATCCCACATTATTAGAGTCTTTCTTATCATTGGTTTGCTTACCGGCTTCATGAAACTCTTGTTGTGCAGAGTTAGCCTGGTAATGAGATTTACCATGTCTTTTGTGTTGTGATCTACCTCGATTATTGTTGCCTCTGTAATTATTATTTCCTCTGTTATAACCCCTGTTTGGGTTTGAGTCATAATGTTCATCATTATAATCATCATGCTCATTATAGTGAGAATCCCTGTAGGATTGATCCCGTTGTGTCCATGAAGGAACACCCTGGTAATTTCTATTATTACTTCCTCTACGGAAATTTCCATAGTTATGGCCACCCCTGTATCGAGGACTGTCAACCCGTTTCCAGAATTTAGAAGAAGAACCCTGATTTGGTTGGTTACCTTGGTTTTGATGATTACGCCAATTAACCCTTTTGTCAAATTTATTTTGAGCTCCCTGAAAGTTGTGTGGGTACTTGGGATTGTATTGTGTTGCTGAAGCAACCGGCATACCCTCTTTAATCTTAGTGTTGCTAAGAGTTACGTCCGGGTGTGCCGTAACGTATTGGTCACAATATTCTTGCATTTGTTTTAGTGTTTGTGGCTTACGCTCGTGTAGAAATTCAAGGAAATGTTTATTGATAGAAGACATGACCTTGTCTCTGAGCAACAAATCCATAAGAGCATCATATGTTTTCTCTATTTTGGATAATTCAATCCATCGTTGAAATGTAAGACGTATTTTCCCAATGAATTCTGAGAATTCAACCCCCGTCTCAGGTACCATTCTTTTAAACAACATGCGATAACCTTCCTCTGGTAACTGAAACTTCTTAATCAAGGCTGCCCTAATAACATCATAATTATCCTTGTCATCTTCTTCAACCAAACATAGACTAGTGAGAGAATCGCCTGTTAGATTCTCAGATAATTGGTTAACATATTGCGATTTATCAACATTATGAGCCCGACAAGCACGTTCAAACCTCTGAAGCCAGAATGTTATATCATCATTGGCAGAATTGAATGTTGGTACCTTGACTTTGTAAGTAAAGGGTTTACTATTACCACTAGATGCCTGATTAACATCACTCATACTTGTCAATTTCAATTTCTCTAATTCAAACTCATGTTCTCTTATTGCTTTTCTCTCTTCAGCTTCTCTGTCTAGTCTTTTTTGCTCTGCCTCAAATCTCCTTTCTTCCACCTGCATTTTCTTTTGTTCAGCAGCAGCATCAGCAGCAGCTTTTCTCTCCTCAGCAGCAGCTTCTAATTTTTTTTCTTCTATTTGAAGTTTTCTCTCCTCAGCAGCAGCTTTTCTCTCCTCAGCTTGCATCTGCAATCTGAAATTTTCAGCATCTATCTTCTTTTGTTCAACTTCTGCTTTCCATTTATTCTCATCTTTTTGTTTTTTCTCTTCTGATTTTAATGCAATAGCAAATTGAGCAGTTGTCCATTCTTCTAACTCTTTACCAGTCTTATCAAGGGATTTCCCTTGTGTAATAAAGTAATCTAATGTAAGTAAACATCCTGTCTTATTAAATCAGAAACCTGAAAAAGTAAATAAATTATCTTATTTCACTTTCATGGGAGACAAGTCTATACTATAGACTTAGTCTTAGTGAAAAACTTGTATGGTTATTTTGTTTATAATATAACCAATGATAACTTGAGTACCTGTGGAAAACAATAACTGTATATCCCAAACACTGTGGGAGACAAGCCTTACAAAGGTCTTGTATACTTCCTTAATGTAATCAATGATCACTTGAGTACCTGTGGAAAATAATATTTTCTATCCCAATCAATGTGGGAGACAAACCTTACAAAGGTCTTGTACACTTTCTTAGTGTAATCAATGATCATAAGTACTGGTCTGTACTATAATATAAGTGTATTCAACTATACCTCATATATCATATGTCAACTAAAGACATTACAAAGGACAAACAAGAAAAGACAATATGAAAACATTTGCAGAAATCAAATTAAATTAAATAGGACAAATCAAAGAAAATGATCACAGAATCTGTGATGATAACTGCAATAAGATAACAAGACAAATAACGCCACAGTGTATAAATATAAATTGTGTATAGAAATCAAAAATAGAAAAGGGTAGACCAACAAATTACAAACAAATCAAAACAAACTAAAGAACAGAGGAATATTACAAAAACAACAATGAGTACAGTCTTCACAGCTAACACTAATAGCAACAGCTGTAAAATAATGGAAAAACGACTGTACAATGTCACTCAGTTGATACCAGGCATGCTCCAGTCTACCCAGCGGTACTGTAAATGGGTAACTCACTCTAGTCCTGAGTTAGGGAAGGCAAAGGCAGCTGTAAGAAGTAGTTTCCCTCTAAGGCTCCAGGAGGAGCAGGCCTTTAGCTTGGTCAATTCAACCGACGCAGGATGGTGTAAATATGGAGTGAGAGTGTAGAGTGTTATTAACGCGAATGATGGAATGTTCGTATCTTGACCAATCTAAAACACTCATTCACTCATGTCTATAAGGCACCAATGCAGACTGCTGGAATCTTTTCATACAGTTTATTCAGACGCACATACTGGGACAGAACGAATAGATCATAAGTACATGTTGACACATCAATCTTCAGGCATGAATAGTAGATCCCATGTCATGGAACATTCAAATATAATGGGTGGTACAAAACAGCATTCAATGTTGTTATACATTATGGCCGCATCCCCTATCTGACTGAACGCGTCAGTAAAGGCGGATCGGTAAACAAATGAAGAGTTCGATGGACGAACCTTCTTCCCCTTGTTAAGTTCTTAGGTTGCTTATGTTCAATGTTTATATCATACTGTTAAACCACAATAAGGGGTTTTCATATAAATGAGATCTCCATGCCACTGTCTGAATAGTAAGATACACGACCCGTTCTCTGGACAGTGATCTATAATGATGACAGGAATACAAAAATGGCCTCCTTCCCTGAGCTTTCGCTCACTCGCCCAGCAGAAGAATAATCATCAGCCAAAGTTGATTCAAAACTTGAATAAGTATAACTTTCCAGAGTTACCATACAGTCCCTTTGTCAGAAGGTTACTTCATGAAGACATAAGCGCTGATGGAACCTGTCATCTACAACAATGTCTAGTTAAACGACCAACGATGCACGAAAATACGTTGCTTCATCTAGGTCTAACCATAAGGAGATCGTCAAAAGGGTATGGATTTACCTTGAGTCCGAATAGTACATAATACAGTACATGAGGAGAGTCTCTAACACTATAATCTTGTAGAAACACAATCTCCTACTGAAGAAATCACTTCATAAATCCTTTTCCACTCTAGAAAGGACCAGCCCAGGAAAATGCGTGACCAGCCATTGTAGGCGGCAATATCGGAACTCATCACGACTCGCCAAGACAACCAATACCTCCGCTAGAGCGGCATAAAGAATATAGTCCTGCCTACCCATACAAAATATACAATATAGGACTGAATCTACTTGCACTAATAATATGTAATATATATGAATTCAGGCCATAAACATTCTAAGAACGATCAATCTATTTTCTGGCTATGACAAATGATGAATGCCAAAATATAAGTATTCTTACGCCCGATCAATATCAAGGGAGATTATCCATATAATCAAACGTATAAATCAAACATGGATTATCTGTCATCTTTACAAAAGAAAGCATTTTCGTACCCAATTAAATACAACAATATATTTTCCATATTAAATAGACATATCGTACATTTGTAATCTGTGCATTCAAAAATATGTATGCAACATAGGTCTTACGTGGGCACAGGAGAGAAAACAGAGAAGATTGAAAATTGAAAGACGCGCCAGCGGTATTAAAAATATAACTTCACAATTAAAATTTATAATGGAAACTCATTTGTTACAAATTTCTCCATCTGTGAATGTACAGATTCATCCTATTAAAAAAAAGGAAGTGTGAATGATAATTGAGCGAAATTTTGGGGCTAGAGCAAATTATGGCAGTTGTTGCTTGAGATTGACAGAATTAACAGTGTGTGGAAATCATTTAATAGATGTATTTATTAAATACACCTATTTATCTATTAAATTGAACATTTCGTTTTACTGATGACCATACTCATTTTTACATGACCATCGTGATGTATGATTGAGATAATTGTTAGCTCTCATGTTTTTGGGGACAATTGGGTGTGTTATTTTAAGGTAATAAATGTGGACTTGCAATTTAATGTTTCAATAATTAATGTTTGACGCATGAAACCAAAACAAAACTTTGATATCTATTTTCTGCAGGTTTTCTACTTTTGATTTCTGTAATTTGTTATGCATGTTGATTGTGACCGATTTAGTGAAAATTGCATTATAAACAAACCATAACAAAATATAAAAAAAAAACGTAAATTTTACACTATTTCAGACTATTATATCTTCTGTTCTAATTGTGATAAAATGTTTGTTCTTGTTCTAAAATTTACTCTAACATTTCTAGTCTAGCTTTACGCAAAATTAAAGCCGGTATTTATAATAATAAAGTAGCCTAAAAGCATTAATTAAGCCCTATCAAAAGTAAACATCGCCACATGTTTTTCCCATAAGGAAGTTGACCACGTGACCTCTGTCAAGTGGGCTATAAATAGCGCGGTCGGGTTAAAAGGGGAAATAACTAAAAGATCGCTGGCAAACAGCCGTGAGCCAAGCTGTATGTAACAATACATAGACTTATCTGTTGCAAAAAACAAATAATCCTCCTTGAGACTTCGACAAGCAAGGATCAATGTGATGGATCGTTCTCCAGGCTGAGGTTAGGCCTAGAATAGGTGGATCGTTCTCCAGGCTGAGGTTAGGCCTAGAATCGTAAGGCTGGCACTTGAAAACAACAGCTCTGGTCTATCGCTGACATCTGATCTTTATAGGATGAAAAATCTCCATATAATACTTTGATTTGATATTGAAAATGTCACTTCTTCTTGTTATTGACACTTTGAGGCACTCTGAGATGCATTTAGATGTTGGAAAGTCTCTTCCACACTTTAAAATCTCCGGCAGACGATGAATGCCGCCATGTTGAATACTGTTATTTTTGCTTCTTCCAGATTGTCTGATAAGCTTGGCCCCCAAAAGGTCTGATACGGGTACAATTCCTTAAATAGCTTGACTTGCTATGGATTGGATCCAGAGTGCAATAGACTCCATGCTTTGACACTCGGTCTCTATTTAGGCCTTGAGTCGCCTTCCAGGGTTATGCTAATAGCTTTGCACGTAATATTACTGTGGGTTCAATTTTGGTCAGACATATCCCAACTCCCTGGCCCGTACACAGGCACTCAGGCACAAACACGTCAATAACCATTGACAGTGTACAAATATTTATTACACCACAATAAAGTTCAGCATCTCTTCAAATAGCACAATATAAGGATTCTCTTCTAGTCGTGTCTAGACTACAGTCTCGTCCTCGGAGACATCATGCATTTTAATAAAGTCTGGTACTCACGCATTTAGAAAACTTCACACTCTGCTTTTGCCTAAACTGATAATACACTTGCAGTAGAAGCTGTAATACAATTGATGGTAAGATAGCATGCAGGTGGATTAATAACACAAGCTGAAGATATCGTCCATACGGACATATGCCATCTACACAGGCCGAAGACACAAGCCCAAGTGATTTAAAGAACGCTCAACTTGTCCCACTTTAAAGTTGCCGTCTGCTATCAATTTGAGCAGCCGACAAGACGTCACTTCCTGTAACCACGGACTACCGTGTATAAACAATACAACCAGGAAGTGATCGTATACAAAACATGATATGATATTTACTCATATCATATACAATAACAACATATACTCCAACATCAACGGTAAACAACAACAACAACAACATTTACTCCAATATCAACAGTATACATCAACATATACTCCAACATCAACTGTGTACAACAACATCAACATATACTCCAACATCAACGGTGCACAACAACATCAATAGTATACAACAACATCAACAGTCTACAACAACATCAACCGTATTCAACAACGTTAACATATACTTCAACATCAGCAGTATACAACAACATCAACATATACTCCAACATCAACGGTGTACAACAACATCAACAGTATACAACAAGATCAACATATACTCCAACATCAACGGTGCACAACAATATCAACATCATACAACAACATCAAAAGTATACAATAACAACATATACTCCAACATCAACGGTAAACAACAACAACAACATTTACTCCAATATCAACAGTATACAACAACATCAACATATACTCCAACTTCAACTGTGTACAACAACATCAACATATACTCCAACATCAACGGTGTACAACAACATCAACAGTATGCAAAAACAACATTTATTCCAACATCAACAGTATATAACAACAACATGTACTCCAACAGCAACAGTATACAACAAGAACAACATATACTCTACCATCAACGGTACGTAGCCGTTGGCATATAAGCTGATGATGATGATTTGTCTACTGTTCCCTACTTCTCTATTTTGACTTATTGTTGATCGCATAGGGTTCGTATCACCTCCCTAAAAATTAGGCAGCCTTTGTTTGATGATGTGACCGGATGGCCTACGCTAACGCCAGTAACTTTCTTTTGCATTAGATATAAGGATCATTATAAGAAAGTATCATTCATTGTAACTACTAAAGAAACATGAGGCATTTTAATTATCTCCCTTTAGGGACATTTGCAAGTAACCTAGCTTCGAGATGACGTAGTTCTAATTAGTATGTACATAATTATGATAAGTAGATTTACCCACGCCATTGAAGCCATGTGCAAACAAAACGGCGGGAGTAACTTAGTAACCCTTGACGTCACATAATTGATATGAACATAATTATGATAAATAGGTAGCGGTTTCACTAGGCAACTAGTGACGTCAATAGGTTTTGGCGGGAATCGCCTAACAGCGGCACCGCACTAGTATAGGACTATAAAAAGAACGGTAGCGTCAGTTTAGGACAGTATCGCAAATTACTACGAAGAGTAAACGTACAGCGGACCATGCTGTTTTAGATTGTGAAGTCCTACAACTTTGTTAGAAGATTGCTAACTGTTATGATTAAAATTCATAACGATTGTGTCGGTATAATTATGTAGCTCGACAGGGCTCCTTGTTTGTTTATTTTATACGGAGTCATTTATTAATACAGGAAGTGACGTCATGCCGATATGGTTGTTTGGCAGACGTGAAACTGAAAATGCAGAAGTGAGGAGATTGTCAGCTAGTCTTTTTCCATTGTGTGTCATGGCGAGTGGACGCATGGGTTTGAGCTACTAAATGTAAGTGTCTATCACTGAGTTATTTCATTACTAATACATCAAGATCTTCTGTGAGGTGTATTTAGTTATCTACATTTACAAGGAGTATAGCTTCTCAATGTCGAGTGTGAATATATATTTTAAAATGTTGAAAATGAAAAGGACAGCGTTCCAGACATGAACGAACTGCCTTAAGGTATATCGACGACTGCATATTATATGCCATTGTATATTTCACAACGGGCACATAAGAACATTTATGGTGCCGTGACTTTCACAACGGGCACATAAGAACATTTATGGTGCCGAGACCAGCTCACACCCTCACACCAACAGCGAAAATACTTACAGACCAAGGATATACTCACATAAACGACTATAAATAATGGACCACATGCATAACCTCGAGCAACATCAGATGCTGAACGCACAACAGCAGAATAATTTGCTACAGCAAAATGCGCAACAACCTCATAATGTACCGTTACCGGTAGAACCTGAGCCAGCAATGCAGGCACTCCAACAAATTAGTAATACGCTTGGGAACGTCGATCACTATGCCAGGTTCTAACACATCAGAACAATCGTTACCCCATTCTCGGGAGACTCGAGGTATTTTCGTAAATGGCTTATCGATATGGACAAATTCACATCCGTCATCAACACAGCCACGGATGCTGACAGAGTTAGAGTTGCTTTCCTTTCCTCGGATGGCTTGGTAACGGATTTCCTAAGACGACGTATGAAAGCCTACCCTAAAGAAACGTTTGAGAGCCTGAGAAAATTAATAGATATAGCGACGTTACTGATTCTCAGCACGCTTGGACACTTTTACGCCGCATCAAAAAAGACAAAAATGAACCTGTTCAGATGTATGGCGATAGACTACTCAATCTCGCAGAAGACGCATTTCTGTGAGGAAAAATAACCACCGAAGAACTTGAGAGACATCTTGTAGGCATTTTTATTGATGGTCTCTGGTCTGACAATTTAAAGCTACATCTGTTACGCCGAGACTCCAAATCAATTACAGATACAATCCGCATGGCAGTCTACGAAGAAAACGTTAGACGCAGATTTAACCAACGTACCGGAAGGGATCACAGACCTGAATACACCCATGAACCCATGGAGATTGATCATTCACGACCATACTGGAACAGGCAACACCACACGCAATCTGACCGTACTCATGCTGGAGGATATACGCAACAAGACAGAGGTACCAATCATTATCATGACAATGTCATACCAGAAACCACACCAGGAGACCCCATAATGTTCACAATGTTGCCCCTATAGTTTGTTACAATTGTGAGAAACACGGCCACGTCGCACGATTATGCAGACAACAGCAGCCACGTCGTCAACCGCGTTCGCCGGATTTCAGGAATCAACATTCCACCCAATATTCCAACAATGGCTACCCACATGCCCGATCATACACCCAACGTAACAACAATAGCTATCCCCATCCCCAATCAAGTCATTATCCAGGCCAGGGAAACCGGTCAACCGCTCATTAATGGAGACCAAGGTTAGTGGAATAGGTGCATCGTCTCCCAAAGTTCAGAACGCAGTCCGTTGTCCAAAAGATACTAACAATAACCTAACCCGTGTAAATGACATTAACATTGTAGCAGATCCTAGTTCCTGCATCATAATTATTCAAGACAGACCTTTCCGAGCTCTTATTGACACTGGCACCACCATCAGCCTCATTAAAGAAAAGCTCTATCATCAAATTAAACATCAAGTTCAATTCCGACAATCAGAAATTTATATGGCATCTGTAACAGGACAAGTATTGAAAGCGTTAGAAACTGCTTATATTACTTTCAAAATTGGACAGCAGATAATCAAACATCCTTTTATTATCACCAGAGGGATGTCTAGAAATTTCATTATAGGCAGAGAGACTTTTTGACAAAAAATAACGCCAGGATCTATTTCGACCTACACAAGATCAAAGTCAATGACGAATATATACCCTTGGAAGATGGCATTCACATTGCATCACTGGTACGACTAACTACACCGATAATGTTGCAACCGAATTCATTGACATTGGTGAAGGGACGAGTTAAGACATCACCATATATTGCAGTTGGACAGACTATACACGTTGAACCATTAACGGACACAGAAATTAACGATGATCCCCACATTTCAGTTACGAATGAGGTGTCCACCAAACGCGTCCCATTATGATACTAAATACATCAGGTACTTCAACAACAATAGCAAGAGTTGCCATTATTGCCAAAATCCAGACGGATACACTACGGAGAGACACATAGAAGTTGAATAATGATTCCACCTATCCAGGAAAACAGAGTCATAATGGTTTGCAGAAACATAACTATCATTCTGTCAAAACCTCCTCACATGTCCTAATCCCCACGTCAGCCCCCACTCAATATTTCCCGTCACCCCAATGACTCTTTTCGAGAACACACAGCTATGAAACGAGCAAGAGACAAACAATACAGCAAATGTTATGAACGCACCAGTAAAGATGTCAGAAATCAGAATCACAACCAACAAAGCAATAGACACTGCAGACTGAAGTACGTACATCATGGGAATGATTAATTGACAGATTTACACTATGCTGACATTATTGATCAAGCTATCATACAAGATGCTTATAGACAGGACATATATCAGAGTAATCGAGACTATCGACAGCGAAATTTCAAGAAAGATTCCGCCTCTGAATTAGCATATGCTAACATAGTTGATCAAGAGATCATAAGAGATGCATACCGACGACACCCATCTACAAAAACGATGTATACTTACCCAAAGGAGAATTTTATTACAATGTACCAGAGCAACTACACCCTATTGACAGACAGTGAAGTTTGCCACGTCCGACATAGAAGACGATTCTGGAACAGAAGCAACCATTCATAACAAGTAGAACGTAATAAATACCCCAAACCATGGCGTCACTTCCAAACACCCAGGAATAGGTATACCAGTTTCTACCATGATATCAATATGATAAACAGTTCCACAACCACACAGAAGATGCAACCAGAGAGACTAACGTTACTCCATGAACAACTAAAAACGACAGAACCATACGTGCAAAGACTAAGACAATTTATTACCAAGCATCAAAACGTTTTTGCCTTGTCAGACATGGAGCTGGAACGAACGCAGAAGTACAGATGGAAATACAAACTACATCTAATACCCCAATTCAGTTCAAACCTTATCACACTCCATTGAAAAACGGGGAGATAGTAGAGAAATCAATAAATGAATTGTTAGCTGCGGGCATCATTGAAAGATCGAGATCCCAATGGTCTTCGCCGGTAGTCATCGTATCCAAGAAAGATGGATCACACAGGTTTGGCTGTGACTACCGTGCGTTAAACAAGATTACTAAAACCATTTCATACCCACTACCACGAATCGATGATATTCTTGCAACACTTGGAAACTCCCGATGGTTCACTACATTAGACGCTAGATCTGGATTCTGGTGTATACCAATGTCACCTGAAGCCAAACAAAAATCTACATTTTGCACACACATTGGCAGCTACGCGTGGAATGTCATGCCTTTCGGGCTGAAAGGAAGTCCAGCCATATACATGTCCCTTATGGACGAAGTACTATAAGAGATGCAGTCATACGCGTTAGCATACATCGATGACATTCTCATCCACACACCAGGTACCATAGAAGATCATCTCCTAAGTTGAACGAGTATTTGGTAGACTTCAACAACACCACACCAAATTAAAGCTTTCAAAATGTGAGTTCCTGAAGGAAGAGACCAAATACTTAGGTTTTATCATCAATAAGAATGGTATATGCCCTGATGATGACAAAGTTATAGCAATAAGGAACATGCCATGACCGACAACGGTTAGTCAAATAAGAGGTTATATAGGATGTTGTAGTTACTACAGAAAGCACATCATCAATTTTTCTCGAGCAGCAGAACGTCTGACAAATCTCACGAAGAAGTTCGCACGATTTCGATGGGACGATAAATGCCAACAAGCTTTCTGTTACGGACTTTTATAAATATATCGTAATAATTTCTGGATTTTTTCTGACTTATGTCTATTAAATGCTGCCGTAACAGTTGGGTTCGTTAACGTTTTCATACATTCTGTGTGAAGGAATGTTTCTATTTCTCGTCTTTTGTGCTCAATTCGTTTGTGACGTTTTGTTTCATTTTATATTCGTATTGATGTATTGAAGATTAGTTTGTTCAATAGGTTGAATGATAACACTCGAACTGACAGAACTATGAAAACTTCTTGTAGTGAATCTCATCAAACTTGGCAATCAACACAAAGTCTTCTGAAGACGACACTCTCCATTTAATTATCTGAAGACATATCACATTATGGAAAACATGAATGAAATACGTGGTTCTCATTTCAAGATAAGGAATGACATCACAGTCTCATGATTTCTCAACTATTTGACCCTGAGCGGTCATATCAACCGTCGACCTTCGTCTAACATTCTGTGTTCATATATTTCAGTTGAATACTATTCTATTCAAACTGTCTTGGCATTATCACTTCACATATTATGCCTAATCGTTTGCTTTGTATTTCTATTAAGACATCTTGTCTATTTCATAAAATCACAGGCTATATCAATTATTCTCAGTTTGGCTATCCACGCCACCATTTAACATTATCGCTTTCAATAGCGCGTTTTATAATACACCGCATTCCATCTAGAATGTCGCTTGTAGATCTGCGTTTTAATATCAACGTCTTCACATATTCTCGGGACTCAAAAGTCCTTATTTATTTCTTATTCCATTAACTAGGAAGCCTGCACACTGACGGTTGAATATATGAGTTAAGACTCAACATATATTAGTGGACTCTGCCACACATACCGTAATCTAAACACAGCTATTAGCCCAAAGGCTACATCAATACTCTCTCGTTACTATGCTTAACGCGTCATCCAACGTTTTACGCGTACCATTTGAAGTCTAGTTAGTTGAGGTGTTGCATGGTGCGACCCTCCAATCAAGATAAAACAAAATTGCTCGTAAACCATGCAACAATCCACAACACTTTCGAGTATTTGAAAGGAGCTTTAACCACCATTCCTCTCCTTGCACATCCCGATATAACCAAACCGATGGTGCTATATACAGATGCATCTGACAATGCTGTGGGAGCTTGTTTAGTCCAGTCTTGTAATGCAGACGATCCTCCCTTCTTGCCCAATGTTCCCCATGAGAAGCCAATTGCTTTATTTCCCATGCCCTTAGTCGGTCCCAAAAGAGATGGATGACCACGGAAAAGGAAGCGTTCACAATCCATTACGCGATACAAAAATTAGACTTCTACATACGAGGAACAGCAGTGATCATTCGAACGGACCATCAACCATTGGTCAACTGGTTATCAAAGACAAGCGAGCAACCACGCAAACTGCAAACGTGAGCTTTAAACCTACAAAGCTATGATGTTAAAATAGAGTACATCGCTGGTACACTCAACACATGTGCCGACCTTTTATCAAGAATTCCTTACCCCAACGCAACAGATGAGCTGAAAAGGATTGAACCACAGGCATCTACAGAAATAGATGATAACGCAAAGGAAATAAACATCATCAACTCCAACCGCGTAGAAACAACAACGGATTCAGGTACGAATACTGAGTCAATCTCCGCGAATGAAAACAATGATTTAATTGATATGCTCCTTGAACAACAGAAAGATGAAGAACATGAAAATAGCGAAACAAGTTACGGATGATCCTCAGAATGTTAAAGATTTTATCATACTTCCATACGATTTCATCCTCTATTACTTAAATAACAAACATAGTGGTACATTACAGAAATGTATACCGAAACACCTCATACCACTGATTCTCACTCAGTTCCATGACGATAACGGTCACTTGGGCAGAGATAAAACCATCGATGTGATCAAACGAAGGTATTATTGGAACACCCTATACAAGGACGTCATCACATATGTTGCAACATGCAAGATCCGTAACATGAAAGCGGATCGGATACCACTTCAAGAAATGTCCGCATCACACTTCCCAATGGACACGATAAGCATAGATCTTTCAGGACCTTACCCCCTCACTCTGGCAGGGAAGAGATATTTAATTCACATAGTAGACCAATACTCTATGTGGCCTGAAAGCTACCCATTGAAGAATGCAACTTCAGCGTTGATTACTGATATTTTATTACAAGAGTTTATACCCAGACATGGTTGTCCACGTAGGATCATTACAGACAACGGGAAACAGTTTACTGGAAACCCTTTCAAGTCCACGCTACAGAAAACGAACATACAACACACCACAACCTCATTTTACCACCCTCAGTCCAATGGACGTAACGAACGAATGCATGGTTCATTGCATGACATTCTAGCGAAATACATAGATGGCAACCACCAATATTGGGACATTTACATCAACCAGGCTCTTGAAGCGATAAGAGTCAACATTAATGACACTACCGGATTTTCACCATTTTTTCTTCAGTACGGCAGAGAACCCTCATTTCCCCTCGATAACCTCCTAAAGCCACAACGTCGATAAATGGGCGAGGACCCTATTTAAATTATCTTCCGAGAAAAACACCGAGCTCACTGTATGGTACAAAACAACACTAAGAAAGCATTCCTAAAACGACAGAAGATCCAAGATAAAAATGCTATATTATCATCATTTAAAGATCTATTTCAAGAAGTACATTCGAAACTCCAAATTCGACCACAAATGGATTGATGGCTACAAGGTGTTAGAACAAACGTCGCTTACAAATTATATTTTATGGCACGAAGAACGTAACATAACCACGAAAGCACACGCTTCCCAGAGATCAAATTAGACGATCACAGACCCATGCATGAAGCAAAGTTACCGACCGCTAGACCTGTTAGAAAAACTACCCTCCAGTACCATCCGTCCATCACATCCTCAAACTCAGATTCAGACCTCTCCCACAATTATCTGGACCACCCCGCAACCTCATACAATGCTCTGGACGATGCAATTGCACGTGCCAAAAGAACCAGAGCATCATCATCTGAAGAAGATGACATCCCACTTCAAGAATTGCGTGAAAGAATGCTATACAAAAACGCCAGACTTGTCGAAGATGACGCTTTAATAGATAACTTGTACCTTTCAACGACAGCTAACCAAGGTACATATCACCAACCCAGATCTGAAAAAGACGAATCATCCAGCACCCTTACAGAGAAATCATGTAGAGACCAATCGGTACATCAACAAACAGATTCCGACATCGAATCAGACATTGCTTAGAACCGATCAGCCCCATCGCCAGCGGAGTCTGATATAGATGCTGATCATACTGATGACGGAGATACAGACATGGCGCATTCCGTACGACACGCACCCAAACGTCGTTATTCTTCGTCCTCAGACGATTCCATTCCTCTGGCAAAATTTCTGAAATTGCCGCAAGAACACGTCAGACATAGAATTCGTCACAAACGAAAAACATAGAGGATATGTCCAGTCGAGACAAATGTCAGAAACAAACAATGTTTTGCCACTCCACGTCGAACTGAGAGTCCTGTACGTACATCACCGTCCTTCACGAATGGCCGACCGTATGATCATCGTCTTTCAGAGAAGAATACAACTTTCTTAGAACTGGTCAAACTACTCTTAGATAAATTTTAAACAGTTTTTTTTCCTATTTGTTGCAGGGATGAGTTGTCTCCTCATTCTCACGTTATGGGTTACAACATTCTCAGCGGCTAACGCAGACAATGACCTTATCTGGAGAGACGCTACAATCTTTGAACATATAAAAGATATCTCTGATTCTTCCTCCCGATGGACGGTAACACTTGTGACTTCTTTACACCCATTGAAGTCCGATTTCACAGTGATGGCGAACACACTCCATGCCCTCAAACAGTATATTATGTCCCGCATTACCTCCTATATGAAGATGCAGAGACAGCCTTACAATGACTTACTGTTTACGCTGAAACGAGAAGTAGAATCCTTACAACATTTGATGTTCAATATACAAAAGACTTTTGAAGACCTACATAGCACATCCAGACCAAGAAGAGCGATATCGCCTTTCGTTGGGACCGCTCTATAATATTTGTTCGGTACCTCCACTGATGAAAACACAGATGACCTTAGAAGAAATCTAAAAACTTTATTTGACAATCAACAAGTGATGAAGCATGTGCTTACCAAAAGCATAACCATTGTGAAAAACACTATGACAGTAGTGAAATCCAATAGAGACAAGATTAACCAGCTACAGGGACTCATTACACAAGTAGCAAATTTTTCCATAGACACTGTTGTGGAATTACAGAATACCACCAACAGGATTCATGCTTTTATGACATATTTTTATATGCTCACTGCATTAGACAAGACAAGAGATGTTTTGGTTCATATTTCTCACACGGTTACTACACTGGAAAATCAAGTTAGTTTACTTCGGTTACATAAATTACCATCTACATTACTTCCACCAGTAGACTTACAGGCCATTTTCACACAGTTAACTACACTCCTTCCACACAACCGAAGAACACCGGACATAGACGCGCAAAAATTGTTAACATACTATGATATTTTACCAGTGGATATGATTTTAACCCAAGATGAGTTATTAGTCTTTGTTGCCTTGCCATTGATTATAGTTGATGATGTATACCATTTGTGCAGAATACACAATGTACCCACACCATTTCCATCACACATCTGATTTACCACATCCAAGAACACTCATCCTATGGCAATGTATGATAACCGAAATTATGCTTTAGCAATTAATAATGCAAAGACACGTTTCACTATGATCTCAGAATCAAACTATGACCAATGTATAAGAAATCCTTTTGCATTTTGTAAAATTCAAAGACCGTTCTATATTGTTAAAAGTGCTCATTCATGTATTATGTCAATATTTTATGGTGATGCTGATTTAACGCACAAATTATGTCGTCGATAGATATTATTCACTCCTACCCTCCCAAGTGTATATAACGTAAACCCCATAACTTGGTTACTGACTACACTTACTCCTATCACATTATCCAGGAGATGTCTCAGTAATAATACTTCTGTATATACTTCCATATCTATTGCTCCACCTGTTCACATACTTCATTTATCTCCCACTTGCTCCATATCTGGAGACTCCTTTCACATCGACGTCCCATTTTATTTCTCATCGATACTTCCCCGTAACCTTTCAGAGGTTCCCATTGTTACCCAGTTCAACTTCTCCGAGACCCTTGTATGGAAACCTCTTATTACGCACCTCCATAATATGAGACACTTCACTTTTCCACCATATTTACCCCCAGTTGGATCTATTGACATGTCAGACCTCATCCGACAATTAGACTCGATTCAGATCCCTGCCTAGTCGAGACGTCACAGACATTTTGTATGGTATACTGCTGTGTTAGGTATTATTTTATTAGGAATACTCAGCTTCCTGCTTTACAAGTATAGGAGGTGTTGTACACGACTAAGTAATACAGCAGAACAGAAGGATTACCCTGATATAGTGACCATTGACACGACAGACCAATCACAGCAGTGTCGACAAGAACTAATACCCATGACTTCTTTCCACCTCCCCTTCGAATGTTAGCGCCCCTATATTGTCATCAGTCTACCTTACTATTCCCTTTCGATGATGCATAGTTACAACGATGACACACATGATGAACATATTAGATTTTAATAGTTAACATTGTTACACTATTTGCATACGTTCTTATGATATTAAGGAGTTACAAATTGTTATTGTATGAATATTCGTTGAAATTATGTTAGTATGTCTATTGTTTTAAATGATTTGTAATAGATAGTATTTGAAAATTGCCTCTGTTGGGATACAATTTTATGGCGCCGGAACGTATGTGACCGGATGGCCTACGCTAATGCCAGTAACTCCCGTTAGCATTAGGTATAAGGATTATTATAAGAAAAGATCATTCATTGTAACTACTAAAGAAACATGAGACATTTTAATTATCTCCCTTTAGGGACATTTGCAAAGTAACCTAGCTACGAGATGACGTAGTTCTAATTAGTATGTACATAATTATGATAAGTAGATTTGCCTACGTCATTGAAGCCATGTGCAAACAAAACGGCGGGAGTAACTTAGTAACCCTTGACGTCACATAATTGATATGAACATAATTATGATAAAAAGGTAGCGGTTTCACTAGGCAACTAGTGACGTCAATAGGTATGTAAAATCTCGCTCGAATAGACATTACGATTAACTTACAAGATTTCAACATGAAACTTCTGATTGAAGTACCAGCTTCAGTATAAATATTTGCAGGAGATCTCAGGAAAGAGATACATTGAGGCAGATATCTTTTATCAAGGTGTACGAATTTACATGAGGAACAAACGTACTGGAAAGTGGTATTTGTATAACAAATGAGAATGATTGCCGTTGGATTTTGCTGTTAAACTGTTTAATAAATTGTTGATTGGAAACTACACGCATTACTCAATTGTATAAGTTTGAAGTTTTCCTCTACATCTAAAACTGAATTGGTGTGACTTGCGATTGAGTAATAAAAAACCTGGGAAAGAAGAAAATGTCCAAGATTTATCATCTCTGGCGGCATGCCAGTAACCACTTGTGAGAAGCTTTAAACAAAAATAAATAATTTACTTCATTTCAACGCAGTGCTCATTTCACAACGGGCACATAAGAACATTTATGGTGCCGCGACTTTCACAACGGGCACAATGATGTTAAGTTAACTTCTTTCTCACAGACGATTACAACAGTGCATAACTGACAGTTGATTGATGATTCAACAATTTGATGAAAATACATCACGCTGACAGCAGTAAACATTATGTTGAAGTTTATTTACACGAATATCAGTACAGTTGGCTAAAAGTGATATGCCCAACCTTCATCTATGGTTTGCAGAATTGTACAGCAACAGTTCAATTTAATTATTATTACAATGTCTTGCTTTTCTCGTTCACTCTTGCTGCTTCAGTATTTCTAGCTGTCTCTATTAGTAATGGTGGTCATGACTTGAAATTTACTGCTGTCGATATTTTTTTCGTCCTCTAAAATCTTCTTATGGAAACATTGTCCTTACAAACTGTTCTGGTATTCTTCTTCTGTTTCATTTTACTTTCTGTAGTCTTTACTTGGTGTATTTGTGAGAATACTGGCCTACCGCCAGGGTTGACGTTTTCCAAACTTATATGCTACTCGTTAGACTGTCAACTGGTCTACTATGTTGCCTACCAGTAATAGACTCTTAAATTCAACGTACCTTGTTCATTTTGAAACACACACATTTAATGAAATAGCAACACTGTCTTCATGTCTCAGAATAACTCACAAAACTGTCACTTGTGACATATAAGCGATCGATCGTCTGAATGATAGTTATAAATTTCCTGTCACCACAGAAGCAACCCACGCTCATTTGGGCTTATCACTCGATAATAACTCTCGATTGCGCCAGCCACTAATAAACTACTATCTTTGCACAAACCTGAGAGAGAGCCCATTTCTGAACCCACGCTAACGCGTTCTCGAAACTGACTGACTATATTTTGTACAACGATTTAAAACAACAACTATTTCCGAAGTTTCTAGATCAATTGTCTCGCAAACTACTAACCAGTTTCTATAAATTTCCCGTGCAAAGCTTAACTTCGCTCTGCTAGATGAACTCCCTCAGAAAAACAAAACTGAAAAACTTAATTATAAATATCGGCCAAGGTCAGCCGCCTGAACAGTGATCAAGGGATGTCAATCCTACTGTTGTCCGCTACTTTAACGTATTATGGATTACTTTCCTGGGATTATAAATTTACAAGTCCGTTAATTTCCCTCCTAAAAGTCATTGTTATAAAAATTACTTCTGACCCATTTCTGATTAACGACGCTACCTGTTACAGGGGCACAACAATACCAACATCAACATATACCCCAACATCAACAGTATACAACAACATCAACAGTTTACAACATCATCAACAGCATAAATAACATCAACATCATACAACAACATTAAAGGTAAAACTAGTATCAGTTGTTTGTGACTTCGCCCGTCATTCCACACTGCGACATAAGCCGAACACGTCATTACCAACATTTCATTCTATCATAATCTGTGCTCTTCTTTATCTCTTACACTCTCACACCAACTCTTGCGCACTACAACTTAAACTGTATACTCTCAAACACCAGCTCCTGCACACGGCCAGGCGACTTATACCGTAGACTCATCACTCAACGTCTTGACCTAGTCGACAAATTACGTTGATCCCAGTATTACATAGTGGTGTGTCAGACAGTAACAAGATTGGCGCCAAAACGGCGTTAATTTTCAGGCATTATTCCCCTTAATTAAATTTATATTTACAATCAAAATGGCCTCCACCGTTACTCCGTAAAACAAAAGTTATCAGATCGTTGTCCATATACAGCGTTCAATGTTAGTAGAGACAGCCAATCACTACTCATGTTTTACCGGCAGTTACTGGGCACGTGCCGTTAACTATAGGCTTGTACTAAACATAAGACTCAATCACAGACCATGTCCGTGCACATAGTTAAGGAATTAAATGGCGTCTGTGGCTGAAGGAAGACGCCGATTCTGTAAATATTGATTTAGTGTTAGAGAGGACAAGGAACAAGTCTAATGAAATGTAACGGAGGTTCTTATGTGGAGAAACATAGATGGACTTGGGGGAAGAGAAAAAGTTATCTCCTGAGTGTAGCGTCAAGATGCTGGACACGTGATATTATTACACGTATGGATGATAACCAAGATGAACATCGATTTACTGGGAATACAGAATTTGATTTTTTTTTAAGTAACTCCTGTAGACGTCTTTTATACCGCAGCGAGTTTACCGCATGCTTGCTTAGGAACAAGGTTTGAGTTCTACCAGAAAGAGGAATAAAGACAAAACTGTCATCATTCATTTTATTCTCTCTCATTTATCATTCATTTCATCCATAGCGACAAAAATACATAGAGAAACATTACTCTCTCTCTCTCTCTCTCTCTCTCTCTCTCTTTCTCTCTCTCTCTCTCTCTCTCTCTCATTATTCCTCAACACAATGCCCACAGGTTCTTGTTCAGCGTCAGTCTAAATGCTGCCCAACAGTTTATGCTCTATGTGACAGAATGGGGAGCTCCTCTCGATCTCTGTTTCACCCCGGAAGTAATCGGTGCATTTGTGGTACTGATTTTATTGCGTGCTTTCAATTGTCGCACTTTCTTTATTTTTATACTATGTAGCAGATAGTTTATATTTTCAAGTATTCCTTCACTACTTTCAGTATATTGTGTCTTGTCTGTTATCTGACACTCCTTGCGGATGATAAACACCTCACATTTGCAAGTAGAGGTAGAGATAATATTACGAGAGGCACGTTGGTAAAATTCCCTTGTACCAAGCTTGGCCGCGGCAGATTAACATGTACATCGCCCAGCGCTATCTGCCTAATCACCAATAAGACCGGTGCGCCCCTCACCAAAACTTGAAATACGGGGAGACAACTGATGTAGAGACACAGATAAGAGATTACTTTCTGATAAAGTAATGAATTGTTACTTTTGGAACACGTTGTCATATGAGGTTATCGACATGTTCGCAAGTCTGTACGCAAGGCATCGTATATCTTATTGCCATATATGGTAATACGTGACCTTTTACTTTACGCACCTTATTTCACGTGGAATATTTTGAAAGCACAACACCCTCACTCGCCTGTTTGAAAATGATTGCAGGGTTTATTTTAACTCATTAACAAACAGATGCGTGGGAGACCGGGAATATAACTGTAAAGGTCGTTTTTTATTTATTGATAGATACTCTTGAAGTTGTAGGGGACCTTTACACATTGAAGTAATCTCTGTTCTGTGATGGCTGACTTAATTACGATCAGCTTTGGTCGGGCTTACAAAAATGGCCGACAAACTTCAAGAAACGCGAATGACATAATCGTGGGCCAAGGTTAATTCATAAAGTTCAACTGTCAAGGTATTAGCCTGAAGTCAGGATCTTCATTTTTATAAACCACATTTATTATCGACGAACAACAGACGAGCATGGACGTGATCAACGACATCATCATAACAATTCATTTAAGAATCTCAGGACATTATGGTTAAATGCAAGAATGTTCATTTATGATCAGGCAACTCTATTCATTCATTGATGGACAGAAATATTCATCTTATAACGGCTGACCCCTCAAGGGCAAGCATACATATTATGATCAGAGGTCTGTGATTCATTAAAGAAAGTTCCATTATTCAATAGCCTCGTAAACAATCTGGTTGACGTATTTGAACATTATACTTGAGACATCATAGTAAACAGTATATCATAGAATCCTAAGTCCATTTGACTGACCTCTCATTAATCTGCCGTAGTCCAACGGACGGCGAAAATATCCATTATATCTGTATTCAGGTTTATAATAAAATTCTCCCAAACGGAACGAACGAACTTTATTTTCAAAGGGTTAAGAATTGGGCGCCCGTCTGACATTCTGCCCTTCCTCTCTCTCTCGTCATGTATACTATATCCTTTCATCCTCACATTTACTTTAAGCATAATTAAGGCATTTATCATTATAAAAGTAATATTACATTTGCAATAATCATCATAATTAAAGTACGTTTTTAAAATAAAATTTAAAAATAAAATAAAATAAAATATAAAAAAATAATAATAATAATGAATTTAAAAATAAAGTAAATAAAAATAAACATTAAAAAAACAACAACAACAACAAGACATAAAAATCGAATTCTTCGTACAGTAAATTAGTGATTTGAGACATATTCAGAGGTATGTTATAAGAACTCGTGAAATTTTCAAACGGTGTGCAACTGAATGACTCAGGGACTTTTTTTAGGTTCATCAAGATGAGGTTGGGTAAACAGTTACTTTCCTCGTTGTCTTTGCGTCTCGAACGAACGAACAAACGAACTTTATTTTCAAAGGGTTAAGAATTGGGCACGCAGGCCCGTCTTACATTCTGCCCTTCTTCTCTCTGTCATCTTACATACCGTATCCTTTCAATAGCACATGTATTTTTAGCATTATTTAAGCATACAACATTATCGAGGTAAAATAATAACATATATTTGTAACATCCAGACATAATCAAATTTAAGGGGGGGGGGGGGGAATTATTAATTAAAATAAATTAACAAAAATTAATACCTTAAAAAAAAAAAAACTAACAAACACAATCTAAACCAGTAAATAAGACATAATTTGAAACGTAATCAGATAATGGGGGCATATAATAAGAACTCGTGACATTTTGGAAATCTGCTGAATTAGCTGGGACTTCATGTGTTGTCAGCGCATGCAGAAAATGTTCCCACAGGTGAGCAACTTTGAGTCCCAAGCAGATACTGCCACAGGGAGTGAATTGTTGACGCCTCCACTACACGAGATCCAGTTTTATGACCTATGCTCCTTAGGGAGGTAAAGGGTATTGACTGATAGATGAGAATCGTACATATAGGCCCGTCTTGCATTTTGCCCTTCCTCTTACTCATCTTTATTGCTAGGTATCCAGACATTCTCCAACATACTTAAGGTATTAGTTCAATGGCGATGCAACATTATAAGTAGTATAAAAGCATACATTTACAGTATCTGATTACAATTAAGAAGTAAGGTATATTAAAATGAAAAACTAGATCATCAGACCCTCCATACAGTATATTAGATAACAATAAATCGAAACATAATCCCTTAGGGCGGCATATAATCCGCACTCATAATGTATTTGAACAGTCTACGATTATATGAGAAGGGACTGTGCATGTTTTTCAGGTCATGTGGAAGATTGTTCCAAAGATGAGCAGCTGAGTAAGCCAAGCTCTTTTTGTACAAATCTAGCCTCGGCTTGGGTACCTCTAACTGGTTTAAGCGCTGACTACGTTTTTCATTGAATTTGAAAACGTGATTGAACAGAACTGGCTGGTTCCAATAATTTCCATTTACTGTTAATCCAATTTCAGTACATCTTAATGATGGGACAACAATTCCCCTAAGGATGTTCCGACTAGATTCAACATAGTAAGGTGCAATATAAATAGATTCCGTACATTAAAACGACTTACTGTGAAAATCCTTTCGGCAATAGCTTCCTCATGGAAGGCCGTCAAAAATAGAAAATCCACAGAAGCGTACCCACTATATGGGGTTTAAATAACAAACAGACTAAGGTCTGACTTTCATTCCAGCCATCTCTATCTGAGGTCACTACGTCATCTACTGTTTAGCAACAAAACGCGAAAATACTTATGCACAAATATGTGCTCTTCCGTGCGCGATGAATTTAAATTACCAATATATTCTTACCACATATGTTGATGCGTACCCTCTTAACAGAAGTAGGACCCATGACTACTTTATTACTGTTAAGGACCCAAAAAGTACGCAACAATAACCTGAACGTTTCAGTGTTATTCCACTGTGAAAATCGCTTGCCAAGATACCAGATCTTGCTACAGTGAAGCCTAGAATTCAGAATTCCTTCTTAACATACTGGACACATTTTATTGGAGAATTTTGGACGGACTTTCATGGCCCAGGAAATCTCTGTCATATTAAATAAGGAAACCGGGACTGAGGAAACTGAAGGACCACACACGAAGTCAAAGAGGGAACTTATTAAATTAACGACACCCCAGACGCGTGTAAGAGGCATATTCAAGTCTCTTTTATTCATCTGAGCAAAATTTCTGTGAGCCAGGATTGGCGTAAGTTGTCATTTTACATTTTATATTACTAACATGTGAACTAACATATATATGTATATTACCATGTGAATTTTAATATGTGAAAATCGCTAGTGAATGTCCAAGGCATTCGAGGCTGGCAACCTCAGCGTATAGAATGATGATTCATGAACCACCACTGCACGGGCTGGTGATTGCTTTATTGCTAGTTTCTTAATTAGAACTAAAAGCAGAAAGTAGTCCCAAGTTCAATACGGAGCAGGGAGGGAAAGATAAAAGAAATGATGTACATTCTAAGTATAAATACTTACAGTTTCAAAGCAGTGTAAATGTCCATATCGTCAAGCCCCCACCTCTGATTTACGCAGTGGAATTATTATTATTCGGGTATAGCTCTGTTTAGAGTGTGTTTAGTAAATTGCCTGAGACAAACATGCAGTACATTTAAAATGATTGAATCGAAGTTAAATTTGTAACATTACAAATAACAAAATTTAATGATCACTTAAGTTTTAACAGTTTGAAAATAATTTGAATAGTTTAAAAGAAAGAATTCATCATTGATAGATGATATAATTCTTATGAAGGAAGTTCACTTTTGCAGCGTATATTTTTCACTTAGCTGCCAATAGTAGTTTCTGCTCCCGCTGATGGGTTCTGTTTACGCTGCTCTCGCTCGTCGCTGGTCAAGGCTAAAGACACCGCACGTTCATAGAACGTCAAGGAGTAACGGCCATACTGGTCCTGCTTTTGTCTATAAGACTCTCTTATGATGGCGCACAACGTCAGTCCACTTATACCTCCACTTGGTTCAAGAGATAGTACTTTCTGCTGGTACCACCAATAACTATGATAAAGAATAGAAAGGAAACGCTCTTCTGAGTATTGCGTTTTGCAACCCATGATTATGGATCCCTATCTTCCCATTCCACCATCCGATTTATCTCAGAATTTACCCTCGATAAGAATTAAATTTAATCCCTCGGGATAAACTTTCTTGACATTTACATTTAATAGCTTTAGGTTTACATTACATTTAAATGAAAAGGTTAAACGTACAGATATAATATGTTTTACATTTACATCTCCACTGTTTGAAAAGTGTTCACAATATAAGTTCATTTATGTTTCCTTTATATTTACACTTGTGGAAATGTTTGAAACTTCTATTAATTTTAACAGGAATATGTTTTTTCGTTTACATTTACACTGAGTGAAAAGCTATGAAACTGTAAGTATTATTTTTAGAATGTACATCATTTCTTTCATCTTTCCCTCCCTGCTCCATAGGGAACCTGGAACTACTTTATGCTTTTAGTTCTTTTTACGAAACTATCAATAAAGCAATCATCAGCCCATGCAGTTGTGGTTCCTGAATCATCATTCTATACACTGAGGTTACCAGCCTCAATTGACTTTGACATCCAATAGCGAGTTTCACACATTAAAATTCTTAAGGTATTTTATATATATATATATATATAGATGTTAGTTCACATGTTAGTAATGAAACATAGAATGAAAAATGCACTACTTACGCCAATCTTGGCCACAGACTTGTTGCTCAGATGAATAAAAGAGAGAAGTCGGTCTTTTACACGCGTTTGGGGGGGGGGGGGGGGGTCTTTAATTTTACAATAGATTCCCTCTCTGAGTCCGTGTGTTTCTTCAGTTTCCTCGTCCCGGTGTTCCTTATTAAAATGTAGAGATTGCCTGTGCTTTGAAAGTCTTATTTGGTTTCCAATAAAAGTTCCGGTTAACAAAAGGAATTATGAATCTAGTCTTCACTCTGGCGAAGGTCTGATGTTGTCTTGGCGAGCGTGAAATTGACAGTGAAATAAAACTGCAAAATGGTCAGACTATATTCCTATCTTCCCAGGCCTTCGTTTGTTATGGAGTTAAATAAACGCTCCAATCATATTCAAACAGGTCGGGTGTGGTACTTTCAAAATATTTCCGACAGGGAAAATTTTTGCAAAGGTCACTCTCCCATATATGGTAATATGATGTTCGATGTCCTTGTGTACAAACTCACAGGCAGATTGGTAGACACACATGACAACATGGGTAAGCTGTAATACTTATTACTTTATTAGAAAGTAATGTTGTCATAATAAGTCGGACCGGAAGCGATTATGTCACACTTGCCTGCCCACGTGTGTCACAGAGACAGTAATTTCGTCTTATCAGCGGTTTAATCTAAACACGCCGGCGACTATCTTATCTCATGCTCCCCTCAAGCCAGGATGACTGGGTAACAAACGGGTGACATCACAGAGAGGAGTGTCAACAAATGTTGGCACCTACAAAAATATTTGCCACACAAGCAGAAAAATAACGAAGAAAAAAAGAAAAAAAGTGCGATAATTGACAGCACATAATAAAAATCAGTACCACAAATGTACCGATACTGCCAGAGAGAAACAAAGATCGATAGGGGCCGCTCCGTTTTGTTACATAGGGAAGGGACGGGTAACTGAGAGGGGTGTAAGAATGAAAATACCAAATATCTGCTACACATAACAGAGAAAGAAAGAAAGTGCGACAATTGAAAACACGCAATAAAATTCAGTCCAAAAATGTATTTGATGCTGCCGTAGTGAAACAGAGATTGAGAAGGGTCGCCCCATTCTGTCACAACGTACTCGTAAATCAACATTTAACTCTCTCAACTTCTCTCAATCTACTAACAAATCATGCTCTGTATCTCTCAACTTCTCCCAATCCACTAAAAAAAAGCATGCTCTACCTTTCTCAACCCACTAAAAAAAATCATGCTATACTTCTCTCAACTTCTCTCAACCTACTAACATAGCATGCTCTACCTCTCTCAACGTCCCTCAACCCACTAACAAAAATCATGGACTATCTCTTCTCATAATCTCTCAGCCTACTAACAAATCGTGATGTGGCTCATCTCAAGATCTGCCAACAACCTCCGGCATGAGAACTGAGATAGATGCAGCTACTGCAACAGTGAAGTGGTTGTCTGAAACTCAGTTAACTAAGGCGACTAGTCTTGTACGTCGGTCTCTGTCCATGATTCGGAAGGTCCAAAATAGATGGCTACAAAACGAATGGAAAGGATATATAGATGCCTTAAACCTGCAGGAACAGGTGTGGATCTACTGTCATGGTCGTGCAGGGGATCGCGACAATGAGAGAGTTGATAGACTAGCTTCGAGAACACCGTGTAGTGGTGACATTAGGATAAGGGAGACATGCTACGGGCAATTAATGTTGGCCTATTAGAGAACAACGCTGAAGTTGACGAATCAACAAGGTTCAAACTGTAGGAAACTGGCATGAAACGCAAAACTAGCGAAGATGGACGAATGAGAAGATGAGTCAGGCGTGCATACAACCATAGCTCTATAAGGACACTCAGCATTCATATATGTCGACATCCGCTGAGGGATACTGAGGACATATTGGTTTGTCCAAAGTGCAGTGGTGGATTTTGAACCACAATAACCCCAACACAATCTCTCAACCTACCCATGAACACACATACTCGTACACTAGAACACCACAAACCACACAGAATCTACTGAGGTAGTTAGCCACATATTTTTTTTTATTATACATTCATAATTCTTAGATCAGATCACGTGTCATCTCCACTCCAAAGTTAACCTTTATGAACATCCATAATTTTCTGTCTCATACCTGGATGCTACACTGATAGACTATTTATTTAGCGAACTCTCGATGCCTATTTTCCAACGTACAGCACTGCCATCTATTTGCTCGTTGCCTTGAACTTGTTGATCTGTCATCTTTGCCAGTCAAGTATTGTGTCTCTGTGCATGTCCACGCTACTTCATTGGTCTAATTTGTTTCGTTAATTCTCTTCTGATGTCTAGTTGTCTATGATTTCGTCATTTGTTTTCTTTCTTTTTTTGTTTCACGAGACGCGCCCAGTTCTTCTATCTATCAACATTTCGATTGCCTCCGGTCTTTTTGTGTTTCAACTTTTTGTAAATTGTCCATGTTTCAGCTCCATTTTCCCTACACTATAGATCTTTATTCAAGCCGCGTCCATTCATGAATGACGCCATTTTGAATATATACACAGATAGTTTCAATGTCGGGCAACAGGTAAAAAGGCGCACAAATAATATTTACGCATTTTGTTATCTGCCTGTCAGATCCTTCATCTCAAGGATTATCTTCTAACGAGCTAGATACGAGACAGGTAACGCTCAATAGAAGATTAATTGTGCTGTGAAAAGCTGTTAAAATATTTAAATTACCGCTAAAAAAAAAAAAATTTCTGTCTTTGACATTGTGAAGATATTTCTTAGAGTCGAGATTACTGTAGAACTTCATATATTTATTAAGTGTATAAAAGTTTGGAAATTAGGTCAGTACCTCAAGCATAATCTATGATCATGCCAAGAGTTTTATCAGAAACAGATGCAGAAACAAATGGGAAGCAGGGTATTCAGGCCTATAGAAGAACGATGCATATTACCAGCTTAACACAAATGAATAAGTAGTTATCTTCAGACTGACAGGCCACAACCGACTGAGATATTATCTAAAGATACGAACTACCGATGATTGTAGTTATGGCACCGATAACATGACAGCTGAACATCTTCTGCCAAAATGTCCAACATATGAACAACAGAGAAAGCACATGTGGCCGTCACAGGTACCCTTCCTGGACAAACTCTATGAAGATAACGACAACCTTAGGATAACCACAGCTTTCTTTTAATTTATTCAAGTTGACGTCTGAAAGTGTACGAAGAAGAAGAAGCGGAGTAAGATTAGTATCTACATGATTAAAGAGTGTTTACATCCAGGCTGAGTATTTCTAGTTTGAGTTTCACAAACTGGCAGATATACGCTGCAGACATCTTGTCTAGTTATTTCACGTTCACAATGTTTCTGTTTGACATTATTCTTTGGGTGGCACACAATTCTCATGTATTTATCAAACATAACTAATGCCCACGCTCTACCATGGCTTTGAGAAAAAACAAAATAGTTAACAGAAGAAACATCGTCGTTAACATTCGTGGCAGTCACAACAACAACAACAACACAAATTTGTCTATCAGGAACTTTCAGACTGAGATTATCGCTAGAATTCAAGCAGATCTCGCGAGATAGAGTTTTAATGAACGTCTAGTACCTTCTAGAAATGATTCTCACAGCACCTGAGCACGTTTGACCTGTGAGCTCAAGCGGTGTGCTTCAAGATCCACGAGACCACCTGAGTATGTCGCATGTTTCCACTGTAATTACTTTTTTTTGGGACAATGGAACCTTATTCAACCCAAATGTGAATGTCCAGTCAGTATCCAGACTTGAAAATGAGCGCACATCTCAGACTTAACGTCTGCTGCAGCTGTTGCTGAAGGCAACAACATTTGGTCACAAAAACGTGTTGGGTGCACGTGCGAGTTCTTATTGTGACATAGACCGCGAGAAAAGGAGCCAAGTTGACATCGATAGCGCCAGGCAGACGATTTGTCATCTGTGCGGTTGCTGAAGCTGCCAAGATTAAGATGTGGCTTTGGAAAGAGTAAATTGGTGCAGCAGTTGTCTGGCGTAAAGCTTGATTATAATGTTGAGTGTGTACGGTTGAGTCGCTTTAGTGTTTGTTCGCTGTTATTTGTGTTGTAGTGACTGAAGTTATTCGCACAGTTGTCAGTGGTGGTTGTGGTTGTTTCATGACTGTGACAGAGAATTATGAAAAATAGATTTTATTATCTACATTTTTCTTCCACCTGGCTTCACCTTGCTTCCTTATTAGTTATGCACGTTTTTTTTAAACGCAGAACTCTCCTACACTTAAATATCGGCCTCTTTCTTAATTTAGCCACGCCTAATTCTTTCTTTTCTCTACACTAGGAATGTTTACTATGATGCACGTAGCGAGAGAGAAGGGGGAGATGAGCTAATAAAGAAAAACCAAAGGGGGCGATAAGTTGAAACGTATTTTCGGTAGACATTGATCAGGAGGAATTAATCTGAGTAGAAGGGGGAGAGAATCTGAAAGAAGGGGAGATAAATTACAATTTCCCCCCTCTTATCCATTCGTTCGTGGAACGTAATTAAGCTACAGAACGACGAAGATCTAAGACCGTCCGCTCGTTGCCAGTGTCCAGCAGGGGGCGAAAAGGTGGCAAATTTTCCTTTCATTCAGAATTTGAACACAGAAATCCCCCAAGGTGTTATGTTTAACACTAGTCAGCGACTTTTCTACCATTTTATTAATAATATATATAATATATATATATATTATATATATATATATATATATATATATATATATATATATATATATATATATGATATATATATATATCTGCCTTTTTTTTTCTTTTTTTTCTTAACCAGCGGCACTTGGGCTTTCAGCCCTTCGGCCCAATGATATGTCATTGCGAGGCTGGGGAACTGTTGCGTGGGTGTGATTCGCTCTGAACAATGTTCCATGTGTTATGAATAAAACAATTATAAAATTCTGGCCATTGTTTTCTTCCTTGATATGTTAGTTTTAGTGCATCGTGCCTTTGATGGAAGATTAAACGAATGCGGGGGTGGAAGATTCCAAACAATACTTGAACTTTGGAATACGATTGATTTGATAAGTCATTTCATCGAGTCCGTACATTTAATTCACATGTACACATTTCAAATAGGGACAGAACATGAGTCATGCATAAATTAATCAATGGCGTAGACTGCTGGTTATGTGTCAATGTCCGTTTAAGGATACAATGCAGTATTGTCGTCAGAACATCACAGCTATATGCACGAGCAGATAGACATGGCTACCTGCCGACAGTGAGACTGCGAGTCTGAATTATATTCATACGAGTTTGAAGATTGTTCTCTCCTTCTGAGAATTCTAGTTAAATACTAACCTCCATAAATTTCCCTCTCATATCGAGTTCTAGGACTGACCCTGGTCCATCAAAAATACACATATAAATGGCTATATCATGCCATTGAATTGGAAGGTTAGAAAAACGCAGCTATTCAGCTTGGCGGTCAAGTAACAAAGGGTAGCGTTTCTTAGTTACCGACTGTGTCCTAAACAACGCTATACACGTCATAATCGATCGTGTATGAAGCGTTCAATAATTGAAACATCTATCGCAATATATTAAATGTCTTAACCTTTACAATTGCACGTCTGGTAACCTTTAGCAGACGGCGTTAATATCATATACCGTAACAATTCCCTGTACACCGGGGAAAAAAAAATCGATAGATTTTTTTTCAATATCTATCCGACTTAACAATTTTTCAAAAAAAATTTAACACAATTGTGACATATGGCCGACGATGTTCTGAGTAGAACCGTGTTGCGGTCGTGTCAACTAACTATTTGTCATAGTCATCTAACATAAGTCACATTATATATCAATATTATACATATTATTATATCAACTAAATAAATGTCCAATGTTAATAGTGAATGATAAAATTAAATTAAAGTAAGGTCTGTCGTATTAGTATGTCATATAGGAATTAATTTGACTAATTAAAATTAAATTAATTAATTAAACTAAGAGTTAAATTATTAAGGTTCTAATGTAACGCGATGTTATGAGAGAAGAAAAGACAAAATAAGTGAGAAGAAATAGAAAGAAATTCGAATATAAGTTTTAACTTAATTGTGTGTGTTAAGTGTTAGTGAATAATAACTATCTAATTTAACTAACTAAATAATGTATAGGTACATTAAAAAAAATTATTAATCTAATACTTGTGTGAGATTTATTTTCTCTTTTCATAATTTCTTCTTTTAGTATTTCGTTCTCTTTTTTTGTTCTTTCATTTCATTTTTTTCTCACATTTCATTTTATTGATAATAATTCAATTAAGAAGTTAAGTTAACTAATTAATTAGTATAGGATATGATGATCCATCCGTAGTCTTGATCCTGATGAATTCTTTTAGGCAAAAATGTTCAAACGTTTACGTTGGAAAGAAATGTCATTTATCCCAGCATCCAAGAATTAAGTGCACATAGGATAATAAGTTCGACTTGTCGTCAGATATTGTTCCATGATTGTTCAACGAATATTCATATATCGTGTATGGACGTTAGACGAAGTTTCAATGTCAATACCTTGTCTTTTAGTTCAATTCTGTGATGCATATAGTGTTTATAAAGTTTAAATTGAAGGCAAGGTTAGTTCCTTTATAGTTGATACTTCGTTCAATCCAATGTAGTTCTGATTGATGTAGTTTAAGAGTGTCAATGTTGATTATTCGTCGTCAATAGGATTACGTGACAACGCATCTGCCACACAATTTTCAGTGCCAGGTATGTGTTCAATGGAGAACTCGAATGGCTGTAGGATGATTGAATATCTGGCGAGTTTCTGGCTTTTATGATTAGATCGACGCAAGGATGCTACAGCACGTTGGTCCGTCTGTATGGTGAAGGGAGCACCAAGTAAGAATTTTCAAGCTTCATTATTGCCCAGATCACAGATAAAAGTTCCTTGTCGACTGTTGAATACTTTGTTTCTGCCGGCTTCAGCTTTCTTGAAATATATAACGTAGGATGTAGAATGCCATCATGGTTCTGGAGCAGGCATGCACCAATGCCGTAGTTACTAGCATCTGTTCGTAAGAAAAATCTTTTGGAAGCATCGGGAAGTCTTAAAATTGGTTCATGCGAGAACAAATTTATAATTTTGTTGAAAGTTTCATTGCATGTACCAGTCCATGTCACCTTCACCGGCATATCTTTTTTTAACAATGAAGACAATACAGCCGTGATGGATGACAAGTTTGGTATGAATCTACTGTAATATTGAACAAGTCCTAACAAACTCCTGACCTGTTTCTTCGTCTGAGGAACTGCTATGTTTAGAATTTTGGAGACTGTACTAGGTAACGTTCGGATATATCCCGATCCAATGATATGTCCCAAAAAGGTTATCTCATTACACGCGATTTGCACCTTTGTAGGTTTAGCAGTTAGATGATAATTCCTTAGAGTGTCAAAAACATATCTAAGTCCCGAAACATGTTCCTCAAACGACGAACTAAACAAGCATATGTCGTCAATATATGTAATAACGTCTGGTCTACCTGATAAAATTTGTCGCATCAGGCGAATGAAGGTAGCTGGCGCATTAACAAGCCCAAAAGGCATCACATTCCACTGGTATAGACCTTGTGGAGTGGAAAATGCGGTGTAGTACTTAGCCTTTTCGGTCAGTGGTATCTGCCAATAACCTTTAGTTAAGTCTATCTTACTAAATATAGTTGCGTTGGATAGACGTGGCAGTAAGTCGTCGATAAGTGGATGTGGTTCGCTGTCAACTATAGTCTTAGCATTTAATTTTCTATAATCAACACATAGTCTGATGTTATTGTCCTTCTTCCGGACAATCACTAATGGAGAAGAGAATGGCGAATTACTAGTCTCAATGATTCCCAGAGACAACATCTGTTCAAGTTCCTTAGTAGTTTTAGCAAGGAAATGTAAAGGAACAGAATAGGGATGTACACGAATAGGTGTATCATCATTGAGAGTAATGTCATGACTGATAGCCGATGTGCGACCCGGGACGTCGGTCAACACATCTGGATAAGATTGTAATAGATTAGCAATCTGTAGACGCTGTTGCGGTGTAACCGTTGAAGAGATGGTTACATCCCGCCAAGATTCAGTAGGTTGAACTACTGGTACCGGTAACGGTAACTGTACCTCAGGAAAAGAAGATTCTTCTTCCTGGATGACAGATAAGTTAGAATAATAACAAGTAGATACTGTGTTGTCATCTAGTTCATGAAAAATTGACTGTAAGTGTTCAGGACGTGTATGAAATTGCTTGAGCATGTTAATATGAAATATCTTTTTGTGTCCCTTGATATCTAAGACGTAATCAACGTCGGAAATTTTATCAATGACTTTGTAAGGACCATTCCAAGATATCAATAATTTATTGTTATTGTGAGGAAGTAACACATAAGCCTCGTCGCCTGGGAATAATTGGCGTAATCGTCGAGACCTATTTTGTAGAGATCGAGCCTTAGCTTTTGCAGCCTCAGAAGAAGCTGTTGCCAACTGGCAAGACTCAATAATGTTCTTCCGAAGATTAATCACGTACTCGTAAGATGACTGAGTGTCCTGAGTCATCTCCTCGTCAATTAATAAGTCTTTTATTAGTCCCATAGGACCTCTTGGGGGAGCACCAAAAACTAATTCAAAGGGAGAGAAGCCAGTTTGTTCATGCGGTACCTCCCGATAAGCAAATAGAACAGCTGGGAGTGCTCTGTCCCAGTCATGAGGGTGCTTAGCAGTAACCTTATGTAGTAGTTGTTTAAGTGTACGGTTAAGTCTTTCAACCGCACCATTACTCATCGGATGATAAATACTACTTAAATTCCTATCAATGTCCCAAGTTTTCATGACTTCCTTCATGGTGTCAGATATAAACTGTGACCCATGGTCTGATAAAAGTTTTCTAGGAAACCCTATTCTAGAAAAGATGAGATGTAGTGCATCAGCTACATCTGTGGTAGTGGTGGTCTTTAATGGGATAGCTTCTGGCCATCGTGTGCACAAATCAATGCACGTAAGGACGAATCTATGTCCTCTGGCCGATGGTAGCAATGGACCAATAATGTCTATTGCCATCTTGTCAAAAGGTCTTACCGAGATATCGCAAGCCTGAATAGGCGCCGTGTGAAAAGCTCCACGTGCTTTCACTTCTTGGCATGTAGTACAGGAACGTACATACTGCGAAATATCTCTTGACACCCCTGGCCAAAAGAATGAAGACAGTACTCGAGATCGTGTTCGAGTATATCCCATATGTCCAGCACAATGTGAGTCATGTGCATGTTGAAGAATGTACCGTCTAAAAGTATATGGGACCATAACTTGTTGTTTCATTTGTGATTTGTCATTAAAACATCTAATCAATATGTCATTTTTAATAACAAAACAATGTTTGTTATTATTACCTGAGGATAGATTGTCAACTTTATCAACCAACTTAAAAAATTTTTTTAAAGATTTATCCTCTTTTTGTTTGGTTGCAAATGTTTCCCTGTCAATAGGTGAATTGACTACAAATTCCTCTTGGTTGTCTGCATCCATTTTATTATCATCAACTTTCTCCATGAGTTGAGTCTGCGCTCTAGTCGTCACGGCGTTTCCAGTGCATAGGTTATGTTTCTCCCATTCTATAATCTCATCTGGAGTACAATCTTTACTGCCGTGTATACGACCAACCATCAGATCAGCTATAGGCTTTTTTAGCATACATACTTTTACGTTCCCTGTGAAAAAAGGAGTGTTAACATGAATAATAGCTGTGGGGTAAAACTCTATTGTTCCACCAAAAGTCATGCAACGGACATATTCCCCCGTTGCACAGCTAGGATGTACCAGCGACTGTCGTACACCAATCGTTGTGGATCCCGAATCCCTCAGCACTGAGACGACGGATCCATTAACTAATCCCCTGTTAAAAATTAGTAGGCCTGTTCCATCGTTGACTGCAAGACCTACCTCTGGTGTAATATGTCCGCAGTTAAGCACTGTTTCTTTCGCCTTCTGAAAAATAAGATTGCATTGTTGGCAACTATTTGCCACATTATAATTAATAGCAAAACATGCAGCAGAAGACTGTGTTGTATTATTGTCAAGTGGGACCTGAGCTATAGGGGTAGTATTATTTGTAACTGCCGCCCCTGTATTATGGTTGTAATGAGATGATCCCCGAGAATGAGATCGATTCCGAGTATAATTGTTAGAATTATCTCGTCGTCCTCTATAGTAACTATTATCTCGATGTCTCGAGCCATGATTATTACCATTCCAGTTATTATTATTATTGGGAGTATGTGATCGATTATAATGAGTGTTATGTTGACCATTGTGGTAGTTTGTTTGAGGTGAATAATTTCTATCTCGTGATCTACCTCTGTTGAACTCATTTTTATTGTTGAAATCATTATTATGTCCCTTCTGAAAGTTAACATTGTGATTTCTTTGGAACCTGCTTCTGTCTACACTGTGATGTCTTTGTTTGTTATTATGATTGTAGGCCATATTAGACGCCACAGGTAGAGGTTCTCTTAATGAGGAGTTAGAAATGGTTGCATTCGGATGTGCCGAACAGTAGTTTAAAGAAATTTTTTCTAACTCGTCCATAGTACCTGGTTTACGCTCCTGCAAATATGCAAAAAATGGCTGGCTAACCGAAGATAATACCTTATCCCGTAGTAGTAAATCAACTAATTTGTCGTATGATTTGTTGACTTCTGCCAGTTCAACCCATCTATTAAATGTATTGCGTATGTTCGCAATGAATCCTGCAAAATCTTTTGGAGATTCAGGTAAAATTCCCTTAAATTTCAACCTACAGTGTTCCTCGTCCAGGTGAAACCTTCGTAAAAGCAAGGACTTAATAGCACCGTAGTTATTTGCTATTGATGGGTCAGCATTTTGAGAAGCTGTCAATGGTTCTCCAACCAAGAATTCATTTAACTTGAGTACCCATGACTCTTCAGGCAAATGGTTTGTTTTGCAAGTCTGTTCAAAACGTGCCAGGAACGATGAAAGGTCGTCGACGTTCAAGTTGAAAATGGGTAATTTAAAGTTGTAGAAATGTTTAGGTTGGCTGGATGATGATCCATTTTGTGCGTTATTATTCTGGTTTGCATCAGCACTTTGTGCTTGTAATCTTGCTGTCTCCAATTTAATACGCGCCAATTCCATTTCTTGTTGTAAAATAATTTCCTCTCGTTTCAATTTATTCTCTTCTTCCTGTTTGGCGATTGTTCTTTGCTCTTCTCTTTCACGTTGAGCAATCTCTCTCAATCTATTTTCCTTGTCAATTTGCTTCATCTCACGTTCTGCTTCCTCTTTCTTTAATGCAGCCTTTTGTCTTTTCTTTAATGCAGCTTTTTTCTCTTCTTCTTTTCTTTCATATTTTTCCAGTTCTGATTCAGCAAACTGACGAAGTTCTTGAGATTTATAACCATATTCACGACCAATTTTAACGAAATGGTCTATAGTAAGCATTTTGACTTTTATCTGTAAGTAATTATTGATAATTACTGATTAAAATAGTCAATAGTAGCTTCAGAGTAATTATTATACTTACTCAACTTAGAAATATTCAATATAAGTAATCACAATAGTACTGAACTTAATGTCTAAGTTCAACTAATAGACAATATTTTGTAACAATATTGTATCTAAATAATACTATATCATAAATAGTTATGATATCTGTTAAATATAATGTAATTATATCACACAATTAATCTCAATATCCAATAATGTTGGGTATAATTCCTAGTAATTATATTGTTCAATGTACTAAGTCACTCTCTTAGTACCAGAAAAGTATATTAAATAATATACAATGGGTCTATTACCTCAAAGGTAGCTATAAGATTATTTTATTTTGTCAATATATATATTATATTATTATGCCCTAGGCATCTATGATAAATTGTAGTGCTACTTTCTTGGACTATCACTGCATAATTATGCAATGTCCCATATTAACCTTAATTATCAGAAAAAATTAATTAAATTAAATTACAAGTGTATTATTGCATATAATATCATATTATTAATGTAATATTAATATATATCATGAGGACAAACAAAACAATGATGCAACTAAAGGGTACAAACAATGTCAAGACGCAAACAAGACATTTTCACAATTAAAAATGAATTTATGAACTAAATAAAATAAGCGGAAATGTCACAGACCAAATGAAGGGTCAAGGTTTGACCGGAGGTCAACTGAATATTCAAGGTACACACAAAAAAAAATGACTGCGAAAAATGATGACGTCACAGGACTCATAACGGACGAAAATTTAACAATCATAAAATAAATGATAGTCAGAAGAGACTGGACGAATAGTAACGAACATGGTACAGAACTGAATAAAATTATTAACTGAGTACGAATAAAATACACCAATTATCTACGGGACAGTACATCTAACACAAATTGTCAAACGGTAGCAGATTTGGACAGGTCGGCCAATGGCAAACCTCAATGGGGTTTCCAAAGGTGCAATCGTTTAACTGCCCTAAGAAACGACCGAAATTAATTCAGGCATCGTGAGAGCCGCAGAATTTAATTTCAGTTCATCCTCCCTACCTCCCACGAATTAACAACACATTAAGACCACAAAAAGTACATTAAACATAGATAAAAACATGCCGATGTAGGCAGAGGACAATGGACTTAGTTAGCACTGTTTGCAATACCAACAGTTAAACACCTAGATTTATCTTTACCGTTGCTTCGATCAGTGCTAGCGGTCGTCAACGGCTAGGCTAAAGCCCCTGACTGTCTGCTCCTATAGTCCATATCATGTGTTGGCTTCAAATGGCTTATGTTTCCTTTGGTTAGACTTAGAAACGGCTGGTTTCTTCGACCGATCACCTACACGATTTTCAGTGACGTCACGTTGTTAGGCATATAATGAGTACTGCGTCACGTCAGCCTCGTACTGGTCATGTGATCGAAACTTGATCGTAAACATTTCATTCGAAAGTCATGAAGAAATTTTTTTGTTTTTTTTGTTGTTTTTCTTTCGTCCCCAGACACCGGACACCACTGTTGCGTGGGTGTGATTCGCTCTGAACAATGTTCCATGTGTTATGAATAAAACAATTATAAAATTCTGGCCATTGCTTTTTTCCTTGATATGTTAGTTTTAGTGCATCGTGCCTTTGATGGAAGATTAAACGAATGCGGGGGTGGAAGATTCCAAACAATACTTGAACTTTGGAATACGATTGATTTGATAAGTCATTTCATCGAGTCCGTACATTTAATTCACATGTACACATTTCAAACAGGGACAGAACATGAGTCATGCATAAATTAATCAATGGCGTAGACTGCTGGTTATGTGTCAATGTCCGTTATGAGGATACAATGCAGTATTGTCGTCAGAACATCACAGCTATATGCACGAGCAGATAGACATGGCTACCTGCCGACAGTGAGACTGCGAGTCTGAAATATATTCATACGAATTTGACGATTATTCTCATCCTTCTGAGGATTCTAGTTAAGTACTAACCTCCATATATTTCCTTCTCATATCGAGTTCTAGGACTGACCCTGGTCCATCAAAAATACACATAAAATGGCTATATCCTGCCATTAAATTGGAAGGTTAGAAAAACGCAGCTATTCAGCTTGGCGGTCAAGTAACAAAGGGTAGCGTTTCTTAGTTACCGACTGTGTCCTAAACAACGCTATACACGTCATAATCGATCGTGTATGAAGCGTTCAGTAATTGAAACATCTATCGCAATATATTAAATGTCTTAACCTTTACAATTGCACGTCTGGTAACCTTTAGCAGACGGCGTTAATATCATATACCGTAACAGGAACCTGAGGACTTTCCTTTCAACCCGGTCAGGAGCTTCGCTCCTTCCCATCCACAGAGGGTTTATCACAGGAGCCGTTCAGGTTATTCAGTCAAATTTCCGGTCGTAAACATTTCTTCAAATGCCGGCGCCCGGGTTTGAACCATGAACACCTGGTCGCCAGTACAACGCCGTAGCCATTACACCAGCGCGGCTCCCATATCTGCCTTTAAAATCCATTATTCAGTACCCACAGATTTTTCAAGAACTTACTAGCTTCGATTTCTAGACCATTGTTATAGTGAATTTCTTAATATTTTCGATTTGGAGTAGTTCAATTTCTGTGTTTGCGGTAAATATTATAATAGAAGTTTGAGTGATTTAATTGTTAAGTCCGTCATTATATTTCACTAGGATTTTGTGCTAATTGACTAGCGAATTAAAATAATCTATAGCTAAATTGTTCCGGCTGTAGCGTTAATCTATTTAACTGATTTAACAGTAAGAGATATTTTAATCGACTAGTAAATGCACTATTCATTTTGAGTACTGACGAAATATATATTTATTTCTAATTCATTACGAGTAAATTTATAAATGACTAGCGCTTATTTCACGGGGGTTTTTGTTAACGGTAAATAAGCTATACCCGGTTAGTTCTATTCAAAGTTAAAAAAACCGAGTGTATAATAAATTACAATTCTGCGCGGAAGTAGGATAGAATAGTGGTGTAGTGGTTATTGTGATTATATGGTTGTTTCTTTTTTTTTCTCATATCTAGTACTGGGTCACTTACCCCAAAACCTACCAGCGGTCTAAGCCTACGCCTAAACCTGAATCGGAGAATAACGGATCTAAGTCCAAAAGTACAAAAATAACATTCATATATATATATATATATATATATATATATATATATATATATATATATATATATATATATATAGTTACCTTATACTTATTGAAGGCTATTGGGTAACGAGTATATTAATGTGCTGCACTGGTCTTGTAAGATATTTTGATATAATAGACAACAGTCTCAACAGTAACGTACGGAATAGCCAACTTGAATAATCTTGATCAACAGCTTGTTGTACGTTTTACCACATTTAATATGTCACAATACAACATAAGTGTACTTCACTTCTTTTGAGAGCATATGATGATATGACGTTACATCAGTCATACAAATGTGTTCAGTAGCAGCCATAAGCAATAATGTCGTTGTGCCGGTTTAAAGTCAGAATGTCTATGTATCGTCTACGACGCCTTCATACTTTACAAATCCGTATTGATACAAATAACTTACTGTCCTTCTCCTTAAGCCACATACAATCAGGCACACATCATAATGAATTGAGTCAATTATCCTGACTCTGAAATATTTTATAACAATAAACACTGGTCTGTCGCTCTCACATAAATATCCGTACACTTCGAAAAACACAAGCCAAACTCTCCTGTCCTAACGATCACCTTCGTTCCCCCCCCCCCCCCCCCCCCCCCCCCCCCCCCCCCCGCAGCAGACCCTGTCCACGTCATACACTAAATAAATGTGTCACACACATTCCACAACTCACACGCTTTTACACTCGAAGCGTATTCGCGTTCTGCTCCATTGCGCACAGCAATGAATTACAAGCCTGTGAGCAAAATGATAGGTAACACTTTTACCCCGCCCCCCATCGAAAACTGAAAGTTTTCCATATAGGAAGCAATTGTTAGAAAATGTAAAAGTTACCGTCCAGTCTATGTCATACCTAATCAACAGTCTATGGAATTTAGTCAGGAACATGGAAAAATGAGAAAAATGAATGAAAATGTGAAGAAATATGATAATGAAATTGTGAAGTTTTGGAAAATGAAATATCTGAATGCATTTAATTAAAAGATGAATGAAATGAAAGATCTAACTAATTAAATAGTATTAAGTAAGTATAATCATTACGTTAATGTAAATGTCCACATGATCCTGTGTGTGTTGTCTGTAGCATTGTGTAAAACTGATTAACTAAAGTTACTGAGTGTCATCAATGATAGGTTCATCTTTCGTTAGTGTGAAAGATTACTATATGTAATTTTAGCACTTTAGAGACACATAACTGGTTTAAGTTTTTTTTTTTTTTTTTTTTTTTTTTTTTTTTTCGTACGCCCGCTAATACTCGAGGCGAAATCTCAGGTTATTGTTAATGTCTAACCTGACATTGATTTTACGTGAGTATCCCTTTTCTTGTACAGAGACAGGTGTCCCTCGCCATTCAGGCAGATACTCGCCGATTTCGGAGGTACCCATTAGAGCTGGGTCGGCTCAGGAGCCGCCAATCCCTGGTCGACGACACTCCTTCAAATGTCATCGCCAGGTCTCGAGTTAATCCAGTCCAATTCCCGGTCGACGAAAAATCCTCAAATGCCGTCGCCCGGGTTTGATCCTGAATCACCCGGTCGCCAGAGCGGTGTTGTAACCACTACGCTAGCGCGGCTCCCTGGTTTAAGTAATAACAAAAAAAAAAAAAAAAAAAAAAAAAAAAAAATGTTCAAATGGCGAAGTTCTCTATAGGCGTATCGAATCAATTGCTTCTTGTGTGAGATTTCTTTTCATATGTTGCGTCTTGAGTGTCACAGTCTCTGCGCCCAACATTTTGAAGTTCGGCTGCTGGAATAAGAAATATGATCTTTTTAAAGTTATGCATCCCAGTCATTTTGTGAAGGATTGCCATTAAGATATGACAAAGAGCCTTATACTGTTTATTTGAGATACTGGTTGATTTGGTTCCTTTACCGCATACGTCATGACTGTCCGGAAATCAGATCCTGTGTACTGTTCATGGAACTTGATGTAGTGTGAAACGATTTGAATGTATTCACATAAAACGTCTGTTATCATGACTTCAAATTACTTGAGTTGTTTCTCTTGATAACAATGGTAATCTGTATCTGGTTATGGATATTGTCAAGATAGCGCTGTTAAGTTAGCAAGGTATCTGTAGACAATCAGCACTGTACCTTGGTCAATGGGTCGCAGCAATATAAGATCCTTGAGAATCGGGCATTTCTGTCTGTGTACATCTAGACAGAACGTCTGCAAGCACATTGGACTTGCCCTCAATAGGTCGAATGATATAGTCATATATTTGCAAATTAATTGCATAACGTGCGACTCGTGCGTTTTTCATGTTGGACTTTTGAAGGAACGACAGGGCCTTCTGGTCTGTCTTAATGATGAAACGAGAACCAAGAAGGTAACGCTGAAGCTTTGTGACAGCCCATATGATCGCGAGAAGCTCGCGCTCAATAATTGGATATCTGGTTTCTGTCTTTGTGAGCTTCCTCGACACATACATCACCGGATGAAGCATTCCATCTACTTCTTGCATCAAGGAGCCACCAATACCGTACATCGAAGCGTCTGTCCTGAGAATAAATGGGAGATGAGGATCAGGGAGTTTTAAAATTGGTGCACATGAAAAGTAATGCTTTAAATGGACTAGAGCTATGTTGCAGGCCTCCGTCCAGACAATTCTATTAGGGGAGCCTTTTGTAGTTAACTCAGATAGAACTGACGTAACTGAAGATAAATGAGGCATAAATTTATTGTAGAACTGTATAAGGCCGAGAAGACTCCGCACCTGCTTCTTAGTCTTAGGAATTGATAGGTTAAGAATCTTCGAGATAGTTTTATCCTCAGTTTTCAGGAATCCAAGGCCCACTCTGTGACCTAGGAAAGAAATTTCTTTGAAACCTATGTGAACTTTCGAAGGATTTGCTGTCAAATTATTAGAGCGAAGAATTTCGAGAAGAGATTTCAATCCAGAAACATGTTCGTCCCAAGAGTTGTGGAACAAACAAATGTCATCTATATAGGAGATATCAGACCTATGAGAAAATAGTTTCCTCATCATCCGAACGAAAGTCGCTGGTGCGTTTACCAAGCCAAAGCACATGAAATTCCACTGAAAGAGGCCCTTAGGGGTAGCGAAAGCAGTTAAAGGTTTTGCTTTTTCCGTGAGAGGTATTTGCCAATATCCCTTGGCTAAGTCAAATTTGCTAAAGTAGGTTGCTTTAGAAAGTTTTGACAGTAATTCGTCAAGAACTGGCATTGGCTCTGCGTCAGACTCCGTTATGGAATTGAGTTTACGAAAATCCATGCATAATCTGATATTATTATCCTTCTTCTTGATTATAACCATTGGGAAAGAATAAGCAGACTCTGATGGTGCAATAATGTTAAGCTGTAACATTTGACATAATTCTTTTTCAACCTGATCCTGAAAGTGGATAGGGATAGGGTAAGGCTTTAATTTAATAGGTTTGTGATCTGTGAGTCTAATATCGTGAGTGATTTTAGACGTTCGGCCTGGAATATTAGACAGAACTTGCTGATATGACTCTAGAATAGAACGAATTTGAGATTGTTGTTCGCTGGATAGATCCGGACAAATAGATACATTTACCCATGATTCTGTCGGGTAAAGAGACATGACAGGAAGTTGCAAAGGTACATCATGAAAAGAAGTGGGTTCTTCTTGAATCACTAATAGTGAAGAGTAAGATGTCGGATGATCAGTGATTACTTCATTAACAGCATCTAAGATAGGTTTGAGATATTCAGGTCTATCATAGAATTGTTTGAGCATGTTGATGTGAAAGGTTTTATTCTTGCCTTTCACGTCAAGAATGTAATCAACATCTGTCAATTTTGAAATAATTTCATATGGACCACTCCACGAAATGAGAAGGCTATTCTCTCTCGTTGGTAGCAGGACGTAAGCTTTGTCTCCAGGAAGTAATTTCCTTAACTTTTTCCAACGGTTTTGAAGAGATCTAGCTTTTTCTTTTGCCTTTTCAGATGAATCAGTCGCTATTTGCCAAGCAAATTCACCACATACTCATAGGATGACTGGCATTCCTGAGTCATCTCCGAACCTGTAAGTAATTGTTTTATTATCGATATGGGTCCTCGTGGTGGAGCACCATACATGAGCTCAAAAGGTGAGAACCCAGTGTGTTCGTTTGGGACTTCCCGATAAGCGAACAGCACTGCTGGGAGCACTCTATCCCAGTCTTGTGGGTACGTCGTGGTCACTTTCCCCAGTAGTTGTTTCAGCGTTTTATTTAGACGTTCTATCGTGCCATTGGACATAGGATGATAAACAGAGCTAAGAGATCTATCAATATTGCATAGTTTCATGACATGCGACATGACATCTGAAACAAACTGTGTTCCCCTATCTGATAAAATGTTGTCAGGGAACCTCACTCTCGTAAAAATGAGGAATAGTGCATCAGCCACATCGGTTGTAGCAATATGTTTAAGAGGTATTGCCTCTGGCCACCTGGTGCACATATCAATACAGGTGAGGACATATCTATGACCTCTGGCTGACGGAACTGACAGTGGACCTATTAAGTCTATGGCCATTTTTTCGAATGGTCTCACCGAAATATCCGCAGCCTGTATAGGTGCATTATGGTAAGCACTCTTTGTAGCCACTTGTTGGCATGTCTTGCACGAACGACAAAATAATTTGACATCCTTGACTATTCCAGGCCAATAAAAATGCTGTAAGACTCTATATTTCGTCCTAGCAAAGCCCATGTGGCCTGCACAGTTTGTATCATGCGCATGTCTGAGAATGTAAGGTCGAATATTGGTTGGTACCATAATTTGCTGCTGTACCGATGTAGCATCTCTAGCATTACGAATTAATATGTCATTTTTAATTGTATACCAAGGTTGTGACCTTTCTGAGCAATCAACATCATCTGCTTTTACCAATTTGAAAAATCTTTTCAAAGAATTGTCATTCTTTTGCATATCAATAAATGAGGTCTTCGTTAACCTCGGCATAAGATGTTGATCTTCCTCCTTGTCATGATTGTTAGTCATTTCTTCTTCCTCTTGAGCCTGTGCCTGTGCTCTTGTAACGACCACATTAGCGTGTAGTATATGCTGACGTTCCCAGATTTCTATATCTTGGAGTGAACACGCTTTTATACCCACAATATTGCCCATGATTATGTCAGCAATTGGTTCCTGTAATAAACATGCTTTCACTTGACCTGAGAAAAATGGAGTATCAATGTGCACAATGGCCACAGGATAGAATTCCACCGTGCCCCCAAATAGGACACATTTTACATTCTCCCCAGTGCATCAAGATGGGTCTACCAAAGATTTGCGTACCCCAACAGTTGTACAACCTGTATCACGCAAGACTGAAACTAGTTGATTATTTAAAATACCCATGTGAAACATTAGCGAGCCTTTCCCATCATGCGAGGCTAATGCAGGTAACAACGCGGGCACAGGATGACCGCAGGAAAGTCTGGAGACCACATCTGGCTGAAACAGAGTGCTGCATTCTGAACAATTTGATGGATTAAATAAATCAGCTGCACACGCATTTGCAATATTTGTGTTTTCCCCATTGGGATTAACTGCTCCTGTGTTACTATTATGACTCCAGTTCGAGTTTTTTCGATCCACGCTCCGAGAGCGATTAAAAATGTTATTACTCCGGTAATAATTCCGACTCTCTCTACCATTCTGAGGATTATTAGAATGATGAGGACACGTACAACCTGGACAGTGTTGAGATGAAGAAGAGTTTTGGTTGTTATTTGTATAATAGGATCTGTCTCCTCTGTTCATGTAGGTATTATCAGATCTACGCCATCCTCTGTTAGATTGAAAGTAACCCCGTGATGGTCTATTTCCATCAAAATATCGTTGGGAGTTTCTCTGATATTGATAAGGTTGATTGCCAAAATTGTACCGTCCTCGGAAAGATCCACTATTTCGGTCATTATTCCTGCCAAAATTTCTATCCATACTTTGCGATCGAGCTCTAGGGTTGTTTATCTGCACCGAATGAGCTGATGCAACAGGTAATGCCTCTTTAATAGTAGAGTTGTTCACACTCTTCCCTGGGTGTGCCGTCATAAACTGGCGCCCTAACAACTCAAGGGATTGTAACGATTCTGGCTTCCGTTCATGTAAATAGGCCAAAAAATCAGGGCTAATGGAGGAAAGTACTTTGTCTCTCAAAATAAGATCCATCAAGTCCTCATATGTATGTTTGATTTTAGCCAACTCAATCCAACGATTGAAGCATAACTTTATAGTTGAAATGAACTCACTAAAGTCCTTGTTGCTTTCGGGTGTGAGTATTTTAAATCTTAGCCTGTACCCATTTTCGTCTAATTGATACTTTCTTAAAAGTAATGTTTTAGCTGCCTCATAAGATTTTATGTTTTCCTCATCCATTGTTGACACAGCTGTCAACGCTTCACCTGTCAGTAAGGACATTAAATGTATCACCCATGATGATTTTTCCAGTTTGTATTCCTCACACACTGTCTGGAATCGGTTTAGGAAACACGAAATGTCGTCTATATTTTGATCAAATTTAGGTAAGTGAAGTTTAAATGATGAAGCATGTTCTTTCTTGACCGAACCTGCGCCTTCTTGATTACTCTGTTTATTACTAGTTTCCAATTTGAGTCTATCCAACTCTAGAGAAGCCATTTTTTCTTCATGCAGAAATTGGGCTTGTTTAGCCTCTAAATCAACTTGTCTTTTCTTTTCTGCCATTTCATCTTGTCTTTTCTTTTCTGCCATTTCATCTTGTCTTGTCTTTTCTTCAAATTCTTCTTGTCTTTTCTTTTCTGCTATTTTTTCTAACTGAACTCGTTCATCTTTTTCGATCTCTCTCATTCTTGCTCTCTCATCCCTTTCCAGTTTCTTTTCTTCTCTTTCCAGTTGCTCCATGGCAAACTCTTTAAGCTCCTGGCCTTGCATTCCCATCTCTTTACCTAGCTGTATAAAATGCTCCAGACTAGACATTATGTAAGTTTAAGTATATATATATATGTATATTTATAAGTTATTTAGTCTGAATATGAATATGGGTACTGATGAGCGATAAACAGCCCCAATGCCAATTCGTTAAAATTGAGTACTCTGCAAATGTGACCTAGCAAGTAATCAATGCAAACACACATGATAAGGGTGGATTTAGGCTGACATCAAAATTACCACCCTTATCGACACCAGGTATTAAAGTGCAAGATATAGGTGTCTTCTCTGGTTTATGATGTTGCTGTGTAGGTTGTAGTAGAATAGTTCACAGAGTACGACACAGGCAACATGATGTGTAGAGTCATAGAAATGGTAACTTCGCTTTACGGTTTATACCATTTATTGCACGCCACACAACAGTCATGATATATATGTCATCACCAACATAGTTCAACGAAGTACGCATTCAAAATAATATTAGCTGATAGTCATGTAGAATCCAATACTCAATATTCATATTGTAAACAAATAGCTTCCGTATTTTCGATATCATAAAGTTCTGGTTCGTGAAGCTGTATAAATAATATATAGCACAGATCTGGGTACCTAAAGTTCATACATATAAATTCTGCAACAGTGTCAGCTGCAGATCATCAATGTTCATAGATAATAATAAATACTCCCTTCCTGATGCTAGCAGATCAGATGTATACAATAAGTCCATTTATCGTCTGCACGTGAATAGCATACATGGAGTACAGGTCAACCCGACCTTTATAACATTCCTAAGTCTAACCATCTGACTTGGACGTGATCTCTGATATAACGAATCCTGGAACACAGACAATAGTCTTGTTGGTCTAGAGCGACCCATATATGTAACTAGTTCAGGTATAAAGATACCGGTGGCGAAATCCTAATCAAAGTACCTCTCCATTTTTGAATCACACAGGCGAGCAAAGAGCGACAAAAATGACGAACTTCTAGATGATAGCATAAAGTTCAATACAAGAGGAATTACCTTTTTTCGAAATCAACCACTGAACATATGCCTCCAGGCAGGCTTGAATAACACTGGGAAGTAGTCTAGTTAGCTAACTAACTCACAAAGACAATGTATTTCCCTCAGAAAAATCACAAGACGCAGATTGCGTCCGCTCGCTGCTGAGACCATTTCTTAACTCCCCGAGCTGGGCGGAAACCACAATCGAACTCTCAAAGTCTAGACATGCGCAGAACGCATCTACCTGAGTATCAATTCACACAAGACGATTCTAAGAACATACGAGATAAAAGACATACACTATAGCTCCTTTTATGGTCATAAACAGAAAACCTTAAGACAGGTTTCAGACATCTACAACAGTTGGCTGATACTACCAAATAAGGAGATATGGTCACGCTTCGTTCAAGAAATTATAGACCGAACGTGTCTCGACACAAGAGGAGGTAAACTCATAAAAAATAGTAGTCTCAAAATCTTGAGTTATGTCGCTTTGACTGTACAATAATATAATACACATTTCAGTCAAAAAAATGATCATACAATGATTTTCTACGAAAAAATGATTATACAAAGACTTTGGGAAAAAATGATCTGTGCTTAACATTACCGCACCCTCCCGGGAAAAAAAATGAAACATTTTTTTTTTTTAAATCCTAGAGCCGGAAAAATCTAGGCTCCTAACGCACGTATGATGCGCGGATATATACCTAATAAACTAGCTCAACGCATGGAGCGAAACTGAGATCATATCTCAGATCCTTAGAGAAAAAATTTATCTAAGCATACGCGTATATATTCCAGGAAGGTGCCACCAACATACGCCACAATGATGGCAACATCATAATGAAAGTCAAATCTATTATTATAATATCATGCAATGTGTTGTGCAAATAGCGGTGTAATATACTAATATACCGCACTATACTATTACATTATATAATGCATCAGTAATTATTAACTAATACATGTGTTGTTCTTCGCAGACAAGAATACAATCAAATAGAAGAAGATGTGGACATCATCCGCTCCCAATCTAGGACAGGACTTGATATCCTCAAAGTTCCACAATGGACATAAACTCGCAGACTTCAATGATGTGCTGCGAAAATATCAATAACACAAATCTTAAAGATAACTGTTAAATCTCTTAATACAATCATGAAAATATATTATCTAAATGTGGCCGAGTGATCTTTTGGCCCGTATATCACTAACTAAGCCTTCTTAGATAATTACATGGTACAATGTTATAAATTCCTCCCAAAAAAAAAGTGAGAAAATATTTGCTAACATGTCATTATAGTATTGGACTGTATATCAGGAAATATATATGACAGAAGAATCATGTGGAATCGTGTGGGCATCTGGACAGAATGTCTGCCATCACATTATCCGAACCACGGATAGCTCGAACCGAGAAATGAAATGGTTGAAGAGCTATGGCATAACGAGTGGACCTCGAGCTCTTCAAGTTTTTGCTCTGAATAGCAGTAAGCGCTTTCTGGTCGGTTTCCACAATGAAATGTGCGCCTAGAAGAAATCTTTGTAACTTCAGAATAGACCATACCATAGCCAATAACTCACGGTCTAAAACCGAGTAATTCTTTTCTGCAGCATTTAATTTCCTAGAGATATACATCACCGGATGCAGAGTATCAGAATACTCCTGCATTAGTGCTGCCCCAATCCCAGTTGACGAGGCGTCACTTCGAAGAACAAAAGTCTTCTCAATAGTAGGTAACCTAAGAATAGGTGGAGATGAAAATAGGGCTTTAACCTGGTCCAATGAGGATTGACATTCTTTAGACCAGCGGATCAGATTAGGCGACCCTTTCTTCAATAAAGTAGAAAGCGGTGCCATAATGGAGGACAGATTCGGAATGAATCGTCCGTAGAATTGGATCAAACCTAATAGACTCCTTACTTGTTTCTTCGTCTTAGGGACCGAAATGTTAAGTATTTTTGAAACATTGTGGTCCTCTGTCTTTAAAAGACCATGACCAACACGATGACCTAGGAAAGAAATCTCACTAAATCCTATAAAGGCTTTAGAGGGTTTTGCAGTCAAGTTATACTCGCGAAGAGTAGACAGTAATTCGTATAAACCCAAATAGTGATCTTCCCAGGAATCACTGAATAGACAGATATCATCTAGGTATGCTATGACATCTGTACGATATGCGAGAATTCGCCGCATCATGCGTACGAATGTAGCAGGGGCGTTCATAAGACCAAAAGGCATGAAATTCCATTGGAATAAACCCCTAGGTGTAGAAAAAGCTGTAAAAGGTTTGGCACGTTCAGTTAGCGGGACTTGCCAATAACCTTTAGACAAATCTAGTTTGGTAAAGAATCTAGAATTAGAAAGTTTATTGAGTAGCTCTTCTAATGAAGGCATAGGTTCAGCATCGAACTTCGTAACTTGGTTCAATTTGCGATAATCTACGCAAATGCGAATGTTATTATCCTTCTTTCGAACAATAACCATAGACGAAGAGTATGCTGAAGTGGATGGTTCAATGATTTCCAAACGTATCATTTCATCCAATTCTTTTTCGACTTGAGACTGGAAATGGATAGGTATTGGATAGGGTCTGACTCTGATAGGATTATGATCAGTTAGCACAATGTCATGTTCAATGACATGTGTGTGTCCCGGGATGTCTGTAAGAACATCCTGAAATGTTTGCAACATCGAAGAAACTTGTCGATGTTCCTCAGCGGAAAGATTTGGAGAAACGGTCACGTTTTTCCAAGATTCCGTAGAATAAAGTGGGACCATAGAAAGAGGAAGATTGACATCAGAAAAAGTAGTTTCCTCATCCTGTATAACTGACAGAGATGAGTACTGACCATGAGGTGCTTGAGAATTGTCCGTTGCCTGGAAAATAGGCTGCAAATAGTCAGGTCTTTCATAAAATTCCGTGAGCATATTTATGTGGAAAGTTTTATGCTTTCCATCAATATCGACAACATAGTCGACATCAGAAATTTTGGAGACTATTGCATATGGACCTTTCCATGCAATTAGAAGTCTGTTCTCCCTTGAAGGAAGTAGAACGAGAGCTTTGTCACCTGGACAAAGTTGTCGTAGACATCTATTTTTATTTGCAAACTGCCTTGCCTTTTCTTTAGCAAATTCGGAAGACGAAGTTGCTAGTTTGCATGCCTCGATGATCTTTTGCCTAAGAGCAATGACGTACTCATAAGAAGATTGAGTCTCATCGCTAATATTATCGGCAGTGATTAGATCGTGAAGTAAAGACATAGGGCCGCGCGGTTGCGCGCCAAAGACAAGTTCAAAAGGGGAAAACCCCGTATGTTCATTGGGGACCTCTCTATACGCAAAGAGAGCCGCGGGTAAGACCCTGTCCCAATCCTGAGGATGATCCTCAGTTATTTTACCAAGTAAAGTTTTCAGAGTCCTATTTAAACGTTCGACCAACCCATTAGACATTGGGTGATAGATACTGCTGAGAGACCTTTTAATGTGTAGCATAGACATTACCTGTGACATAGTGTCTGATATAAGTTGAGTGCCATGGTCTGACAATATTTCTCCGGGAAAACCCAAGCGAGAAAATATCAGCCAAAGAGCGTCTGCGATATCAGCAGTTGAGATGCTCTTGAGAGGTATTGCCTCTGGCCAACGTGTGCACATATCGACACATGTAAGGATAAATTGATGTCCTCTAGCCGACTTAATTCTAAAAGGACCGATAATATCTATTGCCATTTTTTGAAAAGGGCGAATAGGAATGTCAGCAGCCTGGATAGGCGCAGCATGTCGTGGTCCTTTAGATTTGACCTCCTGACATACTTTGCAAGAGCGACAGTACATTCGTATGTCCTTGCTCACAAATGGCCAAAAGAAAGCCGCAAGAACCCTCGACTTTGTACGGGAAAAACCCATATGTCCAGCACATTGCGAGTCATGAGCATGTTGCAATATTTGCAATCTCATGCTCTTAGGCACAAGAATTTGTGAATGAGTGGACGTAGTCGAGTCTTGTACCATACGTACAAGTACGCCGTTCTTCATAGAAATCCAAGATTTTCTATTAGTATTCTGATTAGGATCACCTTTTTTTGCTAGAATGAAGAATTTTTGTAAAGAAGGATCTTCTTCTTGCAATTTGATAAATGAGTCACGTGTAATAGTCAAGTGACTATCTTGGTCATTTACTTCATCATTATTAGTTAATGAAGTTTGAGGTGGATCCAGAGCATGTGCTCTTGTGACCACCGCATTGGTAGCTTCAATGTTTTGCTCTTCCCAAACAGCAATCTGCTGTGGGGTACATTCCCTAACTCCGTGAATACGACCAATAATAAGGTCCGCAATAGGGTTTGGAAGTAGACACGCGTGGACCTCTCCCGTGAAGAAAGGAGTAGCAATATGTATTATGGCAGTAGGATACTTTTCCAACGTGCCACCAAATGTGACACATTTGATGACCTTTCCTGTAGCACAGGATGGATCTACAAGAGATTGCCTAACGCCGACAATAGTACATCCAGAATCAAACAACACTGAGACTGGATTACTATTTACAAGCCCCTTATGTAATATAAGAGAACCTCTCCCATCATGAGCAACATTAGCAGGAAGAGCGGGCAAAGGATGACCACAGCTTAGAGTACTAACGGTTTTCGGATCAAATAAAGTACTGCATTGGATACATTTATTTGCCCTACCAAAATCAAAAGATGAGCATCCGATAGCATTATGGTCTTTATCATTATTAACCTGTTTATCTGCTCCCTGAGATTCTTGTTGAACAGAGTTTGTCTGTTGATATCTTTTTCTCTTATGTTGCGATCTACCGCGACCATTATTGCCTCTGCAATTATCATTAAAGTCCCTACTGTAATTTTTATCCTGGTTTGAGTTCCAGTTTCCATAACTGTCATTATCATCTCTATACTGTTGAGAACCTCTATTATCTTGGTATTGAGGTCTCTGCGAAAAATATTTTCCTCTATACCGATTACCTTTGTGAAAATTTCTAAAGTTAACGGGAGTAGAATACCGTGTAGTATTAGGTTGTCTCCATGTCACAAAATTAACCGTGATACAACGTTAAAATATCTCCAATGATACAACGTAGGGATAAAAACTAATGCGTAAGCTGCTAGAATACATGATCGCCCACGTCGCGGGTCATCACCCGCCATGGAAATTAAATTGTTAGACTTGACGGCAAAACGGAACGGGATGAGAACGGAGATCAAAAGGAAAAAACTGACTGACCGCGTGCTTGATACTAGCGAGGCTAAAAGGACGCAAATTGGTGGGGAAAGGAGGAAAAAGTCACGTTCCCCAAGTTGACATAAAGTAAAGAAATCGACAAAAGGACCTTGGATATTATACGCCACAGTCATTTATTGGACGCTTTTGCGATATCTTAGCCCGTTTATTTGAATGCAGTGATCAACGCATTCCAGAATATTCTAGAAAATATTTGAAAAGTAACTTTTCTTAATAATAATGTTAGGAATATAAAACCTAGCTGGCCGGATGGCCCATCTTGAGCAGTGAAATAATATGCTTTCATTTATACAGACGGACAGATAATAAGAAAGATATTGACAACAGACTGTGTTGTTCATATCAGCGAACGACTGCATTGAGATAAAACATGTCACTAATTTTCAAAAAATTGTGGCCTTGAAGACGCAAGTGCTAAAATCTAGTTGGAATGAAGAGACGGGGTGGGATGGTGAATTGTGGCTAAAAATAACTTTAAAAGGCAAAATTGTGTAGGGGAAGGCAGGGTTGGTTCAAAAAACAAGTGTTTTTGTGTGAAACGCAAGTAGAGACGGACGGACCAACAGACAATAAGGCATACTTGACTGAGGTATGACTGAAATGACTTAGTGGTAGGATATTTGAATTTGAAAAAAGAAAAGGCAGTGATTGGCCACAGATGAATATTATCGGCGCTCAGACGCGCATTTTGTGCCAGTCATTATAAGTTGTCCTAGTAGACACAGTGAATTATCAAGTGGTGTAATTCCCAGAAGCTATTGAAATATTTAGAGGGACGCCATCATAAGGCCAGCAGCTCAGCTGAGTTTTGCTAGCATTTATTTAACTGTGTACTATATTCATAATTCTGGTAAGACTGAAATTATTTCTTTGTACATTTTAATATTTGTTTAAGGTTTCGAGTGATTTGATACTGCAATAGCATAATCTGTTCCTTACAACAAGTAAGGGTTCGCTCTAGACCCCCCGCCCCAGTTCAGGGTCTAGAGACAAATAAAATACATAAACTCCAGCAAGGATTAGGAAGGACAGATCAAGTGTTGAGATCAGTGAAACATATCACCTATCCTATTCTATGGCAGGAAACTAATGAACATATTTCAGAATACGTAGTCTGGGAGAACTTATCCTATGTGAAACCAACTTGGTAAGATGTGTTGTTTGGTCAGAAAGATCTGACCCGTCTATGTGTTGTTGTTGTTGTGTAGTGTTGTGTCCAGAAATGGTTAGAGGATGGAATTCTGACACATGACTAATACTTTGATTGCAGAGCTGTGAGTTTCAGTTGGCACCACTGTGGTGTCAAATGAGTTGTTGAATTTTACCAGAGTGGACCCGTGCAGTAATATTTGGTCAGAGCAGCCTATTATAGCCCCCAAGCACGGAGAGGTGGGGCCACCAACCTTCTGATATTGCCCCCAAGCACGGAGAGGTGGGGCCACCAGACTTCTGATATTGCCCCCAAGCACGGAGAGGTGGGGCCACCAGATCTCAGCACCAGAGCTACACCTTCAAGCTACGTGAGCGCCTGGTCTGCTGAGAATTCACCAACTCAACTTATTTGCTAACACACCCATAAAAATTCCATCCAATAACTGGACAATGTGTAGTCACCTTAGACAGGGAGTGATGAGGCCACCCCAACAGCACATCCATTAAAGTGTTCTCCCAAAATAGATTACACTATAAACAGTAATAATATTAACTAGTCTAGTAACATATATATGTACACACCTTGCATTTATTATGTAATATTCATGCATTTCTTTCATAATTTCTAAACCTTTCATATGTTCTGGCCAAAATAAAACCTTGGTCCAGAACAAATAAATGTAAGAAAATTACTATCCAAATTTTACACACTTGAGTTAGTTCAGTGTATTATAACATTTATTAATATTATTAGACTTAGTAAATATCTGTGTGTGTGTATGTAAACTACCACAACACATTACATATCATTACCCTAGACATTTAACGTAGCCACATTCATTAGTAAAAAAAAAGATAAGTGTGAGGTCGTAGTGGTAGCAAGAAGGGCCTTCTGACAATTCACAGCTACATTTTATCTCAGGAGCCTTCACAGCTGACCTCATGCATCACACTTAGTAATATCACCATCATACAATACCATCAAATCCACTACATATATTGGGGTCTCTTTGTCCCGGGATAATTAGCCCATTAAGTATATTAGGATCTCCTGGGGGAGAATTAGATTAGGGGAACACATTATAAAAGTTAAAAGTGTCCCTTAAAATTAAAAGTGTCCCTGAAAATAAAAGTTGGTGAATCTTCACAGCCAGTGGTAGTTAATTAATTAATTAGAATTATTTTAGACTAGAGTAATTAGAAGTACTTTAGTGGTTGGAAATTTTATTTTGCACATTGCTAGATTTGTTTAAAAAGTATGGCGGAGCTGGCAAAATTCAGATCAGCTGCTGTGCTGACGGCAAAGGAGATGGGAATGGATGGTCAGATTTTAATTCAATATGTAACGGCTGAATGTGATAAATATATTGAAAGGGAAGATAGAAAGGTAGCTGAAGAGAAGAGGTTACAAATTGAGGCTGATAGAGAAATTAAGAGGCTGCAGATTGAGGCAGAAGAAAAACGACAGCAAAGGGAGGCAGAAGATAAAAAGGCCGAAAGGGAGGCAGAAGATAAAAAGGCCGAAAGGGAGGCAGAAGATAGAAGGTTGCAAAGGGAGCACGAATTACGACTAAGGGAGCTGGAGCTACAAGGCCAGGCTCCTGAAAATGGTGCCAGCCCTTTTGCCTCAGATGCTACGCCCAGTCTGGGAGCCTCAAACTCAGCTATGGGGTTTCATTTAGACCATTTTGTTGAAAAAGACGATGACATAGAGGGGTACCTAGGACGTTTTGAGTTATTAGCTACTACATATGGGTTAGAGAGAGAGAGGTGGAGTTTAAAGCTATCACAGGGACTGAGAGGTACTTCTTACGAAGTCTTCGCAAAAATGAACAGAGAAGACCAGGACAATTATGACATGTTAAAGCAGGCTTTGTTATTGAGGTACGAAAAAAATGGGGAATTTTATCGTAAGAAATTTAGAAATGCCAAACTGTTGTCTGGGGAGACATACCACCAATTCTCTGCCAGACTAGAAACCTATTTGGAGAAATGGACTGCTCTGGGGAAGACCCAAGATCTTAAAGAAATGATCATGATTGAGCAATTGAGAGAGTCCATGGCTCCAGACATGAGAAAATTTCTCATGGAACAAGGTGCAGAGAAGTTGGGGGAGGTTTTAAATGTCGCTGAGAGGTATCAGGCAGCCCAGGCAGAGGTAAGTGGTGCTAAAAAGAAGCACATAGACAATTTTAAAGCTCCACAGCAATTTAATAAATTTGATAATAGAGAGCAGGGAAATAAAGGTAGAACAAACTTTGAACGGCCAAGAAATGACTATCGCGACAGAAACTCACAGTTCAATGACCAAAAGTTCAATGAAAGAAAACCGTTTAACCAAGGAAAAAGATGGTGTAAATGGTGCAAGAAAGATAACCATAACACCGAATTTTGTAGAAGGAAACCTTCAAACATTGCTGCAATGAAGTCGGGGACGCAAAGATTAAAGGTTAATCCTAAGGGACAGCAGGAACCTTATCACCCCCCAGTTTGTGAGGATGTTATTTGTAATGGGGTCACCATAAGGTGCCTTTATGATACAGGTTTGGATTATGATTCAGTTGTGAAGTCTAGCCTAGTGGACCCAAGTCAGTATACCACAGAAACAGTGGAAATACAAGGGGCAACTAAGGACATACCACTCATGACACTTCCCATCGCAAGGATAACGGTGAAAACTCGCTATGTGGAAGGAGAAATCAGAGCAGCAGTGATAGATGAACCAATCTACCCTCTGATATTGGGGTGTAGATACGTTTTCTTGGGGAATCCCGAGAGACCTGTGATCATGGCGACAGTGCAGACCAGGTCACAGAAGAAGGAGGAAGAAGGTGAACCTATAAATGCTCATCCAGAGGAGATGAGGAAGGCGCAGGCTGAGGATAGGACACTCAAGCCATGTTTTAAAAAATTGCCCAAATGCCACACACCTCCGAGCAAGGGGGAATATTTTATGAAGAACAAACTCTTATACAGGAAGGCCGGAACTGGAACAAATGGTCACAACCAGCTGGTTCTTCCCACTTCATATAGGGATAAAGTGATGGAACTCGGGCATGCGATTCCCTTCAGTGGTCACATGGGGATCAGCGCCACAGGACAGCGTATAGCTTGTCATTACTTCTGGCCAGGGATAACGGAGGATATAAAAAGATATGTCAAATCCTGCCCAGAATGTCAAAGGGTAGCTCCAAAGCACTGGACTGCTCCTGCAACTCTAGGGGAAATGCCCATAGTGGGAACACCTTTTGAGAGGGTTGCAGTGGATATTGTAGGACCTCTCACTCGGACCAAGAGGAGGAACAGTTACATCCTTACTCTGGTGGACACTTGTTCTATGTGGGGAGAGGCGGTAGCCCTGCCATCAATTGATTCAAAACATGTAGCAGAGGCACTACTTACAATATTTACCCGATTAGGATTCCCGCATCAAATCTTGACGGATAATGGTTCTCAGTTCAAGGGGAAACTAACGGAAGAAGTTTTTAAGCTATTTCAAGCCAGACACTTTCATTGTAGTCCGTACCATCCACAAGGGAACGGCCAGGTAGAGAGGTTCAACGGGACTCTCATTTCTATCCTGAGAAAGCTGGCACACGAAAAACCGGATCTGTGGGATCAATTCCTGCCCGCCGCATTGTTTGCGTACCGGGAGGTACCACATAGTTCAACCGGGATGGCTCCCGCAACTCTGCTATTTGGGAGGCCAATAAAAGGTCCATTAGAAGCTCTATTAAGGACCTGGACAGATGAGAAGGCGGAAGAGACTGTTACCTCATCTTATCAATACGTGAACGAACTGACCACTCGTTTGAAAGCTGGATGGAAACTGGCAAATGATAATTTGAAACAAGCCAGGAAGAAACATGCAGCATATTTTAATAGGAAGGCAAAGGACAGAGAACTGGCAGTGGGAGAGAAGGTGCTGCTTCTACTACCCGGTAGCCAGAATAAATTACAAATTGGATGGCAAGGTCCATATACGGTTCTAGAGAAGGTGTCTAGAACAAACTATAAAATTGACAAAAAGGGGAAGGAGAAAGTTTATCATGTAAACCTGTTAAAGAAGTATCTGGACAGACCACTCCAGGAAAGCACCCCCTTATTGACCTTGGCTATCGCAACTCAAATGCAAAAGGAACCACTCACCTCACATGAATACCCATTTCATCCTTGTGAAACAGCAGCACAGGTAAAAGTCAGTAAGCACCTGACTAAAAACCAGAGGGAGAGAGTTCAACAGGTTCTGGAGGAACATACAGATGTATTAACAGATAAACCAGGCCATACAAATTTGCTACAGTATGACATGAAACTGGTAGACTCAAACCCAATCTGTATGAGAGCCTATTCTATTCCGTTCGCGAAGGAGAAGGCATTGAAGGAAGAAATAGATTATTTGTTGAAGGAGGGGATTATTTCACACAGTGAATCATCTTTTAGTTCTAGTGTCGTTTTGTTGAGAAAACCGTCTGGGGAACACAGACTGTGCATAGATTACAGGAAACTGAATGCTGTCACAGAAGGACAAGTGGATCCATTACCAGACACAAAACAGTTATTTGCCAGACTGAACAAGGCAAAATACTTTTCAAAGGTGGATCTTAGTAAAGGCTATTACCAGATCCCAGTGAAGCCTGAAGTGAGACCTTATTTGGCTTTTAGCACTTCGGATGGACATTATGAATTCAACATGCTACCATTCGGACTGAAAAATGCTCCGAGTGTATTTTCAAGGATGATGCGCAAATTGTTGGATCCCCTGAATAACCCATGTATCACGAATTTCATGGATGATATTCTCGTCGCCACAGAGACATTTGAAGAACACATTGAAGCTCTAGAAATGTTATTTAATAGGCTTAGGGAGGCGAACTTAACTGCTAGGCCAACAAAATGTTGTATTGGATGCAAAGAGTTGGAATTCTTGGGACACACTGTATATCAGGGTAGCATGACCCCTGATCCCAAGAACTTGGAAAAACTGCAGAGAGCACCTAGACCACAAACAAAAAAGGACGTGCGATCATTCGTGTCGTTATGCGGATTTTATCAAAAATATATCAAAGATTTTAACTCTATTTGTGCTCCTCTGACTGATCTGACTCGCAAGGGACTTCCAGATAAAATTAATTGGACTGCGCAAAGTGAATTAGCGTTCCAAGACTTAAAGGAAAAACTCACTAGCAAGCCTATTCTCAAACTGCCTGATTTGACACAGGACTTTGTCTTAAGAACCGATGCAAGTAATGTAGGACTCGGAGCGGCTTTGTTGCAAAGATCATCTTCACCTGATGGGGAACTGAAACCAGTCGCTTATGCAAGCCGCAAATTGAATAAGGCGGAACAAGGATACTCCACAAGCGAAAAAGAATGTTTAGCGTTAATCTGGGCAATAAAGAAGTTTCAAATCTATCTGTATGGTAGGACTTTTGTGGTCGAGACGGACCATCAGCCTCTCGTATTCTTATCTCAGGCTAAGCATGAAAACGCAAGATTGCTGAGGTGGTCTTTATTGCTTCAACCTTATCAGTTTAGTATCCAATATATCCCAGGCAAATTGAATGTCGGTGCAGATTTCCTCAGTCGGCACCCCTGTGATCAAAATTAGAGTAATGGCAGGCGTAAGGAGAGATTTTATCTATGTGTATCACTGGTTTTAGAACTTGCCGTAGGCATGTTTTCAAGTGGGGAGATGTGTCACAAAATTAACCGTGATACAACGTTAAAATATCTCCAATGATACAACGTAGGGATAAAAACTAATGCGTAAGCTGCTAGAATACATGATCGCCCACGCCGCGGGTCATCACCCGCCATGGAAATTAAATTGTTAGACTTGAAGGCAAAACGGAACGGGATGAGAACGGAGATCAAAAGGAAAAATCTGACTGAACGCGTGCTTGAAACTAGCGAGGCTAAAAGGACGCAAATTGGTGGGGAAAGGAGGAAAAAGTCACGTTCCCCAAGTTGACATAAAGTAAAGAAATCGACAAAAGGGACCTTGGATATTATACGCCACAGTCATTTATTGGACGCTTTTGCGATAACTTAGCCCGTTTATTTGAATGCAGTGATCAACGCATTCCAGAATATTCTAGAAAATATTTGAAAAGTAACTTTTCTTAATAATAATGTTAGGAATATAAAACCTAGCTGGCCGGATGGCCCATCTTGAGCAGTGAAATAATATGCTTTTATTTATACAGACGGACAGATAATAAGAAAGATATTGACAAAAGACTGTGTTGTTCATATCAACGATCGACTGCATTGAGATAAAACATGTCACTAATTTTCAAAAAATTGTAACCTTGAGGACGCAAGTGCTAAAATCTAGTTGGAATGAAGAGACGGGGTGGGATGGTGAATTGTGGCTAAAAATAACTTTAAAAGGCAAAATTGTGTAGGGGAAGGCAGGGTTGGTTCAAAAAACAAGTGTGTTTTTGTGTGAAACGCAAGTAGAGACGGACGGACCAACAGACAATAAGGCATACTTGACTGAGGTATGACTGAAATGACTTAGTGGTAGGATATTTGAATTTGAAAAAAGAAAAGGCAGTGATTGGCCACAGATGAATATTATCGGCGCTCAGACGCGCATTTTGTGCCATTCAGTATTAGTTGTCCTAGTAGACACAGTGAATTATCAAGTGGTGTAATTCCCAGAAGCTATTGAAATATTTAGAGGGACGCCATCATAAGGCCAGCAGCTCAGCTGAGTTTTGCTAGCATTTATTTAACTGTGTACTATATTCATAATTCTGGTAAGACTGAAATTATTTCTTTGTACATTTTAATATTTGTTTAAGTTTTCGAGTGATTTGATACTGCAATAGCATAATCTGTTCCTTACAACAAGTAAGGGTTCGCTCTAGACCCCCCGCCCCAGTTCAGGGTCTAGAGACAAATAAAATACATAAACTCCAGCAAGGATTAGGAAGGACAGATCAAGTGTTGAGATCAGTGAAACATATCACCTATCCTATTCTATGGCAGGAAACTAATGAACATATTTCAGAATACGTAGTCTGGGAGAACTTATCCTATGTGAAACCAACTTGGTAAGATGTGTTGTTTGGTCAGAAAGATCTGACCCGTCTAGGTGTTGTTGTTGTTGTGTAGTGTTGTGTCCAGAAATGGTTAGAGGATGGAATTCTGACACATGACTAATACTTTGATTGCAGAGCTGTGAGTTTCAGTTGGCACCACTGTGGTGTCAAATGAGTTGTTGAATTTTACCAGAGTGGACCCGTGCAGTAATATTTGGTCAGAGCAGCCTATTATAGCCCCCAAGCACGGAGAGGTGGGGCCACCAACCTTCTGATATTGCCCCCAAGCACGGAGAGGTGGGGCCACCAGACTTCTGATATTGCCCCAAGCACGGAGAGGTGGGGCCACCAGATCTCAGCACCAGAGCTACACATTCAAGCTACGTGAGCGCCTGGTCTGCTGAGAATTCACCAACTCAACTTAGTTGCTAACACACCCATAAAAATTCCATTCAATAACTGGACAATGTGTAGTCACCTTAGACAGGGAGTGATGAGGCCACCCCAACAGCACATCCATTAAAGTGTTCTCCCAAAATAGATTACATTATAAACAGTAATAACATTAACTAGTCTAGTAACATATATATGTACACACCATGCATTTATTATGTAATATTCATGCATTTCTTTCATAATTTCTAAACCTTTCATATGTTCTGGCCAAAATAAAACCTTGGTCCAGAACAAATAAATGTAAGAAAATTACTATCCAAAATTTTACACACTTGAGTTAGTTCAGTGTATTATAACATTTATTAATATTATTAGATTTAGTAAATATCTGTGTGTGTGTGTATGTAAACTACCACAACACATTACATATCATTACCCTAGACATTTAACGTAGCCACATTCATTAGTAAAAAAAAGATAAGTGTGAGGTCGTAGTGGTAGCAAGAAGGGCCTTCTGACAATTCACAGCTACATTTTATCTCAGGAGCCTTCACAGCTGACCTCATGCATCACACTTAGTAATATCACCATCATACAATATCATCAAATCCACTACACCGGCCATAATAACGCCGAAGGCCTGAACCAAGAGGAGGGTGCGGGCAGGTAACTCCAGAGTGTTTAAACCTAGTAGTCACAGAATTGTGGAGAGAGATAGGGTGAACATACTCTCTACAGAAGTCAGCGCAGATAGGCAGAACTGATACAGTTTTGTTCCAAGCATAGCAGAGGTCAGCTGCTGAAGTTTTAGACGAGTTAGTGGTGTAGCAGTGTTTAGGAGATTTCAGGATAGGCTGTGTAGAAACGAAGTCTGTGCAGAGATTGTGTAGACATTTCGTAGTAGTTCCAGCTGACTGGGTACTTAGAGTCAACATTAGAAGTTAGAACAGCTAGTTTGGAGTGGAGGCTCGACATCTGAGACCCCACCAAGGGCAGTGTGGTTTATTTAATTTAATCTTACCTTCTTTCTCCATACAGGTGAAACTTGTGGGTGAAGGGTTGGGTTTGATGATACATCATTTGTAATTTTTCCTGAATTTGTTTTTCCAGGAGTGCTTACACTGCATTTTCTTATGTATTTGAGTTTTGTTTATAGGTGTAAATAAAACTTGTACATTATAGCTGGAATCAGTCATTTCAATTACGTACAGTAGCTATTTGTTGTCTGTATCGTGGTGTATGTGAATCTAAATTGAACCTTATCCCCCTTAGGGTAGTTAGAGGTGGTTGAGGCCATAGCAATTTAGATGTCCGGAGTGGCGAGGAAGAGTCAACTTCGGTTCTCAACCTCGGAGCCAATGGTCTCAACTTTCACCTTTGCACTGTCATTTTCATCTGAATCTATCCTTTCAGTCTTTCTTCTCACTAGTGTCTTGTCACTATATGTAGACAGCCTCTAGTCATAAAACCATTTCGTGACAATTACAGATGAGTTTGAATCTCATAGTGCGCGAAGAAGAAACAGCTTTGTTGTCAGGACTCTGAAAATAAGCTTAAGAAAGTATTTACTGGAAAGGGAAAGAACGGTTCCACAATAAGTTAGTTAGACATTGCTGAGGCAGTGGTCGCAGGTAGAGCACTAGAGGCACAGATGTTTCTAAATTTAAAGTTAATACACACAAACTTAATACACCCTGGGTGTGGCACCTACACTGACAAATAATAGATTGACTTGGAATACAATATTCGGGCTGAGAGATAGAAATAATACATATATGCCGAAGAGAAGCAGACAATATGTCCAGATGAGAAATGAACTTATGAGTAGGGAAGTCTACAGTAGTCGTACTCCACAGATAGTCAGTGTAACAGCGTGAGGCTGTTTGATATTAATGTGACATTTTCAACCCAAGCGTTCTGTAACCGGAGAGCAAACGCTGGTTCTTGTTAATTGGGTGCGATGTATAAGTGGTAGTATTATCTCGCACAGATGCAAACACAGAGTTCACTGTCAGCCTCACTTGCCAAGTTATTGAATGACAACCAACGTGGGTATATACATACAGTATATTAGTAAGAAGATGAATACTCTCTTGTAGTAAACATCAAAGATGATATATATATATATATATATATATATATATATATATATATATATATATATATATATATATATATATATATATATATATATATATATAATACATACAAACGTATTGTTCCTTCCTATGTTCCTATGTGAAATCAAATACTCGTTCACATCATCTCTCATCATATAACCTGCAATGCACAATAGCATCTCACATTATATAATAATTCTGCAATCCGCATCACATACTTTGCATCCGAAGAGTGAAACTGTAATTATATCATCTCGTCATAATCCCTGTAGCGACAGGAAAGATATAATGACGGTGATATTATCCTGGACAAATAGGTGTATCAGATAATACCAGGATAGTGCCAGATAAGAGACTGGTCTTACAAAAAATACCCCATTCTCTTAAAAGAGTAATGGCGTATCGACATCAAAGGTATAGTCAAGCTGTATAGGTTCCTAGATGAGATGGTACTGTACTATCTTAAGTTCCTATGGGCTCCTCTCCAGACTAACCTTAGACAATGACTCTGCTAGGGGTAATTAACTACACAACAAGGACTTTTAACCAAATTTAAATAATTCACTGAATACTCTGGGTACAATTTATAATTTATTTATAAACAAGACCGTTTCTTCTTTGTACTTGGTTAATTTTCAAAAATTCAAATGATTGCAAAATAAAATATGTTTCACTTTCATAACACACTTACAGTTAATTTCTTAAACTAATATAGTTCGTATTCAACTGTTCTCTTGCTTCCTCTGTCTCTCTTTTGTGCTTTCTTATATCGAATATCGATGTTACTTTATGATAAAGCCATCATGACTCATATGATTGTCAAGTGTCTTATATCTATCTACACCACAGTTTTTATCTCCTCATTATATAATCTATTCGTAGGTGGGTATATGGTACTTGAAAGCTGAAGTAGCCCAACACTGAGCTACTTATCTGAAAAAAGTCCTTCCTATGCCTCGTACAGCTGTATGATTGTCATTCGCTCTCTCCCCTTATATAGTGGACTTGCGGATGTACCAGATGACAACTAGACCAAAGTACGTTTGCATGCATCCAAAATCGGGTAGGCAGGGCAAGGTGTGCTTAGATAACAAATCTAAAATAATTCTGGAATCCTTATGTCTGCACCGATTTCCTCCATCTTAGGTTAATTTTACTCATATGAATAAGCTCTATCACAATGCCTATCCACTTTATCCTATAGTTTATCCGTCTATTCACTGGAGCAGCCGAAACAGGGAAAAACACAACATGGTTCATGCTCCATTGTCTTCTATTCATAATACCTTCGGCTCTACAACACATCCAGTGAGTCTATTGCTATCTGCCTAATGCTAATGATTCCTATTATCGAATTGGGTCCTTCTTTATCTAGGTACTCCATGATTATTTGCACACTGCCTTCCGAAATATCATCAACATCTACACTTTCGTTTTCCTCCATGCCTAGCGTATCTTCAGACACTATTTGTACCAAGCTTGCGTTTCATTGGTCAGTTACATCCACGGGGTTTGTGCGGTGATAAATTTTGAATGATGCCGAGATGTGATTCAGACTTCATGACAATCCCTATCTTGAGAACAACTGCCCTAATGTCCTTTATATAAGAAAACGAGCTGTTACTAATTGTGGCCGGGTGGTCAAACCGGACAGTTTAGCTGTCCCATAATCGTAGTGGAACCTGTATTTTTATCATTCTACGTAGTACTTTCTCCTTTTTACTAAATAACGGTGATATATTTTCCATCATTTATCTTGGAAATTGAAAACGTGTTCCAGAAAGAGTTTTTTTCTATCAAGTTCTAGTAATTAATTATCTACGTGAAGTAGAACGTGCTTTTCTCGTGTCTTGTAACCGTAAACATGTGAACTCGTAAAAGCTAAATAATTTTAGGTCAATGGCAAGAGTTTTATTTCAAACTGTTTTGCGAGGTCACTGGCTTAATATGCTAATGACACTGTTTCTGTCATATCAGGAGTAAGAATGGCACTAATCAAGCACGCATGTGTTAATAATTTATCTAGAGAGTAGAAAGAATATTTGTCATAGATTTTTGATAGGGGAATTAAGACATAGATTGGTCCCTTCTGAATAGGACTAGAACAGGTGATAGCTCAGTGGGAGATAAGGCAAAGAAACAGATTTTCACGAGTGAGATGGTGGAAAAATAGGTAGAGTCTGTCCCTGAAATCGAGAAACTTCTCTCATTCAGCCTATCTCTACAACAAGACTTTGTTAGTCAGACAGTCTACCACACTATGTATTAATATATATATCACCACTCACCTACACACACACATAAGTGACGACAGTTAGACGCACAGACGTGAAAACTATAGCTATGGGATTGGGATCTTCTGGGACAAGCTGACCAACACACGTAAATAAAGTTTATGTAAATTTAATTTATCATAAAAAACTTCACACACAGAAATAAATTTCGAATATCAATCAAATACAGTAAAACATAAGTTAATGAATTAATTAAAGAGTTAGACTCATAGGTGTAATCCTCCCTCCCTCTGTTGAGACAAGCTACCGTTAGAAGAGAAGTTATTAACCCCCAAAGAGTCAAAGGTGTTTACGCTATGGTCTAGGATTTCCCTCTACAATAAAGAACAGAGTTTATACGTTAATCTATTCTGAAAGGGACAGCATTAGCAAAACTTGCATTAAAAAATACAAAGTTAGTACATGGGTTATACTGTACAATGAAAGAATTATTTATCCCTGCTTTCTCTCGCTCTGACAGATATGTGATCACAACCAGTCACTCTTACCTAATAGGTGCTTTCACAACATCTGGAACAATTGTAAGGTACACACAGGCCATCCAAGGTTTGGTTATTGGCGAATCAAGCCCCAGTTTCTCCAAAGACAAATTAATTCAAATGATGGGAAACGCTTGATTCGCTACTGGTAGTAGTATGCTGATTATGTCACTTCAATTTTTGTCCAGGTAGTAAAATAATTAAGAGGTCTAATGTTCACAGTGTACAGTAGCTTGGAATCTTCAATCGTTAAATCGAGTGTCAGGTAAATTAATCTGTTCAGGTTAAAACTTCTTCACAACACTGTGGTTGTTATTCAGGTAATGTCAATGTTTGATTATGTCGTCACCACAGGCTGAATGTATATGAACGTGGGAAGAGAAATCTGGATATTCTATAAGTCCAGTTACAATTTATTCTTAATATTCTTTGGGTTGGTACTCTGTCTCTTTCTGGGTGTAAAACATGAGGCCAGACAGGTCACCTTGAAAAAATCCGATAGTTATATCAGAATGTTCTTTTGTAAAGTTATTCTCAGATTAATATGGAAGCCGCTGGTAAGGTTTAGGGTTTGACCCAATACTGTGTAAAGGAGAGAAAAATACAAATACTTAACATAATATAGTATACACAATCCTATCCTTACCCTACGTAACATAGAATATATTTATCCACTTTGGTTATTTAACTTTAAATTATAAACTACAAGCTGAGAGCTTGTCTATCGTTTAAAAACTTCCGTGAAATAAATTCTAGTCATTTAAAAAATCAGTCATCATGAATTAGAAATAAATACATATTTCGTCAATACCAATGATGAATCAGTGCATTTACTTAGTTGGTTAAAATATTCTCTGACTGGTTACTATCAGTTAATAAAATTTATATTATAGCTGGAAGAGTTTAGCTAGAAATTTTTATCTGTTCTCCTTGCCTCTATAACACAGTAAAACCTGGAGAAATATAATTGACGATTTAACTAGTAAATCACTCAAACTTCTAGTATAATAATTACCACAAGCCAGAAATAAACGATCTCCAATCGAAAAACTAAGTGACACAAGAGATCTTAGAATCGAAAGCTAGATGTTCTCTGAAATTCTGGCGGTACAGGATAATTTTAGTTAGACAACTCGGGTTTATATATATATATTATATATATATATATATATATATATATATATATATATATATATATATATATATATATATATATATAGATATATATATATATATATATATATATATATATATATATATATATATATATATATATATATATATATGAAATCAAAGGGAACGATCACAATAGACCGAAAACCAGACTCTCTGCCATATGTTAGCACCTGCGGTGAAATCTCTGCTGAAATTCTGGATTAAAGAAATCTACACCCTTTTCCCCTGCACTCTCTTTAGATCAGGTGTAACGTAATTGACCAGACCGTGCGAGATTTCTTCGATTGCAAAATCACACTGTTTACCGCCCTGCAGACGTGGTCTTAGAACGAAATCGAGCGAGCCCGCTCTCTGATCTGGCGATCTGCCGTGTTTAATTACTTTACTAGCGAACGGATTACAAGGGAGGTAATAAAAAAGTCTGCCCTTTGTTCCAAGGTATGCTCTGATCGCTGTCTGATCTTATTACACGATTTCCAATCACTGGCGTTAGGAATAAATTTCAGATACCTCGCTCAGCGTTAGCTAATAGGTCTGCTCGAGAACATACATCAAAGAAAAATAGCCAACAGCAATAAAATGCGAGCTAAAATTAGAAAAAGGGACAGATCTCAGAGTGTATAGAATGGTTTGATTATAACCAACAGGCGTAGGTGAAAGTTTGGTAAAAGAAAAGTGTAGATAACGAAATAGATAGATGAAAACTATTTACATAATCTGTCACAATATTGCAGACGACATATTAATGTTATTATAAGAAAGGAGAATGCGCGTCATATTTACTCATGTGATATGGATGATCAGATATTTGCAAACAAAATAGATACCAGTGGACATTAAAAAAATGCATGAAAAGAGAAAGAAACTTAACAAGATAATAAGCTTATCGTGAAGACATCAATATATCAATTCAAGTTGAAATTGTTCTTACAAGAAATATCAGGTCTGATACATTATTTCGAAGACACATCATGATTAAAGTATTGCCCGCTGCACTGAAAAATTATGCAGTATGTAAGAACCGAAAATTCACTGACTAAATGGTTTAAAAGTGTTCTGGAGTATAGAATACTCGTGGACTGATTGAATGGTGCCACCCTCAAACAGGACACAGAAATGTTAGCCCAGTCCGTGTAAAGAAAACCATCATTAAAAATATTCATAGAATATTTATGCTACATTTTTTTTACTTCATTTTGGTTTATTTGCAGGACGTTTTGTTCAGCACAGTTTGAAATTGTTGTACATGTTGCTGCTATCCATTCTTATATATTATATTCTCACATTAACTCATTAAAACAATATTACGGCTCCTACAATGCGATTAACAAACACATAAACTTGAAATACAACCATTAATCTATCTTTCAAGTTTAAAGACTGCACTACTTCAAACTGTTGACTTTGACACAAACAACAGGTTAACGTGGCCAAACTGCTGCCAGAGGACGCTGGAAACAGACGAAGATTTTTAAAAATGCATTGCCAACCACTCGCTGATAGCAAACCTCAATAAAACCAAGTTCCACAATATCGACGATGGGGAATTATTTGTTATCACCGCCTGTTTATTACCTCTTAGATTTTTCATCATTTATTTACTTTAACTGTTTTACTTCCTTCGGTCCACCTTTGTCATGAAGCATAGTATGAAGCGAATACTTCATCATCATCAGTTGCAATCTTCCCATCGAAGGTTGGCTGCAATGGATCTCCATCGTCTATTACAAATAAGGGAGGGAAACCTGAGGCCTGTAAACAGTAAATTAATATGAAATTAATATGAAACAAATATAAAGGTATGTTATCAGGCACTCGCAGGAAATAAAGAAGCAGAACACCAGACAACAGAAAAACAACAGACATGAGTGGCTTACCCAGGATTTGAACACTGGACCTTCCGTGCGACAACCCCGCCTAGCCATGCAAGCGAATCACACTATCCGCTCTGCCATCTACGCATCATCTAAAAATGATGTTTCAATGGCAGGTCAATAGTGCGAACCACAATACACGACACCAGAAGTCCTCCATGGGCAGTTCAGCCTATTAATGACGCAATCACTTCTGTTGTATTTCTATCAAGCAGTATAGGCCGAATCCAACAAGACCCTTAGGACCTTAATACTGTGTCCAGTAAATGATAGTAGACTAGAACAGTGAGAACAGGATAGTGGGTAGGTTTGGTATTGTACAAACATTTATTACAAATAAGGGAGGGAAACCTGAGGCCTGTAAACAGTAAATTAATATGAAATTAATATGAAACAAATATAAAGGTATGTTATCAGGCACTCGCAGGAAATAAAGAAGCAGAACACCAGACAACAGAAAAACAACAGACATGAGTGGCTTACCCAGGATTTGAACACTGGACCTTCCGTGCGACAACCCCGCCTAGCCATGCAAGCGAATCACACTATCCGCTCTGCCATCTACGCATCATCTAAAAATGATGTTTCAATGGCAGGTCAATAGTACGAACCACAATACACGACACCAGAAGTCCTCCATGGGCAGTTCAGCCTATTAATGACGCAATCACTTCTGTTGTATTTCTATCAAGCAGTATAGGCCGAATCCAACAAGACCCTTAGGACCTTAATACTGTGTCCAGTAAATGCTTGATAGAAATACAACAGAAGTGATTGCGTCATTAATAGGCTGAACTGCCCATGGAGGACTTCTGGTGTCGTGTATTGTGGTTCGCACTATTGACCTGCCATTGAAACATCATTTTTAGATGATGCGTAGATGGCAGAGCGGATAGTGTGATTCGCTTGCATGGCTAGGCGGGGTTGTCGCACGGAAGGTCCAGTGTTCAAATCCTGGGTAAGCCACTCATGTCTGTTGTTTTTCTGTTGTCTGGTGTTCTGCTTCTTTATTTCCTGCGAGTGCCTGATAACATACCTTTATATTTGTTTCATATTAATTTCATATTAATTTACTGTTTACAGGCCTCAGGTTTCCCTCCCTTATTTGTAATAAATGTTTGTACAATACCAAACCTACCCACTATCCTGTTCTCACTGTTCTAGTCTACTATCATTTACTGGACACAGTATTAAGGTCCTAAGGGTCTTGTTGGATTCGGCCTATACTGCTTGATAGAAATACAACAGAAGTGATTGCGTCATTAATAGGCTGAACTGCCCATGGAGGACTTCTGGTGTCGTGTATTGTGGTTCGCACTATTGACCTGCCATTGAAACATCATTTTTAGATGATGCGTAGATGGCAGAGCGGATAATGTGATTCGCTTGCATGGCTAGGCGGGGTTGTCGCACGGAAGGTCCAGTGTTCAAATCCTGGGTAAGCCACTCATGTCTGTTGTTTTTCTGTTGTCTGGTGTTCTGCTTCTTTATTTCCTGCGAGTGCCTGATAACATACCTTTATATTTGTTTCATATTAATTTCATATTAATCTCCATCGTCTTCTGCCTCTTGTCTTAATGGTGCACTCTGATAGACCATTTCCTGTCCATCTCTTGATGTTATTTTACACTTCTCCACGTCAGCCTTCAGCTCTTCCATCTATTCTCCCAACTAACATAATTACTGTCGTGAAGTGAATCTGTATGAACAACACGCTCAAATTCCCCGCTCAAAAACAAACTAGCTATCGTATTTTTAAATCTATAAATAACTACAGTATTTGAAATTTGTCTGAGGGCCCAGTCAAATTTACCGCCAACAATTTATCTAGAGTATCTGAATTTTTATAAGAAACAAGTAAAAAGCTACCACCCATCCCAAAAATTATCGAAGAGCATAGTACAAATTTAACAACCAATCAAATCGTTTCCATATTTTGTAGTGGTAAGAAAATTTTGGTTGACGCGAAATAAATGCCTAGTTTGTGTTTTTGTCCGAATGTAGATAATTTATTTCTTAATAACTAAAGATAATTAAAATGAAAGGGATATCTCAAATTATAGCGCTGATATTGCTTAACATATACACATAAAGATTCCCTCATTAAAAAAATTTTCTGGCAGTAGAAAGTTTAATTTACTGAGATTTTCACATCAGGGTAAGGCCCAATTAAATTACAAAAAAATTACCCACATTTGAATGCAAAAGAATAACTAAGGGAAAACTATATAAAACGATAGAGAAAAATTGGCCGTTTGATTATCACTTTTGATAATTAAAATCGGTCTACAAATAACTATGATATAAAATGTTCAAATTTAGTCAGATCATACAGACACACTTAGAATCGCATAATACTAGAATCAAAAATTAACTTTTTGACTTTCCTCTGATTGGCCGGGTGTATTGCTATAAATAGTAACAGATTTCTGTAGTTTTCCGCAATTGAAATCATAAAAAATCACACTGAGCTGACGTATACAAAAAGACTGTAGACCAAGCCTTTGCCGGTTGGACTGGTAGCGCGGGCTAAGAACCCTTTTACAGCCAGTCAGCTTGAGTGTGTGTGAGCTTATTTACCTGAGGGTAAGATTGATAATTTTATTTGCATACTTTGTTAAAGAATTGACCTGGAAAGTAAACAGGTTATGTGTGCCATATTTGTTCGAAAGTGTAACTTACGAGGAGATGTGTTGGGTCACGCTGACCTACGTAGGAATGTGTGTAGTAGCAGACTTGTTCGACTTGAAAAATTGGTGTATAGTGTTTGCAAATTTACGACAGTGAGTGTTAGAAGCGATTTAATGTAGTATTTTCTTCTGGAGTGACACCCTGTTCATAGATCATGTAATAAACATCTAGGGAAGGTTAGAATGAAGTAATCAACAGGTCACATGCTGTATTGTACTTGCCATGATTAGTGTATGGAAGCAAAACATGGACGAGGTACCCAAGCCTTGATGAACCCAGAGAAAGAGTTATGGCATGAAAACTGATGATAGACAACGGTATTCAAGGTCTTGTGCAACTTGTTAGCACAAAGGACTGACCATAGTAAGTTTTAATATTGTTAGGGGTGAATTAATTGAGGCAGATCTCTACATGGAAGGGGTTGTGTTACGCACAGAATTTTTCTAAGACTTTGTATAATTAACTTGCCTGAATTGTACACTGTAATTTTTTCTTGGTCGAAGGTAAATAACCCTTGTTTGACTGTGATTACATTTTCAATGGTGGTTACCTTCTCTTGTGTCCTGACTCGCCGGTCCATTTTTTCGATCGATGTCAGGTCATTCTCCTTATATGGTAGCATCGGTCAACTGTTTCTTGGAATGATTGAAACCAGAGTTGATGTTTTATTCCCTGTCCATATAAGGCATGATTTCGTTATGTCTTTGCCTGGAATGTCTCCTACACCGTCTCGTTTTGAATCTTACTTAGGTGTATGCGTTCTGCGCATGTCTGAACTTTAAGTGAGTTGGAGAAATCTTCCGGTCAGGGAATTCGACAAGATGTTTTGAGCAGAGAGGACGCATCCCGCGTCTGTGATCTTTTGACAGGGAATTGGTAGTCCTCCTGTGAGTTAGTTTAGCTAACGAGGTCTTTCCTTATATGATTCGAAAACGCCTGGAGGCGTATGTGTTGTGGTGTAATTTCGGAGCAAGGTAATACCCTCCTTATGTTCAAATCTGTAATCTATTTTGATGTTTGACATTGGTCGTTCTCTGCTCAGTTACCAGTTACAGGAAGGAGAGGTTCTTCTACTAGAGATTACACCCCAGGTATCTTCATACCCGAGATTTAGATGTATACGGGTCATGCTAGGCCCAGAGAACAGTTTCTATGCTCTTTGAACTTCGCAATGCTAGCGACGGTATCTACAGCGAGGTTAGACTTAGAAAATCTACAAAGGTCAATCTGACCTGTACTCTTGAAACGCCATTCTCGTGCGTTCAGTGGTGAACTCATTTACATATCTGATCGGATAGCATCAGAGAGGAGTTTGTTAGACTTATGTACATTATGATATGAAGCTGACGCTGTCGTAAGCTGGAATTATATATATATCAGCTCATAGGATTTGCAAGATCCATTGCAGAACTTTATGTATGCACATTACCATGTACTACAGTGACTATGACTTATGTAAAATCGATGTACAGTACCTGTTTTGTGGCGTCAGAAAATAAACGATGGAAAACGTCAATAGCAGTTTACACCCTTCTATGTCTTTTCATGTCATACCACATGTGTTGTAAACCTGTGAAACCACATCACCTACACTCGCAGCCAGCACCCATAAACCAGACAAGACACCTCACACTCCAGCCTATAACCTACCTGGTGTCTATATAGGGGTGGGACTTTATATGGCTACACACTAGCAACGACTGTGGACTTAATACCTACAACGTTCATAGTTGCCAGTAGTCAGCCTAAATCCACCCTTGTCAGGTTGTCCTTCTATTTCAGGTTATATCACGAATTTACCTCGTGGCTGCAGTTACTTGAGAAAAGAGCGTGTGGGAGTTGAGAGCTCCATCTAAAGAATGGAGATAGACCCCATCTTCTCAGCCAGGAGTCACAGAGTTGGTGATCCTGACTACTATTCAAAGAATTGAAGCAGCAACATTCTGAAGATAAGTCCTTTAGAAAGGCAATGATAATTCATCCAAACTCATTCACCCAAATAAACTTAAGCACTGTGGGATGATGACAGTAGTAGACCTTGCAGTATAAGACTGGTAGCAGTATAAATATTAAAATCAGGAACAGTACGTGTAGTCATTCCAGTGACCCTTTAAAAGAAATGGAACAGATTTTCCAAAATATTTACTTCATTTTGTAAATAATCTTTCTTGAGTTTGATAATTCCTGACCCAAAAGATTGAGGTTCAGGAAAATTAAATTGTACAGAAATTTTCACACAGCCTTGCTTAATTAATTTTTATTAAGTTGAAGTTCTGTTTGAAATTAATAATTAAATAAAGTAAATATATTTCCCCTAGACCTGTAGCTAAATCATTTGGGATCAGTAGAGGTAGCGGATAGGGACTCAGAGATCATCGTCATCTACTCTGAGAACTTACCTAGCTTGACCCCATCTTGATTGTCTATACACCCTTGCTCTTTTCAGAGAAGGGGGTATTTCTTATAAGACCAGTCTCTTATCTGGCACTATCCTGGTATCCTCTGATACACCTATTTGTCCAGGACAGCCTATACATTTAGTAACATCAAAACCTCTTATGACAATTACCGATGTATGTTACGTCGGTCGGTCTCACTCAAAATAGTAACTCGCGCCAGAAAAAAAAGTGCGCAACGTACGGCGTGCAACTTGCGCGGCGTGCGTGTTATATAAAACAAATACTTTGGTTTTTTTTTTTAATTCTTTTACAAAATTAGTAGCGCTCGACAAAGAAAAAGTGCGTAACAATTGGTGTGCATGAGCCCTCACCCGATGTACAAATCATGAAAACTTGAAAGTTTTTGTTAAAACCACTTATTATTAGGGAACACTATGAAAACAATCCACTCACTTTCATACGAAATGTTGTCATCAAAGAACTTTTAAATTGAATCTAAAATAACATAATTCTCGCCGTGTGTACGTTGATCACAGCTGAGGAATGCAACCGTGTTGAAAAATTGTATTGTTTCCATTATATATACTCTACCGAAAATAGTTACAATCAACAAAGAAAAGCGTTCAAATGACGGTGTTCATGAACAGTTTGATTACACTGTATAATGGAAAGAAACCAAAAACACTCTAAAGATGTACTTCTATCTGCTCATCCGGGAACGGAAACAGCACACTGTTATTGCTAGTAGTTTAATATTTATGGACTAAAAAAATAACAATAGTAATTAATAAATAAATAAAAATACTTTGATGTTAAACCACTCTAAATTCTAAAACATATTGCAGCCAGGCCAAACGGTTCCGGATGTCCATCTCAAAGCTAGTCTATGCACAAGATGTACCGTTAACATGTATCTGCTGTTAACTAGTACTGCTTTGAAGGCAACGTTCATGCTACACACCGAAGTGCTGACAGGATGCCGAGAGATACCGAGAGACTTCTCAACTGTATCATAGTAAGGTCAATGACACGGGCTACGTGCCTTCTTTCGTTAGAAAGGGCAAACTGGGTTTGGCTGTACGACACTTCGGCAGCCCTATTGTAAACGTTTCAGGTCTTTTGCTCATAACCATCTCTTCTGCCTTCTACGACTAAGATGTCGCGGATTAAACTTTTAAGTAAGCATGTGTCTAACATGATTTTCTGGCGGGGAATGACACTGAAATACTCGGAGTAAAACACGTTTCAGTTTCAACAGGGAAGCAATAAGGTGGGAAGGAAAAAAGTGGGAAACTGGCATGCAATATGTTTTTATCACATTCCCTCTTTTGAGACATTTAGTGCATGTTCTTTTTATTAGTATAAAATTAACCACTAATGAGCATGTGGTTAAAAGCATGTACTCGGGCGTTGGCGCAGCTGGCGAGTCCTGTTTAGAGCTTTATGCTAGCAGATAGATAATGTTAGTCCTTTTTAGGACTTAAAATCTATCAACGTTAATCGGGTTAGCAGTCAACAGAGTTGACTTTTTTTTTTTTTTTGGATGGTTAATGCGCTCTGATATAACCAAATAGGTTGACAGGAACGCGCCTCACCAGAAGTAGACAAAAGCAAAAAAAAAACAAAAAACAAATAGACAAAGGTATTTAGCAAAATGTGGTTAGACGTGGACATACATCTGTTTTAAAAAAATTGTTTAATGTCTGCATTGTATTCAAACCTATTAGCTAGCTATGACAAGCTTTTCAAAACAATAAGGCAAGAGCAAAACAGACGCTGAGACAAGAATTTTTTTGGAGGGGCTCAGGTCAGATTTTTTATTTAATGCATTACATTGCGTGTCTGAGAGTTACAACTGTTTTTAAAACGGCACCCTCCGTCTGTCTTTGACTTCGTTTTTTGATTGGCTTCTTTCTTCCCAGAAGTTTGAGCATATTATTGTTATTGTGTAGAAAGCGGCCAGAACGTTTGTATTACTGTGTAAGCTATTTCTGACTCTTTACTGACTACCTTTTTTTGTTAATGAAAAAGACCTACAAACATGGTGTCTTGTATTTGAACTCTGCACTATACACTACAGCACACAAGAGCAACTATTCATGTTTTGAAACAGCTAAATAATGCAGATAGACTTCTAATTTGAGGAAGTTATTTCATGTTTTGAAACAGCTAAATAATGCAGATAGACTTCTAAGTTGGGTAAGTTGTTTGGTACAGTACTTAAATGCATTATGCGAGCCATGTTCATTGTCGAGTAATTTTCTACACAGTACAAACAAGCTGCCTACATACGACATCTCAGTGCAGAAATAAAAGTCAGACTGGCGATAAATGTCGACAACTGCTATTCGAACGCAATTTACTGCGATAATACTGACTGCCAAATGTCATGTCAGGCGTGGCACTGTGTGGGCAACGGGCGGTATGTCATGAACTGGCAAAACAATTTAAGGGGGAAAAGACACAAACATGCAAGGGCGCGAGCCCATACATAATCGACACGTTGTGTCGATCTGAATACTGACTATTGTGCACATTTAACAGCAGATACTTTTGATATTTTTACAATCTTTTCTTTAACTTGCAACTTATGTCACTCTCTTGCCACCTTCAAATCTTGCAATCTAATTTTTTCAATCACTTCCAGATGAGCAATAGCTCTGAAACTTGGCGTAGTTGTGTAATGAAGTCAATAATAAAAAATGCATTATATTTTATTATTTCTCTCGCCACGACAATACAATAATCAGTCGTAAAAATTATAAAATTAATAATATTGAAATTAATATTAATTTTTTTTTTTGGTATCATCAGTGAAGTGGGCGATAACTGCAAATAATCTAGGTGTATTCTTTCCAACACGATTGTCTCTCTTGAAAGAAATATTGAAACTTACCCCACCCTTCCATACACACACTATCGCACGCGCGTGCCCAGACATACACACAACTGACGACTACATTTAAAAAAATGTAATTTACAACTCTTATCAAAAATTTTTTTAAATAAAACAAAAGAAATATTAACTTTCCGTGTAATATACTGAATAATGAAATCTGCCTCCTGTGCTCTGGACTCGTTTATCGCAAACTGATAATGTCATTAGCGGATCGATTACATTTGACTTACATTTTTTTTTTTTTTTAATAACACTAACAAGATGAAAATAAAAAATAAATATTTTAAACACAGGCTTTTAATGCATTAAAAAGCCACAAATAACAAATTTTCAAAAGTTTTTTGTACCAGAAATTAAATATACCATTTCTTATTGATTTTGACATGCTGATTTCAAATATCATAATGAAATTCACCAATTGGCTCTGGGTTTTTTTTAAACGATGAATTTACATTACAATAATACAAATAATGTATGCTTGTTTAATTCTCTGGGGTGAACAGCTAGTCTTTCTACTTTAGCATTATAAAAAATTGTGTTTACATACTCAATTAATTGATATTTCAACATAAAATGATAGAAAAAATAAAAACATTATTTAAAGTTCACATATCATGTTTTAGAAAGGCACATTTGAACCCATTCCGTCATTATTCAGTCGCTGTTCGAGCTCTCTTTGCTTGCTTCCTGTAGTCAATCGATGAGGTGTCTCTTGTCACAGTCCAACTGTAATCAGCAAGCATTGAAGGGCTCCAATTGCCTTGATACCTTGCCTCCGTAGCAGCAATGTCCTGGTGAAATCGTTCACCATGCTCATCACTGACGGCTCCACAGTTTGACGTAAAGAAATCCAGATGAGAATTCAGAAAATGAATTTTCAAAGACATGTTGCAGCCAAGACTCTTATACTTCAGAAGGAGATTTTCTACAATTTCATTGTAATTATCAGATCTGTTGTTTCCAAGAAAATTGTCCACCACTGACTTAAATGCTAGCCATGCTGCTTTTTCCTTGCCATGCAACATGCAAAGAAACTCGTCATCATGAAGAAGTTTTCGAATTTGCGGACCAACAAATAATTCCTCTCTTATTTTAGCTTCACTCAGTCTTGGAAATTTTCTGATGAGGTATTTGAAAGCCTCATCTGTTTTCTCCATTGCCTTGACACAGTTTTTTATGAGACCCAGCTTAATGTGCAAGGGTGGCAACAAAATCTTGCTGGTGTCGACAAGTATTGGGTTCTCAACGTTCTTACTGCCAGGCTGCAATGACTGCCTGATTGGCCAATGTCTTCTGATGTAATGGTCACTTCGTGCACGGCTATCCCACTCACAGAGAAAGCAACAGTACTTGGTGTATCCACCCTGTAGTCCAAGCAAAAGAGCGACCACTTTTAAGTCACCGCAAAGTGACCAATGATGATGATCGTAGTTTATACACTTCAAAAGCTGCTTAATGTTTTCATAAGTTTCTTTCATATGAACTGCGTGACCAACTGGAATTGACGGTAACACATTACCATTATTCAACAAAACAGCTTTAAGACTCGTCTTGGATGAATCAATGAAAAGCCTCCACTCTTCCGGTATGTAATTGATTTTGAGGGCTGCCATTAAACCAGAAATGTTGTGGCACGCAGAAAGGTCACCCTCTTTGAAAAAGAATGTAATAAGCGGCTTCTGGCGGTTCCTATACACAGAAATTGTAACATCTTCTGCCAGGAGATTCCACTGTTGCAATCTGGAACCCAAAAGCTCCGCCTTGTTCTTCGGTAAATTCAGATCTCTTACAAGATCATTCAGTTCACCTTGGGTTATTAAGTGTGGTTTAGTGGATGTAGTTTGCTCAAAATCTGAGTCGCTTGAGGTTGATGGTTCAGGACCACCAATGTCCTCTTCTTCATCAGTGGAAGCAGCTGAAAATGATTCTGGCACTTTGGGAACTGGTAGGTCATCGCCATGTGGTACCGGACGTATTGCAGAGGGGATGTTTGGATATTCCAGAGTCCATTTTTTCTTCTTTGATATGCCTTTCCCAATTGGAGGAACCATGCAAAAGTAACAGTTGTTGAGATGATCAGTGGGCTCTCTCCAAATCATTGGGACTGCAAAAGGCATAGCTTGCCTTTTGCCAGTCAACCACAGTTTAAGATGTGCTGCACATGTATTGCAGCATATGTGTGGCGCCCAGCTCTTATTTTGATCTCCTATTCTGCAGCCAAAATACAAACTGCACACCTTCTTAATCACTTTAGTTATATTTCGTTTTTGTGATAGAAATGTCACCTCACCACATATATAACAGAAATTATTAGCACTGTTCACACATGTCCTAGGGATTTCTAACTACGACACTTTTGATAATGACAAATGCACTAACTAATGGCAAAATCTTATCAGAGATAAGATATTTATACACAAAGGTGATGTAATCATAGGTAGGATTGCATCATCAACTTCTAGTTACATTTTTATTGGTCATTAGAAAAAATTATGCAATCGCCCACAACAGTTGCGTCATATATATATAAATTGACCGTAATTAAATAAACTAGTAGCATATATCTTGAAAACTAGAGCCAATCAACATTTTTTAATGTCATTTTCGTTTTCAGCACACCAAAATTAGTTAAGATCATCTATTTTCATTTCTGGTACATTTTGGTTGTTGACTAGTGTAATTTTTCAAGGAGTTTATAGCTTGCAGTAAAAAAATGTAACATCAAATTGACAAAAAGCATGGGGCGCTGATTCTACATGAAATTAACTTCTGCTTTATAATTCATTACACACTCATGGATAAAATATATGATAAGCCCTTAAGCGCCCCACAATAGCAACCATGATAAGGGTAATGCATGTGTAACTACAAAGAAGAATGATGAGAAGGGAGCCGACCATGCCAATGCCTGTGTTGTTAGCTCACTTAATGATGAAAATTGTTATGGGTGCAAATCTTTATTCCAACCTGGTTCACACAGCCCAGAATGATCTGCGGGCCTGCTCTACCCGCTATGTCATCTTGTGAGAACGTGGGACGCCTCACGTTATATACTGGTTTCCTGTATAACAGACCTGTAAGTATCCTTCGTGATTCCGGCTGTACCACTGTCGGAGTCCGTAGATCGTTAATTGATGAATCTGTCTTCGCTGGTAAAACAGTGAAGTGCATAACATTTGGAGGGAGTATAGAGTGTTACCCAGTTGCAGAAATAGATATTGCCACACCTTTCTTTACAGGTAAGGTAAGGGCATGTGTCATTGAACAACCAGTATCAGACATTATTCTTGGTAACATACCAGGTATTAAGGACTGCTCTCCAGAGGAGATACATAAATGGGTTGAATCTCACCCAGTGTTGGCTAACGCTGTGGTCACTAGGGCCCAGCATGCCGCTGAATTCAAGGCAGAACCAGCTATACCGTTTAGTGAGAGAGCATATCTTCAGAATCTTCATAATGTTTCCCCCCAGTCGTTCGCGGCCAAACAGCGCGAAGATGTTGCTTTGCAACCACTGTTTGCTCTAGCAGAGAGCAAACATGTCAAAAAGACAAAAACTTCACGTTACTGGTTTGAATTTAAAAACTCAGTACTGACTAGATGCTTTGACAACTATGTTTCAGTCAGGAGACTGGTAGTTATTCCAAAGAGTTTTAGGCCTATTGTATTGAATACTAAGGGACCCTGATACCATCGCAAGAACAGCTATGCTATGGACCCCCGAGGGAAAGCGAAAGAGAGGCCGACCAAAAACAACTTGGCGGAGAACTGTGGAAGCTGAGATGCAAAGAATGAACCACAGTTGGGGCACTGTACGAAGGATGGCCGCCGACCGAGCAAAGTGGAATCAATTTGTTGCTGCCCTACAAGACGCCACCAGGCGTGATGGCCGCTGACTGCTTTGACGGTTGGCGGTTATGGATCAAAGAAGAAGAAGAAGAAGTATTGAATACTGCCCATGACTCTCTTTTAGCCGGTCATATGGGGATTAAGCGTACTCTGTTTCGTGTCACCTCGAATTTTTATTGGCCCTGTGTTAACAAAGACGTAAAGCTATACTGTAGGTCATGTACAACTTGTCAAAAGGTAGCACGTAGAGGCAAGCACCATGCTGCACCCTTACAATTTACTGATGTGCCATTACGGCCTTTCACCAAGCTTGCGGTTGACATAGTTGGTCCTATGTCAGTCATGTCAGATAGAGGATATCGATATATCCTAACGTGCATAGACTTATGTACACGTTGGCCGGAGGCCATACCATTGAAGACTATCACCTCAGCAGCTGTTGCTGATGCTTTATTTGTTATTTTTTGCCACATAGGATTTCCTGAGGAAATCTTATCAGATCGTGCTACTCAATTTATGTCTCAGATGATGAAAGATATTAAGAACATGTTAGCAATTAAGCATTATTTTACTAGCCCATACCACTCGGAAAGCAATGGCGTTTGCGAGCGTTTCAATGGCTCGTTGAAGCAGTTGTTAGGCAAAGTCAATGAGACATGTCCTCGTGACTGGGACCAATTGTTGCCAGGGGTCTTATTTGCTTACAGAGAAGTGTCCCATGAGAGCACTGGCTTTTCGCCATTTGAGTTGGTTTATGGTGCCAACCCTAGAGGTCCTATGCACATACTCAAAGATTTGTTGTTGGGATCAGCGGAGGATAATACTGTCCGCACCAGCTATGAACTGGTCATTGATCTCAGACAACGCTTTGTGGATGCATGTACTTATGCATCAAGTATGATACGTAATGCTTCGCACAGGTCGAGATTGCACTGCAACCAATCTCGAAAACTACGTTCGTTCTTACCAGGAGAACAAGTATGGCTACTTCTTCCGACCAAGGAAAATAAACTGCTAATTTCCAGGCAGGGCCCTTTTAAAGTGGTTGAGAAGAAAACTGATGTAGATTATGCCATTGACATAAGGGGCAAAATTTTAAAAATTCACATTAATATGTTAAAATTGTATGTGGAGCGCCCTGCTGAGTTAGAACCTATCTTGGACAGTATTTCTGATGAACCTGTTAGACACATTTTGTCAGCTGTTGTGGAATCTGATGATTCTACAGCGAGCGATATTTCTTTTTATTTTCCTCTGCTGCCTTTAACATCTTCCGAATCTTGGAGAGATGCAACTGTATCAGGTGGTTTAGATTCTGGTTATCGAGAACAGGCTCTTGCTGTTTTAGAATCTTTCTCTGATGTGCTGACTGAACTTCCAGGTCGCACTAATGTTATCTCTCATGATATTATATTGAGTGATGATCACCCTATCAAACTCAGACCGTATACTATACCATTACACTACAGATCTCAGGTGGATAGTGAACTTAAGGATATGCTACGCATGGGCATCATTTCTCCTTCCGAATCATCCTATGCTTTTCCTATGGTTCTAGTTAGAAAGAAGGACAAATCTCTTCGCATCTGCATTGATTTTAGACGTCTTAACAGTGTCACTATCACAGATGCTGAGCCTATGCCTGTTTTTGAGGATCTCTTATCACAACTATCCCAGGCTACATACTTTAGCAAACTAGAATTATCCAAGGGATATTGGCAGATCCCTTTAACTGATAAAGCCAAAACGCTAACCGCATTTATGACTCCATATGGTTTAGTCCAATGGAATTATGTGTGTTTTGGCCTTGTCAATGCTCCCGCAATTTTTGTGCGCATGATGCGGGAACTCTTAGGAGATAGGTCTGATGTCATCACATACATGGACGACATCTGTTTATTCCATAGTTCTTGGCAAGAACATATCACAGGATTAAGCTACTTAGAAAGCATGGTTTGGCAGTTAGACCTTCAAAGGTTCAGATTGATTGTCGAGAAATTTCCTTTCTTGGTCACCGTGTTGCTAACCACATGTTATACCCCGATGAGCAGCCTGTCAAACGCATATTAGAATTAGATACCCCTCGGACAAAGAAACAAGTTAGGAGTATGTTAGGACTCATTAACTTTTATCACAAGTTCATTCCGAACTTTTCATCTATTTCTCCTGTCCTGTCATCTTTGACTAGAAAGGGAGCTCCTAATAAAATTGTTTGGTCCGATACTTGCAGTGGAGCTTTGAACAAAATAAAAACTGTATTTTCCTAGGCACCTATTTTGGTGTTACCTAATATTACTATGCCATTTCTTCTGAGGACTGATGCCTCCCAGACTGGCATTGGTGGGTGCCTGTTCCAATGGTTCAATGATACTCCACACCCATGCTTGTATGTAAGCAGGAAGTTGCTACCAGCAGAAACTCGGTATTCCACCAGTGAAATAGAACTCTTGTCCATCATTTGGTGTTTGGGCAAGTTATCACGCTATTTACTTGGATCAAACTTCTACCTCCACTAACATCCCTAAATTAAAAAAAACTACGACAAACAGTAGATTACACAGATGGTTCTTGCTTATTCAAGAATATAGATATACAATTATCCCCATCAAGGGATCAGAAAACTTTCTGGCAGACCTATTGTCAAGGAATGTAACTGGAAAGTGAAATTGTTTGTGCCAGATGTTGACATTGTCCGATCTTGTTTTTTTTTTTCAGGTGATATACTATTGAAACATTCATTTTACGATATTCATTGCATTTTTTGAAATATTGGATTACATTTTGTCTAAACTGTTTACATATATCTGTTTTCATGTCATTTGGTACTACAATTACTATTTCATATATATTATTCTGAGCAGTATGATTTTTCTTTCCTAATGGATTAATAGTTCTTGGGCTAACTATCCACTGTTCTCAAGCGAAAATCCTTGGTTTCCGCTAGGGAACAGGGGGGGGGGCAATGTTGGGAGTTAGAAAATGCAGTTAGTTTGAATGCCCATAACACCACTTCGTTACTAGGTCAAATAGCCACTCTTTGTCACGTGATGAGACTGGCAGGGAAAGAATTGCTAACGAAGCATAGGCAAAAAAAAAGAGAGAGGAGTTTAGCAGCGAAGGGGGTGGCATTCAGTGACCAGTCGTTTGGCTGTTGAGATGTGTATCGGTGTGTGTGTGTATAGCCCATAAGATATATTCATGTGTATAATATCCAGTAGATGGAAGTATACAACTGTATTTCATATTTCACGATTGAAAGGATGGTTTCATACAAATGAGTGACTTTTATTATTATTAATCTTGGTTGTGTACAAATTGCCTGACCACATCAATGGGTCTATTGCGAAGTTCTTCATGTGTATTAAAGTTATAAGCCGTCACTCAGCAGTTATTACTTTCGTTGGAGAAAGAGATGTGTGCACAAAAGTAAATTAATGTTTGTTTGCTAAGCACGTAAAGAAAGAACCCTGGACATTAACTTCATATGGATACTGATAACACAATCGTGCAAAAGCTTCAAACAAAAATAAGCACGAAACAAAACCCCTCAACAGTCATATATGGGTTTAATTGACAATCCCTTGTGAGATGGATGCCACACAGGTGGGCAATTCTGGCCTTATGTCATGATGGTTAATTTTCTTCTAATGATACCAGATGTTTATAGGAAAATACGACAGTCAATGGGAGCTTTGTTTAATGTGTAAACAAAGCGAAGATGGCCACAGTGAGTTGTCTTATCACTAATACGGCTGTGTTATCTCCGTTTTACTGTCTGAGATGGAGCAAGGAAAACCAGGTTTGTTGCTTGATAGGAACGTGTTGGAAAATATAAATCTGGTGACAGATTAAAGACACGCATTTAAGATAACGAATGGGATTTTTTGAGCACGAAATGATGTAATCGTTCCGGGCAGATTTGTTGTAGGCAATAGTTACGATACGTTGTTAGTCTGGAAAGATATTATCAGTGTTATATCTATGGAAGTGGTGGAGTGTAAACATGACCAATGTCAATGGAAGAGGCAATACCTTATATGAAAGTGTGAAAAAAATCACATTTTATGTGTCACGCAGGAATTTTCCATGAGAGGGTAAAGGGGATAACCCCAAAGTTGATTGCTATTGGTATGGCATTTGAGATATTAAAATACAACTTTTCTGATTGGAGCCTTGTCGTATAGTAGCAATGTGGATGCGTGGGCCGAATGTTGCATATAATCTAGCACATTCTAATTCAACTCGTCAAGAAGACAGTCAGACAAGCCAGGAAAGGAATAGAATCTGGATTCTAAGTTAAAGAACCGGACAACGTATTTGAGCATCTTCTTGACTTGCACAGTAAGAAAACTCTACATTTATTAATACGGAAAGCCCGGAATCCTGGAAACCTGAACGCATAGTCATAGTGGGATTCTAGTTAAAGTAATACCCCAGGTCACGTGTAAGAGGAAGCTTCACCAAGTTGCCGAAAACTATTTCCCTGAGCCAGAAGTCTGTATCCTCCAAAAGATATTTGGGATAAGTTCTACATTTTAACATTCTATGTGTTGCAATAGTAATATGTGAAACTTGTTAGTGGATGTCCAAGTTCATTAGGCTGGCAACCTCACCATATAGAATGATGGCTTCATGAATCACCACCGCAGGAGCTGGTGCCCACTTCATGCAGGTTTCTCATAAAGATCCAAACGCAGAGGTAGTCCCAAGTTCCATATGGAGCAGGGGGTGGATGATGACCGAAATAATGTACATAAATATTATATTAACTTTTTAAACCAGTGCACGTGTATATGTAAATACGTTTTAAATAAATGCAATGGGCGTTTTCCGCTCACTGGGATTAACATTAATTCTCAGAGAGGGTAAAGTTCTGAGACACATGGGATGGTGGAATGTAAGAGAATGACACCTAATTTTCGTGTCAGGAGACCCAATACTCAGGAGGGATGTTTGTTTCTCTCTCATTTCGTGATAATAGTCGGTGGTACCAATTGGTGGTACTAGTCTGCGGAACAAGTGTGGTATTAGTAGCCTTCAATCAAAGGTAGACAACAACATCAGATGGGAAGATGAAAACGTTTATTGCGGCCTGGATAATATCAGCTGTAGTACTTGACTTTTTAAATTCCTATGAGGCTCTCTAGAATTGAAGCATCATTCTTAAATTCAAATCTCTGCCAAGAGTAACCTTAAGCGAAATGTAGATACCTTTAAGACCCTCAGTAGATACTTTGAATTTTCGCCATTGTTGGACCATCACTGCAGAGCAAGGGGGAAAATCCCGTGACAGTACTTTGGCCATGTAATTTAGTTTAAAGTTATTTTCTTCTTAACTTTAGAGGCATTGTTCTAGTGCTATCTCTAGTGTTAATGCTTTCAAGGATCCTACAACTGTACTTAATTCCTATTGCTGTATTCTGTTCAATTTCAGATCGTTCTGCTACATAACGCAAAGTAGATATTGGCACACACAGTCCAGATTAAACAACTGCTAAATCTGAGCATACTGTTATGTGCCTTCTCACAAACGCTGAAAAACGTATTTATGATTTCATTACTGATCAAGTCAGATACCTCCTCTACGTGCTGTGCTGTTGACGTATCGGGATGTCCACGGGTAAGCATGCTATTAATTTACACTGTTTACTAAAAATAGATGTGAGCTTTATCTTGTCAAATAAATTTGGTCTAAGGCGGTGTTTGACGAGTTTGTCATTGTTACTCAGATTTTATTTTTATGCAAATATTCATTTTAAAAAATAAGTTTGCTCACTCGAAGCCAGTAGTTTTAATAACGTTACACTGAATACCTCCCTCAGCAGTGAACCAGCATCTACAGGTTGAAATGTACGGTACCGAAGCTTTGCTTGCAAAGAGCACAGGGCAAGTTACAATTAGAAACATAAGCAAAATGGTATATGTGCTAGTTATATGCTGGTGGAAACGTTATGTTGGTGGAAACGTTATGTTGGTGGAAACGTTATGTTGGTGGCTTATTTTATTGCAGTCTGACATCAGTGTGTCCTAACTTGTTAATCTCTCTCTCTCTCTCTCTCTCTCTCTCTCTCTCTCTCTCTCTCTCTCTCTTTCTCTCTATGTAGCTGATGTATGGTGTTATTTCCTTCAACTTCCTGACAAGTTGTATGTGTTTTCCCCTCATATGGGGATTGTGCAGTCATAATACGATTGAATTAAGCATTTCGGTGTGAACTTTGTTTAAAAATACTTAATTGTGTGCACTATAATGCTTTTGGAGTGAATGAACCGAGGTTGTGAAGTCGTCACGTTGTTGTGTTTACTTTGGAGACGTGAGATTTAGGTAAGTGGAACTGAAAGAGTGCCGGCTTCATTGAGGAACGAACTGTGATCAGCTTGGTATTTAAGGTGAGCCGGTAAAGAGACAAATGACAAATAATGTTTATAACGTCCAATGGAAGGAATTAGATTTGATGTCTATGGAAAACGCATATTTTATTATGTATTTGAAACGTCTGTAGATTTGTTGAAAGAGTTGATCATGTCAATATAAGGATCTGACAAGTGAGATAATGAGCTTGAGGCATGTCGCTGTTATTTATAAGTGAATCGTAAATAATTATGTATGGATCGCTATTACTCTAGGGGGGAAGTTATTAGCCTGATTGAATTCTGATTCATTTGAGCGTTGTTGATTGAGACTTAGTCCTTTGTTGTTTAGGAGCTTTAACGTTTGAATCCCTGACCATATTCTCCGTGTATTTAAATGAACCCACGACAATGACAGTAAAGGATGAGTTCAACGCAAATGGGCAGCAGGGGTCGTTTTACAAACGTACGGGACAAACAGGATTATTAGGTGTTCGTCAGGGCAAGATTTACAGAAACAGTACAGAAAATAAAGTGAAAAATAATCTAACCGCATTATCTAAAAACATTTGTATATGAATAGAAGTAGGGAAGCAGTGAAATAAATTCCAGTGTACACATGATTCACGATGACATTAAACAACTTTCCTCACACACATTTTGATTTTCTCTCCTTCTAAGTGGTGATAACTCCGTGGCTTCTGGATTCTATGAAGAGACAGAGGAATACTAGGATTACTGCTCTTCTCTCTGACGTGTCGTAAGTGTAATATGACATGAGGCTTGCATAGGGCGAGCAAGCTCACCATATACAACAAGGTCCTACAATAAACTATCACTGCTAGAGCACATCAAGTGTTTCTGATAATTCCTACAAAGAAGCCAAGGTGACCCAATGCTCGATATGGCGCATAACAATATGAAGAAAGGAAGAATACTTTAGACTAGACGTCAGCAAACGGTCTAAAGTGCGCTCTGCCGTTAGATCTGAGGTGATGAGGTTAGATCTCTTGGTGACGTTTGGAAAAAATGAAGGAAATTTTAAGCTAGGGAAATTTCGGTCAAGCCCTCTTCTGTTGACAATCAAAAGTTCGGTATCCCCAGGACTGAAAGTACTTTTTTGTTTATCCAGTGAAAGCACACCAGCTAGCATACTAAAATTCACTTTATTCGGACCTACAGAAGACATGAAGGTAAGTTAGCACTTGGTAAAATTTTTGTTTTGAACTCTGTTGATGGAATTACAAGCGACATATGGACCAGCAGAGATAACAGTTACATGTAGCATATTCGGAATTCCAGATACTCTGAAACCTGAAAAAGACATGATTTTATGGCGGTAGTATTTCGAGAGCTCCGTGTTTGTAAAGTAGATCCTCACAGCTCCCGGGTTGCTTACCGCTGCTTTAGACAGTGACAATGATTGACACGTGATGAGTTGGTATGAAAATATTACTTGTTGATTTACAACCACCGATCTGTTTGAGTGCCTGACAGTGGCAAATATTGATAAGCCAATATTTCTACTACCGTACTCAGTCAGTTCTACACAGAAAGACGTTTAAGAGCTTTCAAAAATGTATATATTATGCTACGTTCATACTGCGAAATGGCTTCACCTTTGCGCATTTATGTCTGCATGTGAAGTTAGCTCACGCTTTTTACTTGCTCTCCCAAAATGGGTCTCTAATTTTCCAGTTGGTAAGTCAAGTGTTAGGCGTCATCGGCAAATTATTAACACTCAAAAATGGTATGATTTACCTTTTACACCCCTTGTGGCATGTTCTTCATAATACTAATAACTCACTTAAAATGATATCAGTTCTCACTAATAACGATATTAGCTTGAAGATTTATAGCGGCACTGTCCTGCCCAGACAACGGCAGCCTCACCTTGTCCACATCGTTGGTTAAGTAAAACATCTCTCTCCACATCGTTGGTTGAATATCACATCCATAGTTGAGTAAAACACCTCTCGCCACATCGCTGGTTGAATAAACACATTGTCACGTCCATAATTGAGTAAAACATCTCTCTCCACATCGTTGCTTTATTAAAACACCTTGTGACTCCCACAGTTGAGTAAAATACCTCTCGCCACATCGTTGGTTGAATACAACACCTCCCGCCACATCGCTGTTTGAATCCATCACCTCTAGCCACATCGCTGTTTGAATCAAACACCTCTAGCCACATCGCTGTTTGAATTAAACACCTCTCGCCACATCGTTGTTTGAATCAAACATCTTGTCACATCCGTATCTGAGTAAACAGCTCTTGCCACATAAAGTCTATGACTTTCAAAAATAAGGTTGTTGATAAGGGGTATCCCTGTCGTACTCCTGTCTTCACCTCAAAAGTTAGATTGCTCAACCCAACACTGCATGTAAAGTTAGCATAGTCTTTTTATGATGGAAACAATGCAGCTGGGAATTCCATAAGCCTTCAGTATTTTCCACAGCCTGTCCCTGTGTATGCTGTCAAAAGCCTTTTCAAAATCAGCAAAGTTAATGTACAGCTATCTCTGCCATTCCGAGCACTGCTCTATAATGTTCCTGAGGGTGAATATATGTTCTGCACATCTTCTGTTCTTTCTGAATCCTGCTTGAGGAATTAGATGGACAACGTTTTCTACACCGGAGGATCTGGAATACGCAGATGACATTGCACTACTCGCACATTCACATCAACTCATCCAAGAAAAAACAGATAGACTGATTAAGTATAGCCAGCTTGTGGGTCTGAACATCAGTCTAAAGAAGACAGAGGTCATGACACTCAATGTGGGCAGTCCTGAGCCCATAACAATAAGAACCCAGAAGGTGGAACAGACAGACACATTTACATACCTAGGATGCATAGTAACACCAGACGGCGGAACAAGCAAAGACATCAAGAATAGAATGAATAAAGCTAGAACAGCCTTTGTTAGTCTCAACAACATCTGGAAGTCTTCCCAGTACAGCACAAACACCAAAATTAAGATTACATGAGAGCTGTGTACTTTCTGTGCTTCTCTATGGTGCGGAATGAGGGAGAGTAACACAGAAAACAATATCGAAACTGTCCTCCTTCCACACAATCTGCCTAAGGAAAATACACCGAATCTTTTGGCCGAATATTATCACTAACCAAGAACTACTTACTCGAAGTAAATAAAAAAGACATGCACACCATCATAGCTGGCAGACGCCGGAGTTGGGTTGGCCATCAAAAGAACATCTATGCTATGGACCTCCGAAAGAAAGCGAAAGAGAGACCGACCAAAAACAACTTGGGGGAGAACTGTGGAGGCAGAGATACAAAGAATGAACCAGAGCTGGGGCACTTTACGAAGGACGGCCGCCGACCAAACAAAGTAGAAGCAGTCTGTTGCTGCCCTACAAGACGCCACCAGGCGTGATGGCCACTGGCTGCTTTGACAGGATCAAAGAAGAAGAAACTATATTTACCGTAGACTGTGATGACAAGATACCACGCGATCCCATTACGGCCATCATTCACTCATTACGGCCATCATTCTCTCATTACGGCCATCATTCGCTCATCATTCGCTCATTGCGGCCATCATTCGCACATTACGGCCATCATTCGCTCATTACGGCCAGCATTCGCTCATTGCGGCCATCATTCGCGCTTTACGGCCACCATTCGCTCATTACGGTCATCATTCGCTTATTACGGCCACCATTCGCTCATTGCGGCCATCATTCGCTCATTACGGCCATCATTCGCTCATTACGGCCATCATTCGCTCATTACGGCCATCATTCACTCATTACGGCCATCATTCACAATAATCATAACAGCATGCCTTTTTAAAAAAAATGTAAATATGCCATTATGTGATCGACAAGATAACAGAGTGTTTACATATGAGGGTCTGATATAATTATTGTAGACAGTTTATTAATGTACATAACTGTATTTTTTTTTTTATTTGCCCTGACACGAACAGCGAGATTTTTGTTACAATCACCTTCACTGCCTTTTACTGGTACACAAATGTTCATCACCAATAACCAAGAATAAGTACTACTGTGAAATAAAAATAAAAGGCAACATGATTGATATTAGGAAGCTGTACTCATGTATTAACAATACGGCTAATATTAGGTCTCCAGTATTACCAACACGATTGCTATTAGGAAGCTGTACTCAGGTATTAACAATATGGCTAATATTAGGTCTCTAGTATTATCGACATGATTAATATTGGGAAGCTGTACTCAGTTATTAGCAACGTGATTAATGTTAAGATGCTGTACTCAAGTAATACCAACATGATTAATATTAGGAAGGATTAAAACTCAAGTATTACAAGTTGTTTTTTTAAAGCATGTGTTATTGGGAAACATGATAACACATGATATTCCTTTCATACTTACTTACTTAGTCGTTCCTCTTCTAACGTGAGTTGTAGAGGTGTCGTATATTGGGGCAACTACAACAGTAGTTTTCGCCGGAAATAGCCTTTTAAATATCATGAAGAAGGTCTCCAGAAATTGGCTCGTTAAGAAAAGACCTATTCGAGATAAGGACAAGAAGAGAATGCGAATGCTTTCCACTGGACAGTGTTTTCTAGTGAATTATGGAAAGAGTTCTGTTTCCCCACGACCTTAGCTTCTACCCTTAGATCCCGTAACAGAAAGAGCCCAAAACCTCATCTGAATGTAGAAATTTACCAGTAAGTAAATATTTAACACCGACAGCACGAGTGACACATTAACGAACTAGATAACGATCATACGATTATTGGGTTTATTAATTAAATATATACACATATAGGGTTAGTAGTAATTAGAACGCGATGATGGTGAACGACGATTCACACAAAAACACACAGATGAGATATTAATATTGCAGTTAGTTAACTAGAAGAATGAACCTATGTGAAGCGAAATGATGATGTGATAATATCTGATATGATACTTGTTACCAAAATAATGAGTAATCTACAAAGTCCATGTTTCTCTAAATGCTTCGCCCGGGTAGGATGATGCACATGTATGCATATAATGTCCAAGGTAGATATAAGTTATGTTGAGTGGGTATCAGTAGCGAAATGGTTTTTTTTGTTTTCAGGGAGAAAGTGTAAGTATGAGAGACTTGATGGAAGAATAAAAGATAATCTCTAGAGGAAACTCTTCCAGACTGCAAGTTGAATGCACAGTCTCTCCTCGGGAATTAGTCCACTAGAAAACTTTCTTAGAAAAGAGAATTCTGGTGAAACTAACAGGATATTCTCTAGGCGATAAATTCTTGATCCGAGATCCTACAAAGGAATATGTATAGTACATATATTCGGGTAAGAGATTTGGTGCCCAGCCACATTAAAAATATCCTGACCCAATAGTGTTTATTAATTTTGGCTCTGCCCCCAGGGTGTAGATTTATGTTATTAAAACTATACAACCCAATTAAATATTACAAAGAAAATAACAACAGACTCTGTTATGTAAAGTTTTCAAAAAAAGAAGATAGAATCTCACAGTATATTCAAATGTACAACTATATGTTCCCTAATCTATGAATGGTTCTGAACCATGTCAGAATTAATTTTTCATCACAGGACAATGGGAATATTCTGTAGTGGTTCTGCTGGCATGTTCAGATACTCATCTCAAATGCTGAATTTATGTACTCTTGTTGCCAGGGGTTCAATATGTCCCAGCACTCCAGGTCCAGCAAGTTCTTTTTAGGGTTTCAGAGGATGGCAAGTTGCTACTTCTCCGTCTTGACACAGGGCTCATCACCAACTGGGATGGAGTATGTCTGCCCCTGAGAACACTGCTTATGGTTTAGTCTTCTGGTATGACAACCGGGTAGGATCGCTCAGCCAAGATCCATTGCTCTTTAAAATGATTGGGCCCCTCTGTATTTCTTGGGAGCAACCATTTGTCCCGGTCAGTCTGCCGGCTAGCGAGAGAATGCCGCTTACCAGAATCCCGCTTTGAGAATCGCGCCTAATTCCTCCAGGTTTCTGTTTGGTGGCCTTCAATTTGCCTACGTTAGGGGTGGGGCACCTGACCTATTTTTGACATTACGTTCCATCCCCCCAAACTGGCCATACTCCATGGTGGTTGCTAAGGTCAAAGGTCAAACGACAATATACCGCGCTCCTATCCATTGGCTAAACTGTAATTATTCAGGGCGCGGAAGTTCACAGCGGTAAAAGGTCACAGTGGTTTGCTGGTACCTCGATTTAAGAAAAAGGAATTTCAGAAGGAAATGGGAGATCTCCTGATGTGTTTTGACGAGAGGTAGATATTCTAGAGAATTTAGAGAGAAGGAATGTTTTGGTATGAGAAAAGATTGACAGAGAGAAAAGAAGGCGAATACACTTCGTGACATAGGCCCCCTTTTTAAAGGTTATGCCTACGGCTAACTTAAGTTGAGCCGACTATTCTCTTCTGTCTGCCAATACCTTCCTGTTTCATATCTCTTGTTAATTCAATCCCATTGTTTCCTCTTTTCCCTCTGTCGAACGGTATGCCTGTAATCAACACATGTCTATCCGTTTCCTCATTGTCAAGGAGTTGAGGTATGTTAAGCAATCCTGCTCGTATGATCTTCCCTCTCTTATGTTCCTTCTTGTGGACCCTACATTGTAGCTTGCCTCCTGGCAAAGAGCTTGCATTAAAGCCTACACTCTGCTTGCAATGCGGTCTATAGCAAATAGTTTTGCATGATGAGGTTACCAACCTCATACACAACCTTATTTTTGTCATATTACTTGACCTGCCTAAGGACACATACCTATCTCCCCAGGTATGAGAGCGTGTATGTTCCTCTATCGCTGTTTCTCCAGTGACAGAGAAAGATATGTCTGCCAGTTGTTCCTGCCCACCAGGTACCACGGAAATTCGAACCCGCTTCACTTTCTGCTCCCAGAAAGTGGGTGAGGTTATCGGAACTGAGTGAAGACTAAGTGCTTGAGGCTCATGTTCCTCTTTAGCCGTTTCTCCCGTGTTAACGGAAGATATTCCTGAAACATGTTTCATCCCACCAGATACCAAGGAAATTTGGACCCGCTTCACTTTCTGATCCAAGAGAGTGGGTGAGGTTATCGGAACTGAGTGAAGTCTTAGTGCTTGAGGGTCCTGTTCCTCTACAGCCGCTTCTCCCATGTTAAAGAAAGATATTTCTGAAACATGTTTCATCCCACCAGGTACCAAGAAACTCTGGCCCGGCTTCACTTTCTGCACGCAGATAGTGGGTGAGACTATCAAAACTTGTTCAGAATTAAGTGCACTGGGGTGGTCAATCCCTTTGCACTCTTCCAACTTTTATGGAAATTAATATAGAAAAAAGCAAGATATTGGTGAATAGCCATAAGAAACATGTTCCGACCAACATTACGTTAAATGGGCAAACGTTAGAAGAAGTTAACACCTTTAAATATCTCGGGTCCACTATATGTAGTGATGGAAGATCAAATAAAGAAATCAAGACAAGACTTGAGATGGCCTCAGCTGCCATGACAAGGTTGAATGTGATCTGGAAAAGTAACATCAGTTTTCCTGTGAAGATCAAATTATACAAATCACTTGTATTATCTATTCTCTTGTATGGGTGTGAGGGCTGGACACTCACTGCAGATACGGAGCGAAGGATTCAGGCTTTCGAGCATAAATGTTATAGAAGAATTTTGCGCATTTGCTATAAAGAGCACAAAACAAATGTCTATGTTAGAGAGAAGATAAACACCTATGCAGGCCATCAAGAACCACTTTTGTCAATAGTGAAACGTCGAAAGCTTGCCTGGTTTGGGCATGTAACTCGTCATGACTCCCTTTCGAAAACGATCCTCCAGGGAACAGTCGAAGGTAAACGGAGAAGAGGAAGGCAAAGAAAATCCTGGGCTGATAACATCAAAGAATGGGCAGGACACGGTTTCTCCACACTTGTACGCATTGCTGAGAATAGAGAGCAGTGGAGGACCCTGTCTGCTGATGCTTCCACCATGGCACCCCTACGACCCATGACGGGTTATGGGTTGAGATGATGATGAACTTTTCAATGAAAATATTGGAAGATGAGTTAGGCATTGGAGTCTCCATAGCCTGTTCAGTCACGCCGTCTCTGGATCGTGCTGAGTCTTCTAAGATGATATATTTCCCTCCTTGAGGTATGGGGTAAATTCGTTCATCTAATATTGCGGCCTTTACTTTGCCGTTTACAAAGTTCGACCTAACTTCTACATAAGCTAAAGGCAAAATCATCCTTCTGTTGTTTATCATGGGTGCTGTTACCTCAACATCCTCTTCGGTGACTTGATCAAGGTCGATGACAGAGGCTGAAACAAGGGCATCACACCCAAGACCTTGATAATACAAACAGGTGATTTCTTCTCCATTTGCTGTGGCAGTCTCCACATTTTGAGAATCCCTGTATCCACTCTGGGCCTTCGTCAAGTTCCCATCCATGGTAGGGACCTTAGTTTTGTATGAAGCATGTGGGATTGGGTCTTGGCGCCTACAGTCTAACTGATGTAGGGTGGCCGACAGGTGATGCTCAAGAACATCCCTTCCCTTCCCATAGGTTTGCATACTCCTTTTCCGTTGAGTGATCCTATTTGGTTGAGCGATCCTATTTACTTGAGCGATCCTATTTACCAGGTTGTTGGTGCGGTTGTTTTTGGTATGCCTGTTGTGAGTTTTTGCTGAGGATGCGGAAGGTCTCTTCAGATTATACCAGTGATGTGCTTAATCTTGTTTTCAGAATAATCTAGATGTCTCTGTTTAGATATCCTAGCCTCTGCTCTGCCTGAGCCTGAATTCTGAGACATAGACTTGGCTTCATGTGGTGCAGTTATATTTACCGCTGAGGATGGTGATGCAACTGGCAAAGGAGTGGCATGATGAGTATTCCTAGATTCAAGTTTATCCCTGGATTCCATTTTTGTAGGTTGAAACTGAGTTTCCATTTCTTGCAGTTCTTCCTTACACTGGAGGGATTTTTCTTGTCTTTGACTCTCATGTTCCACATTCTCTTCCTTGCATTTTGCTCTCCATTCATTCTGTTGCCCCATTATGCTCATGAAACATTCTACCTGTTCCGAGACATAATTTTCCAGCAAACTTCCCGAGAAGCCACATAATTTTCCAATCTTATATGATTGCGCTGTCCATTTCTTCAGTCCTTCTATCTCATCCATTTTAACAGCAGTGGTTTTGCTGAGCGAGTATGAGATCTCTAACTCACTATCAAATAAATACAGGCCTAAATACTTTCTATAGCCGTAACTAAACTAAAGTATTTTAACAACCTATGTTATTTAAAACCAGCATACATAAAAAATAACTTAAATATTAGTTAACAATATGTAACTAATAACCAGCAGTACCACCAAGAATAGTTTTCATAACATAACTTAAAATCTGTTTTTCTTGTAAAAATGTATGTGTAATTTAGTCTAGGGTAATTTATATGTCCCCTCTTTAATCTAATCCTATCCTTGGACACCAATAAGTGACAAGCATCTACAGCAGTAGTGGTCTAGGAAAGATAAGAGTTTTCATATCTCAGACAAGTGTCTAAATATGAAAAAAGTAGATCCCGGACGAGCCCCCAGTGTAGCGAAATGGTTTTTTGTTTTGAGGGAGAAAGTGTAAGTATGACAGACTTGATGGAAGAATAAAAGATAATCTCTAGAGGAAACTCTTCCAGACTGCAAGTTGAATGCACAGTCTCTCCTCGGGAATTAGTCCACTAGAAAACTTTCTTAGAAAAGAGAATTCTGGTTAAACTAACAGGATATTCTCTAGGCGATAAATTCTTGATCCGAGATCCTACAAAGGAATATGTATAGTACATATATTCGGGTAAGAGATTTGGTGCCCAGCCACATTAAAAATATCCTGACCCAATAGTGTTTATTAATTTTGGCTCTGCCCCCAGGGTGTAGATTTATGTTATTAAAACTATACAACCCAATTAAATATTACAAAGAAATTAACAACAGACTCTGTTATGTAAAGTTTTCAAAAAAAGAAGATAGAATCTCACAGTATATTCAAATGTACAACTATATGTTCCCTAATCTATGAATGGTTCTGAACCATGTCAGAATTAATTTTTCATCACAGGACAATGGGAATATTCTGTAGTGGTTCTGCTGGCATGTTCAGATACTCATCTCAAATGCTGAATTTATGTACTCTTGTTGCCAGGGGTTCAATATGTCCCAGCACTCCAGGTCCAGCAAGTTCTTTTTAGGGTTTCAGAGGACGGCAAGTTGCTACTTCTCCGTCTTGACACAGGGCTCATCACAAACTGGGATGGAGTATGTCTGCCCTTGAGAACACTGCTTATGGTTTAGTCTTCTGGTATGACAACCGGGTAGGATCGCTCAGCCAAGATCCATTGCTCTTTAAAATGATCGGGCCCCTCTGTATTTCTTGGGAGCAACCATTTGTCCTGGTCAGTCTGCCGGCTAGCGAGAGAATGCCGCTTACCAGAATCCCGCTTTGAGAATCGCGCCTAATTCCTCCAGGTTTCTGTTTGGTGGCCTTCAATTTGCCTACGTTAGGGGTGGGGCACCTGACCTATTTTTTACATTACGTTCCATCCCCCCAAACTGGCCATACTCCATGGTGGTTGCTAAGGTCAAAGGTCAAACGACAATATACCGCGCTCCTATCCATTGGCTAAACTGTAATTATTCAAGGCGCGGAAGTTCACAGCGGTAAAAGGTCACAGTGGTTTGCTGGTAACCTCGATTTAAGAAAAAGGAATTTCAGAAGGAAATGGGAGATCTCCTGATGTGTTTTGACGAGAGGTAGATATTCTAGAGAATTTAGAGAGAAGGAATGTTTTGGTATGAGAAAAGATTGACAGAGAGAAAAGAAGGCGAATACACTTCGTGACAGTATCTCTAAGACGGGGACGTTCTGATAAAAACTTCTGTTGTACTGAGAACGTTGACGATATACAGTCCTTCAATGTTTGACAATATCTCTGTAGCGTTGATAAAAAGTTGACAGTTGTCATATGAAAAATGTCTGTTGTCTAAATCTCCGAAGGGTACTGGCCAGACTGGAGATCGTCACGGAATGATCTTGGTATGTAGACTCATCAGCTTGAGTATGTACGCTGGATTCTTAAGATACACTTTGGAGTAAGCTGCACGTGATATCTGTATATCCGACTCAACTTGTGACTATGGAGTCTGCTTCATAAAATGCGCTTAGGAGTGCATTGCACTTGGTATAAATATGAGAATCAACATGTAAATATAGAATCTTGATTCTCAAAATGCACTCTTGTGAGTGAGTTGAACTTGATATTTGAATATGTAATCAACTTGTGAATAATGAATCTTGATTCTCAAAATGCGCTCTTGATAAAAGGTGAATAAAAATGGTGCGACCACCTTGTAAACGTGAGCGAGAATTCTTTCTTCTTAACTGAGGAAGTTAAGGATGTCCTAAAGGCGAATTCTGCTATCCAGACGTACACTGTGCTAGTTTCTTTTTGGTTAGACGTTCAACATGTAATATGTCGACACAGACTTCTTTTTTCCCTTTTGCGAATTCCTTTAAGAACACTATAAATTCCAGATATATGAATTCCAATATCCACACAGGAATTAACACGTCTAATAAGGCTAGGCGTCTGGGATATGTTCTACACCACGCTGTACTGAAACTGTACTGATCTGTGATGAACTCCGCAGTACATTATATTCCTAAATTGCCCATATGTTTCCAAATCTTGCCTGTGAAGTGAAACTCCGCCTCTAAACTAATAGCGAGGCATCCATCTTGTGGCTCTGACCTTGGATCTCTCTTGTCCCCTGTCAGTTTAAAAGTGGGTGGCCACAAACTTTCAATGCCGTGCGGCATGGCAAACCGGAGTTTGACAATTGGCTGGCCAATGCACACACACAAAAATCACCCCCCCCCCCCTCTAACTGTCACAAAGCCCTCCGCGTCAACTTTGTTTTCCCATGCATGCGGCGACCATTTAATATCCCTGTTTCATGTCTAAGATTCCTATCCTTCTACTGTCGGTTACCATCTGGAAACAAAGGTGGTAGTCCGTGTCACGGGCCTTTTGATATCCCACGCCCGGAGTCTATTGTTTGCGTGCGTCCATTGTATTGTGCGCGATGACCTTAGTTTGTTTAAACAACAGCTTAGCCATGTGGTGTCAGCCGCGTGTCTTCCAAAATATTCAATACTCCAAGGTGGTATGTCTGACGATATCTGCATAGGGACCTACGTATCAAAAGAAATCGTTCTTTAGCCAGGTGTGTTTCCCAAGATTATGATGAAACCAGATGTGTTTAACAATGTGGAAACGTGAAACAAAGGAGCGTTAAGTTACACTTTAAATACAAGTCGCGAGTAATAAAGATTACAGTTTAAAGTCCAGTCGTGATTAAAAGATTACTTGAACAACGATGAAAGAGCAAATGTGATTGAAAATGAAAGAAAAGAGAGATTGTGGGAATGACAGCGATAAGACCTGGCGCTCGTTTATTACAAGAGGTTAGGAAGAGAAATTCTATATCGGCTGCCTTCCTCCTGGATTGGTTCCAATCTAGTCCTCGGTCCTTCGGAGATTTTATAATAATACTCTGGGTCGTCCTGGAGGTCTAGATCCCTGGCTCTTAGTTTCACATACTTGTCGTGGTAGCCAATACATTGCTTTCATACGATGACTAATTAGCGACTGAGCAGTTACAACTGACACAACCGATCCCTCCTTATTGTTTTGCTAACGTGTTTGTCAATTGTTTTCCGTGCGGATGCTGTCCTGCTATACGACATTCGTGCACTGGTATATTAACCATAACACAACAGTACTCAAAACGAATTTATGACAAGACAGCTTGTCATGGGAGACTGTATTAATCACTTCAGCTTCCACAGACTCACTTATGTGAAGAGATAACACAAGCTCTATTTTCAATATTCTGATGCATGGTAAGACCCTACAAGAGAGATTAGCTGACAAAGCGAATTAAAAATACATGTAACAAGAAACGCTGATGGGAGGACGCAACAACTGAATGAAAGGGACGAGTGTAGTGGGATGTGGTTAGCACTGTATGAAAATAACTGGTAGTCGGAAAAGCCAGAAAAATATGAAATGTTGCTTTTCATCTTCAGAGTTAAAACCTAAATATCCGAGTGGCGACAGTTAGTGACAATTTTTTGGGGTCTGTTTAAGCAAGGCTAAATTGTCCATGCGACAACGGTAGCAAATATGGGCAGCGCAACTGAATGAAGCAGCACTATCACCGCGAAGACACACACAGAAGAAATTCTGAAGAATGAACTTCACAGATAAACAAAAACAGGGATAATCACCGCCCTGTTTTATTCAGTTTTCTATTTAACCTTTTTGTTTTTACTTCTCATGATATGGTCCTAGTGTTATGACAAGACTTAATTCACGAGAACAAGAAATGCGGCAAATTGTTGCTATACAACACCTATATAAACTCACCAAGAACTAACGCTCACTGAAGGTGGATCAAAGACCTATACAATACCCTATAAACAGGATGGTGAATCATGTCTTGGCACAAAAGAGTTTCAGGAAACGGACAATGATATCAAAATGTGGATACAGAAAACACAAGATGTGTCACAGCATTAAGAAACGCAAGGAAATCAAAAGTGATCAAGTCCAGCTCGCTTCAACTCAAACATCAAGACATCCATGTTGCATGACCTGGAGCATGGAGAAAGGAGTGAGGGGAACGATAACAATAGTGTTACTGACTTTCATAAATGGCTGCGTACTCAGAATAGAAGGATGAAAATGATATGCCCGGATCAATAATGTGGAACATATATTGAATAGACCAGAAATATTATCGCAAGGCAAGTCTAGTCTTGGAATCTCAAGGATAAAAGAATGTAACAAATAAAATAAAACATGCACACACATAGAGAGGAAAACTGGAGAAAAACGTGCGAAAAATAAAGAAAATATTGAAAGAAACAATTGGCGCTAGACGAACGGACTTGGCATGAAGAGTTCCATAGGGAGTTGAGAAATTCGGAATACCAGTAGTCTATCCAAACTAGGATATTTGTCTTCATACACCAGAGGGTAATATCTTCCCTACCACTATCGCTTCTTTGTTTCTCCCCAAGCAGTTGAAATAAACGACAGGGGGAAAAAAACTGACGTCGAATGACGCAGTGTTGTTTAATATGGTTAATGTGTTACTTCCTGTTGTCTCGTCTCTTCATCATAAGGATGGTGTGTACACTTTTCTCACGACAACCATACACACAACTCAGTTCAAGAGCTCGGATTTCACTTGACGTATTGCGAGACTTCTTAAGTCGCAATAACAAATTCAACGACCCATGGGACTGGGTTTTTTTTTCCCCTAGGCGCAGCAGTTGTTATTGCTGGTAAGGACTGTCTATCCAGTCACGACAAAAATGTTGTTTCTCTCCAATGCGTCTGTAACCTCGACCTTCAGAAACATAGTACCATTTAAACCGTTCTCTGCTCCACTTGTCAAATGTACTTAAACTATTCATGAAGTTAAAGATGATAATACCTTACGTTTGATTGTTTACAGTGATGTGATGAGTTCTAAGAGTAAGAACTCATAAGAAAAGCTTAAGGTCGCAGTATCAAGTATGGAGGTAAATTCATGAACTTCACTGCAGGAGCCAACTAGGTGAAAAGCGGCAGATGTGCAAGTCCACACTTGCTGGGTGTATTAAATCTCATCCAAGACGTCTGAAGTACATCACCGTCGTAGACAATGGATAAAAGACCACTAGCTGATCTTGAACTAAATTGGCAGAGGATCTGGGAGCAAGTCCCAGAAATAAAGTGTGCAGAACTCACCGGCGAGTGATGCATGCTCTATAACTCATTAATCCACTCAGAAATACAGGTAAAATTATACTTGCCATTCAATGGCTGGAGCAAGCTGAGTCTAAGGTGAAATGATCAAGACCCAAAGTGTGAGGACTCACTCCAATGATTATCGAACCAGTCCCCAACTATGGGCTAAATAGTTTTTTTTAATTATTTTTTTTTTAATCCCCTCAACGGTAGAGGGCTCTAAATCCTGTGCCACTGCACATACCGCCATTAACATAGACCTTGTGACCTTGACCAATAAGCTTCACTTGGTCTGATGCTAGGCTGTGAACTGACAGTGACTCGGGGGCAAAATGCACGGGAGGGTGAAACCATCGACCCAGGACGAGACATGTTTATATGTTTTTACGCCTATTGGTAGCCATAACTCATCACAAACATTTAATTTACGGCAGCACATTAGAGGAAAAGGCCAAGGATAACCAAAACATATGAACTTGGATGTCACCTCATAATTCTAATTCCCTGGTACCGAGGAAGGCGAATGAAAACTTGCAATTCCGGGGATCGGAAAAGTCAAGTTAACGCTAGCTTGAATGTTCAGAACCATGCTCTGATCTCTATGAATATAGTTTTGTGTCGCACAACAAAATCTGTTAATGATAATCATAAGCAACATATTTTTAAAAAGTAGTGTTGGACGGGCAAATAATATTTTTCTGTCGCACAACTATGACCAATCACATGACACAAAGAGACAATCAACATTTCAATCAATCAATACTATTTAGCTCCCCGAGGAGCATAGGCCTTCAACAAACACATTGTTGAAGGACTTTCGTGTGTGGTTACTGGTTGTGTTGCTTGAATTCTGATCGTGCTAATATTCGTACGCGAATGGGGTGAACCTCATTTTTGGTTTGTCGTAATGCCTGAACTTGGCATCAAGATGTAAACAACTGTTCATCTTATTAACTCAGCAACTTGATATAAAATACATAATTCAGAAGGTTGAATGGTGTAACGTGATTCAACGAATAATGCCTCCGGTTCGAGTCCTTCACAATTTAATATGGATTACACACATACATAAACAGTTCAATTCACACATGAGGTACATGCATCATCAATCAATAGCGTAGACTGCTGTTTTACGTGTCAATGTCCGTTTAAGGATACAATGCAGTAATTGTCGTCAGAACATCACAGCTATATGCACGCGCAGCTAGACATGGCTACCTGCCGACAGTGAGACTGTGAGTCTAATTACTTCGTATAAAGTAGACGATTATCTTTCTCCTTCCAAGGATTTAGTTAATCACTAACCTCCATAAGTTTCCTCTCATGTAGAGTTCTAGGACTGACCCTGGTCCATCATAAATGCACATATAAATGGCTATATCATGCCATTGAATTGGAAGGTTAACAAAACGCAGCTATTCAGCTTGGCGGTCAAGTAACAAAGGATAGCGTCTCCTAGTTACCGACTGTGACCCAAACAACGCTAGACACGTCATAATCGATCGTGTATGGAGCGTTCAATAATTGAAACATCTATCGCAATATATTAAATGCCTTAACCTTTACATTTGCACGTCCGCTAACCTTTAGCAGACGGCGTTAATATCATATACCGTAACAATTCCCTGTACACCGGGGAAAAAAAAAATCGATAGATTTTTTTTCAAGATCTATCCGACTTAACAATTTTTTCAAAAAAAAAAAAAAAAATTTAACACAATCGTGACATATGGCCGACGATGTTCTGAGTAGAACCGTGTCGCGGTCATGTCAACTAACTATTTGTCATAGTCATCTAACATTAATCACATTATATATCAATATTATACATATTATTATATCAACTAAATAAAATGTCCAATGTTAATAGTGAATGATAGAATTAAATTAAAGTAAGGTCTGTCGTATTAGTATGTCATATAGGAATTAATTTGACTAATTAAAATTAAATTAATTAATTAAACTAAGAGTTAAATTATTAAGATTCTAATATAACGCGATGTTATGAGAGAAGAAAAGACAAAATAAGTGAGAAGAAATAGAAAGAAATTCGAATATAAGTTTAACTTAATTGGGTGTGTTAAGTGTTAGTGAATAATAACTATCTAATTTAACTAACTAAATAACGTATAGGTACATTAAAAAAAATATTAATCTAATACTTGTGTGAGATTTATTTTCTCTTTTCATAATTTCTTCTTTTTATATTTCGTTCTCTTTTTTTGTTCTTTCATTTCATTTTTTTCTCACATTTCATTTTATTGATAATAATTCAATTAAGAAGTTAAGTTAACTAATTAATTAGTATAGGATATGATGATCCATCCGTAGTCTTGATCCTGATGAATTCTTTTAGGCAAAAATGTTCAAACGTTTACGTTGGAAAGAAATGTCATTTATCCCAGCATCCAAGAATTAAGTGCACATAGGATAATAAGTTCGACTTGTCATCAGATATTGTTCCATGATTGTTCAACGAATATTCATATATTGTGTATGGACGTTAGACGAAGTTTCAATGTCAATATGTATACCTTGATTGTCTTTAGTTCAATTCTGTGATGCATATAGTGTTTATAAATATTAAATTGAAGGCAAGGTTAGTTCCCTTATAGTTGATACTTCGTTATATCCAATGTAGTGATGATTGACGTGTTTTAGGGATGTCAATGTTGATCATTCGTCGTCAATAGGATTACGTGACAACGCATCCGCCACAATATTTTCAGTGCCAGGAATATGTTCAATGGAGAATTCAAATGGCTGTAGGATGATTGCATATCTGGCGAGTTTTTGGCTCTTGTGGTTAGATCGACGCAAAGATGCTACAGCACGTTGGTCAGTTTGGATGGTGAATGGAGCACCAAGCAAAAACTTTTCAAGTTTAGTTATTGCCCATATAACTGACAAAAGTTCCTTGTCCACTGTGGAATACTTTGTTTCTGCCGGCTTTAGCTTTCTTGAAATATATAAGGTAGGATGTAGAACGCCATCATGGTTCTGGAGCAGGCATGCACCAATGCCGTAGTTACTAGCATCTGTTCGTAAGAAAAATCTTTTGGAAGCATCGGGAAGTCTTAAAATTGGTTCATGCGAGAACAAATTTATAATTTTGTTGAAAGTTTCATTGCATATACCAGTCCATGTCACCTTCACCGGCATGTCTTTTTTTTTAACAATGATGACAATACAGCCGTGATAGATGACAAGTAAACCTATGCTGTATTGGGCTGAGCATAGTTAATACCAATAACGATATTACTGTTTTTTTTTTTTTTTTTTTTGTAGGCATGGTAAAACACAAATAAGACAAAAATAAGAAGTGTTATTGTAGATAAGACAAAACAAATGTCACTTAATAGACAAGCCTACAAGATCTAAGTCATATAAGAATAAATGACCAATAAGGAAAAGAAATGATGACTGACTAGAGCTGAGTCATCAAGAAATAAGACAAAAAGGGTGAGCGTACACCATTATCTGCGTGGCGCAGAATCATGTACTAATTGTAACTTTAGATAACGGTGATGAAAATAAACACCATTATCACGCTCGATTACCCAACGAGCGTCTCGATTGTTACGAAATGTAACCATCGCCTGTCTATTCTGCCCATTGCATGATGGCAGAAGACGAACAAACTTAACGTTTGCTGTATAATCAAAAAAATTTCTAAGTGCCTGCCAGGTAGTATCCTGCGGCAGATTTCGCACTAACACTGTGCGAGAATACGCACTTTTCCCAATATATGTAGTATCATTGTCACGAAATAGTGGACAATGATGATATGTATTCTTTGTCAAAGAATTAACCTTCCCTTTCAACACCGACATTGTCTTTCTGTTGGATGTCGTATCATCCTGACTGGACTGAGGATGATACCTATCATCACCCAAGGTATTAAATTTCCTACATGTCGTAGACATGTATTTGCTGGGCAAAGTAAAAACTTTTTCATCATAATTATTTGTGTTAACTTTATGTTTCCTTTTAAGTCCAGCATTATTATTTAACCTATTATTCTTCCTCATAATGTTTTTGTCAATGTTGACAACGTCAACAGTTTTATTAGGATCAGTTATATCCTTAGTATGTTGTCTAATAGATCTATCATCTTCATCAATTTCCAGGATAGTACTGAGAGTGAAGTTGGAAACTGCTGTGCCACATGTATTTATGTTGTTGGCACGAAGTGTAGCCATATCAACAACAGCGTTAGCGTTGCTAAAAGAATGCAAATTTTTTTTCTCCCAATCATTAATTTCTTTAGGAGTGCAATCTTTACTCCCATGTATGCGTCCTAATGTAAGATCAGCTGATGGATTCTGTAGCATGCACACCTTGACATTACCTGAAAAAAATGGTGTATTAACATGTACTATGGCAGTGGGGTAGTACTCAATAGTACCACCAAATGTCATGCAGCGTACATATTCTCCTGTCGCACAGCTAGGATGTACCAGCGACTGACGTATACCAATCGTCGTGGATCCTGAATCCCTCAGCACTGAGACGACGGATCCATTAACTAATCCCCTGTTAAAAATTAGTAAGCCTGTTCCATCGTTGACTGCAAGACCTACCTCTGGTGTAATATGTCCACAGTTAAGCACTGTTTCTTTCGCCTTCTGAAAAATAAGATTGCATTGTTGGCAACTATTTGCCACATTATAATTAATAGCAAAACATGCAGCAGAAGACTATGTTGTATTATTGTCAAGTGGGACCTGAGCTATAGGGGTAGTATTATTTGTAACTGCCGCCCCTGTATTATGGTTGTAATGAGATGATCCCCGAGAATGAGATCGATTACGAGTATAATTGTTAGAATTATCTCGTCGTCCTCTATAGTAACTATTATCTCGATGTCTCGAGCCATGATTATTACCATTCCAGTTATTGTTATTATTGGGAGTATGTGATCGATTATAATTAGTGTTATGTTGACCATTGTGGTAGTTTGTTTGAGGTGAATAATTTCTATCTCGTGATCTACCTCTGTTGAACTCATTTTTATTGTTGAAATCATTATTATGTCCCTTCTGAAAGTTAACATTGTGATTTCTTTGGAACCTACTTCTGTCTACACTGTGATGTCTTTGTTTGTTATTATGATTGTAGGCCATATTAGACGCCACAGGTAGAGGTTCTCTTAATGAGGAGTTAGAAATGGTTGCATTCGGATGTGCCGAACAGTAGTTTAAAGAAATTTTTTCTAACTCGTCGATAGTACCTGGTTTACGCTCCTGCAAATATGCAAAAAAATGGCTGGCTAACCGAAGATAATACCTTATCCCGTAGTAGTAAATCAACTAATTTGTCGTATGATTTGTTGACTTCTGCCAGTTCAACCCATCTATTAAATGTATTGCGTATGTTCGCAATGAATCCTGCAAAATCTTTTGGAGATTCAGGTAAAATTCCCTTAAATTTTAACCTACAGTGTTCCTCGTCCAGGTGAAATCTTCGTAAAAGCAAGGACTTAATAGCACCGTAGTTATTTGCTATTGATGGGTCAGCATTTTGAGAAGCCGTCAATGGTTCTCCAACCAAGAATTCATTTAACTTGAGTACCCATGACTCTTCAGGCAAATGGTTTGTTTTGCAAGTCTGTTCAAAACGTGACAGGAAAGATGAAAGGTCGTCCACGTTTAAGTTGAGAGTGGGTAATTTAAAGTTGTAGAAATGTTTAGTTTGGCTGGATGACGATCCATTTTGTGCGTTATTATTCTGGTTTGCATCAGCACTTTGTGCTTGTAATCTTGCTGTCTCCAATTTAATACGCGCCAATTCCATTTCTTGTTGTAAAATAATTTCCTCTCGTTTCAATTTATTCTCTTCTTCCTGTTGAGCAATTTCTCTTAATCTATTTTCCTTGGCAATTTGCTTCATCTCACGTTCCTCCTCCTCTTTCTTTAATGCAACCTTTTGTTCCTCTATTTCTGCTTTATGTTTTTCCAGTTCTGCCTCAGCAAACTGACGAAGTTCTTGAGATTTATAACCATATTCCTTACCAATTTTAACGAAATGGTCTATAGTAAGCATTTTGACTTTTATATGGTAAGTAATTATTGGTAATTACTGATTAAAATAGTCAATAGTAGCTTCAGAGTAATTATTATACTTACTCAACTTAGGAATATTCAATATAAATAATCACAATAGTACTGAACTCTTATGTCTAAGTTCAACTAATAGACAATATTTTGTAACAATATTGTATCTAAATAATAACTATATCATAAATAGTTATGATATCTGTTAACTATAATGTAATTACATCACACAATTAATCTCAATATCCAATAATGTTGGGTATGATTCCTAGTAATTATATTGTTCAATGTACTAAGTCACTCTCTTAATACTAGAAAAGTATATTAAATAATATACAATGGGTCTATTACCTCAAAGGTAGACTATAAGATTATTTTATTTGGTCAATATATATATATTATATTATTATGCCCTAGGCATCTCTTATAAATTGCAGTGCTAATTTCTTGGACTATCACTGCATAATTATGCAATGTCCCATATTAACCTTAAATGTCAGAAAAAATTAATTAAATTAAATTACAAGTGTATTATTGAATATAATGTTATAGTATTAATGTAGTATATAATATATATCATGAGTACAAACAAAACAATGATGCAACTAAAGGGTACAAACAATGTCAAGACGCAAACAAGACATTTTTCACAATTAAAAATGAATTTATGAACTAAATAAAACAAGCGGAAGTGTCACAAGCCAAATGAAGGGTCAAGGTCTGACCCGAGGTCAACTTAATATGCAAAGTACACAAAAAAATGACTGCAAAAAATGATGACATCACAGGACTCATAACGGACGACATTTTAACAATCATAAAATAAATTGACAGTAAGAGTAGACTGGACGAAATAGTTAACGAACATGATACAAAACTGAATAAAATTGTGAACTGAGTACGAATAAAATACACCAGTTATCTACGGAACGGTACAGCTAACACAAATCGTCAAACGACAGCAGATTTGGACAGGTAGTCCAATGGCAAACCTCAATGGGGCTTCCAAAAGTGCAATCGTCTAACTGCCCTAAGACCGACTGAAATCTAGGTGGTCAGCTGTTCGCGACATTCCCCAGAGATTTCAGTTCCCTCCAACCGGCCCGCTAGTTAACAACACATTAAAACAACCCAAAAAATACATGAAACACATTCAGAAAAGACATGCCTATGCAGGCAAAAGGCATGGACTCAGTATTACTGTTTGCAATGACGACAGTATTAAAACAACTAGACTTATCTTTTCCGTTGCTTAGATCAGTGTTAGAGGTCGTCAACAGCTAGGCTAATGCCCCTGACTGTCTGCTCCTGTAGTCCATATCGTGTGTTTGCTTCAATGGCTCATGTTTCCCCTGGTTAGACTTAGAAACGGCTTTGGTTTTCTCTGACAGTTCACCTACACGACTTTCGGTGACGTCACGTTGTTAGGCATTATAATGAGTACTGCGTCATCTTCGACTGGATCATGTGATCGAAAATTGATCGTAAATATTTGTGGTTAACATGTGCGTAAGGAACAGAAGTTTGTTTCTTTTTTTCTGTCGTTCCCCGCATTCGGCCGCCACTTTTGTTGAAGGACTTTCGTGTGTGGTTACTGGTTGTGTTGCTTGAATTCTGATCGTGCTAATATTCGTACGCGAATGGGGTGAACCTCATTTTTGGTTTGTCGTAATGCCTGAACTTGGCATCAAGATGTAAACAACTGTTCATCTTATTAACTCAGCAACTTGATATAAAATACATAATTCAGAAGGTTGAATGGTGTAACGTGATTCAACGAATAATGCCTCCGGTTCGAGTCCTTCACAATTTAATATGGATTACACACATACATAAACAGTTCAATTCACACATGAGGTACATGCATCATCAATCAATAGCGTAGACTGCTGTTTTACGTGTCAATGTCCGTTTAAGGATACAATGCAGTAATTGTCGTCAGAACATCACAGCTATATGCACGCGCAGCTAGACATGGCTACCTGCCGACAGTGAGTCTAATTACTTCGTATAAAGTAGACGATTATCTTTCTCCTTCCAAGGATTTAGTTAATCACTAACCTCCATAAGTTTCCTCTCATGTAGAGTTCTAGGACTGACCCTGGTCCATCATAAATGCACATATAAATGGCTATATCATGCCATTGAATTGGAAGGTTAACAAAACGCAGCTATTCAGCTTGGCGGTCAAGTAACAAAGGATAGCGTCTCCTAGTTACCGACTGTGACCCAAACAACGCTAGACACGTCATAATCGATCGTGTATGGAGCGTTCAATAATTGAAACATCTATCGCAATATATTAAATGCCTTAACCTTTACATTTGCACGTCCGCTAACCTTTAGCAGACGGCGTTAATATCATATACCGTAACACACATGCCAAGTCCTCCTGTCCCGTGCCATCCACTCAAGTTCTTTCCATGTTTTCCTCATCATTTTCACGTCTGTATCCAGTTCTCTTCTCCATGTGTTTTTTGTGAAACCATCCGATACACCGTTCTTCCTCTCTTTCCCTGGGGATTCCAGAACATGGACTGCATTGTAATGTTATAAACAGGTTTCATCAACGTGTGTCTTATCCATCGCCAGCGTCTTCTTCTCATCTCTTGTTCCACTGGCGTTTGCGTGGTTCTTGTCAGAATGTGGAACTGATGACAATCAACAGCTAGCACTTATTAAAGGGTATTTGAAAAGAAAATGTTACAAATGGCTAAAATATGGGTGTTGAAAAGACTCATCACTTTTATCTTTACTTATTTCAATATCCCCACTGTCACCTTTGAACGGCATTGCTTATTATAATAACGTGCCGTATGTTGCAAGGGGGCCGTCCTTCGATTCAAGAACAATTGAATAAATTCATAGCGTTCCTTTCAAATATTCTCCATGAAACGATAAAGTAAAGATGATGAACAGGTCAAACATTTACTTACATCTAAAAAAATAATTTGAAAAGTAAGCTATGGTTACAGAAACCGTTCTGGAAGTGATAATGCATTACGGAGACCCCTTTAAGTTCATTGACCTGCTACTGAAAACAAATTAAGACATGAAATGTAGAATTCTTCACGCAGGACACCTATCACACCACTTTTTAGATAAGAACTGAAATGTGGCTGAAATGGAACTAGTGGACTCTGCAATCTAGATTTTGCAGATGACCTGTCTCATCTAGTCCATTACTGGATATAATTAGATGCAAGGCAAAATGAGAATGCTTAAAAGAAATCTCACAGCAACTCGGTCTGAAAATATATAAAGTAATGACAAACATTATTATAAGGTAAATGTAACACAAGACAGTCAGATTTCACTGGGAGATAATCCCTACAAGATGTGGAAACATACATATACACAGGCAGCTATATAGGCAAAGTTGAAACATCAGACAGTGATCTAAAAATAAGAATACATGGCTCTGGAACTTGGAGAACAGCAACAACGACAACCAACTGATTGCAGATATATGAATGGGTATTTACACAGAACTGAAGGACTCAAATGGTCTGACGAGATCACCAATGTGGAATTGATGGAAGAACTACACAACACCAGTGGAGCAAGAACTGGGGACAATTTGTATGACGAGATCACCAATGTGGAATTGATAGAAGAACTAGACAACACCAGTGGAGCAAGAACTGAGGACAATTTGTATGACGAGATCACCAATGTGGAATTGATGGAAGAACTAGACAACACCAGTGGAGCAAGAACTGAGGACAATTTGTTGATGTTGGATATGAAACAAACTAACGAAACCATTACATTTATAGCATTACAAGGTAGTCCCTTTTTACATTAAATTTTGCCTCCTATTGGCGAGACCCGCCCCGTTCAACCTAGACACTGGGTCCGTCGGATATACTAGAGCGCATGTTCAAATATTAAAGACCTTGCGGTTAGGAATACAGTCCTTGTTGTTTAATCACAAGATTCAGAAATGTAAAACCACACGCAGATGTGACTTGCAGACAGAATTTAAGGGATTTTTAAAAGGCATGGAAATGTGACAGGGGCTAGGTGTACCTCACACCCAAAGACCCATGCACTAAGAAAATTTATTAAGGATCGTTTGACAGGGGTTGCAATTATTGGTTGTTTGCAACCCTCTCAGCAGCAGACTTAGCAATTCAAGCAGCAAAAAGCCTTATACAGATCAACATTTAATACTACCGAACACACAGACAGTGTTAGTAGACTTTCTGAAAAAGAATATACAAAAAAACAATGTCTAAGTGAAAATCAATAACAAAAAATAATAACACTTACCATTCAGAAAACTTGCGCCCACCACAGTCAGCCATGATCAATCAGCTACAGGTACCCATTCATACCACGCGCTCTATGTTACGCCATCTTGCGACAACGGCATACAGCCACGCTACCAACCCAGCTAAGCTGCGTGGGTGTACATTCTATAGTAACATTACATTATAATACTAAATATTATAGAAATAACAGCTTAGCAAAGCTATTTAAAGCAGTACAGATAACCAATAGGGATTTTTCACTGTAAAACTATGAAACTAAGAAAGCTAACACCAATTAGCTATAGCCGATCTTACTAATACTTACACCACATTATCCGTCTAACAATACTGAAGAAGCACAGGACTTATTCTAGTAAGCTGTAACATATTAAATTGCAGCTCTCGCCACACTAAAATAAACTATTTCGGCGTCCGCACCGTAGTTAATAAATAAAACAGTCTAAATCGCACCACAATTAAATAATATTCAAACCAACTACGTGTCGGATTTACATAAGGTCATGGAAGGTTTCCTTAACCCCAAACCACATGGAAATACTTAACCATTAAATTTCATTTACACAAATGTAATACGGTAACTGAATATGCCAGTTCTAGTACCGCCACGTGTTATATTTCCTTTGTCTTCTTCGTCTTCTTTCGTTCGCTTGAAATATATTGTCTATATCTGCAATGTTGTTTCTTGTATAAACTTCACTGTCTTTTGTAGTTCATACAGAGGTCCGTATAGTTTTGCTTCCAGTGTTGTTTCTCTGGGCCAGTGGGTTTGCCTCAATATATCATATTCGGGGCAATCTTGAAGTACGTGCTCCGCAGTCTGGGGTGCCTGCCCACATGTACACATGGCTGAATTGCCAATCTTGAATTTTGTATACATGTGGAATTTCCTTTGTCCGAATAGATTTAGATCTAACATCAACCGCACGCGAAATAAATACCACAGAATTAAGTATATACTCATTTCAAATAATACGGCACAAAGATGGTAAACCTAATATCCTTTCTAACACTATCAAAACTTTAGAATGTTGGAGAATAATATATTTACTTACAAGTCCTAGGCGTGTTCTTGCATTAAACTAGACTTCAGTATTTCTCAATAGCTTGTCCTCTCTCTGCGACGGGCGATCAGAATGAATAAAGAATTTGAACTGACACGATAGCCTGACGCTTCTCTTCTCTGATTGGCTGCTATCCGTACACGGCATTACTAATGTTCTATTTTTAGATGTAGACTAAAATGGCTGCCACATACCGACAAAATGGCGATAAACAAAATCAGACGAGATGACTATGGCGCTGTCACAGAAAGACCTGGAACGAAAAGCACAGTACAGGAAGGTTTGACATGAATTAGTTGAAGGTCTTTGCAGGGAGCTGAGAAGTGAAGAAGGCCAAGGAAAAATAAAGAACATATATCAGCATCTATATGGAGGGTTGGGGATATACTTGTAGACAATAAATAAGGAATATATATCAGCATCTATATGGAGGATTGGGGACATGCTTGTAGAAAATAAATAAAAAATAGATATCAGCTCATACATGAAGGGATGGGGACATACTTGTAGACAATTCAGGAGAATGGCGGCAAGCCAATGCGTGGAAATATGTAGCCAAATGACTTGAGAAAATCATAAGAAATCCAGATCATTTATTGACGGACTGTGACTTACTCAACACTTTCGTCCTTATCATAGAAGCAACTACAATTTCCTACTTGCTGTACCACAAAGCCAGAAACCAATATAAGCACAATTTAATGTTTCCATTAAATGGGTACTCACGTCATTGAACATAATAAATTTGTTGCCTTTGGTCAGAGTTTCTGGCACCGAAATCGGGCGCAGCTGCACCATATGCACTCCAGGTTTCGCACCAGCCATGTCTCACTCGGGAGATAATGTCAGATTCCAAAAACGTTGTCCACAGATGAGTTAATCCTTTTGCGTATTGGAAATAAAGTGACTACGGCTGAGTACAACTGTTGACCAAAAGTGATGCTTTAGTCTGTTGGTAGTGTTACTTCTGAGACATTCACAGGTTTTTACATTGCAGTACAGCCGTGGCCATTTAAAGATCGCCTAGGATAAATGTACCACCTTCATACAGAAATCACACAGGCGCAAGCCTTCACTTGTGTTACACAGGGTACAAATATAAAAGAGATTAATTTAAAATATATTTGTCCTTCGTTAAACGTTCACAAATATTGTGTATCATTTTTGAAAAGTTGATAAACGTGTAACCTTGAGAGCTCAGTACTTGCACTTTTTGAAAGCAAAGTAAATTATTTATCCTACAGTATTTTCTTCTAGTAAGTCTAGTCTCTCTCTCTCTCTCTCTCTCTCTCTCTCTCTCTCTCTCTCTCTCTCTCTCTCTCTCTCTCTCTCTCTCTCTCTCTCTCTCTCTGCCTGCCTGCCTGCCTGCCTGCCTGCCTACTTACCTATTATCTGTCTGTCTGTCTGAATTTTCTTTCTGTAACCCATCTTCTGTTTTAAATGTGTTTTCACGGCAATATAAATAGTAACAGGAGGTTTGAATGTTTAACGACCAAACGTACCTCTTGAACTTGGAGGAAGAAACACGATGCGCCAACACGGGCGCACTTAAAAAAATATGCATGAACATACGAAGATGAAAGAACACAATTGTCGTTATGGCGATTTACTTAAACCGACTATATATATATATATACTAGCAACAACCCGCCAAAACTGGGAGGTTTTTAATTATAGTGTGTTGTTTCTGTTACACGTATTACATTGCTTCTTCTTCTATAGTCTCGCTTGCTCGCTGTGATTGACGCGATCGTCTCTTCCATTTAGCCATCTTATCGTTTTAATAAGAGTCTGCAATACTTTAAATTAAAATTTTGCTTGGAAGAAACAATTCTTCCTTCTTCTTCCTCGTTCGTCCTGAAAAGGACGTTGGTTGCGTTGTGCCTGTTTACACCGGAACTGCGATATCTGCGCCTTTCGGCCGACACATCCGACTTCAGCACGGAATTTTTTGGGCCCGGGTTTGCCTTCCCTCTTCGACCCCTACTCTCTCAGCCAGACTGCAGTGATGCAGCCTGTTTCCAGGACCACCACGTGGAGGTGGAGTAGGGTCTTGGTCAGCTCTGGTTCGCTGACCCTGACGCAAGCAGTCAAGCTATGGGTCGCTGACTGCATTCTCTATTGCTGCATCTTTGGGTCCCGAAGAAACAATCAAAAAACTTACATTGTAAGGTTATTTTTAAGAAAAATGATGAGTTAAATCCGCTTCCCGAATGAAACTGGACAGAAGAGTATCTTGATTGTCTGTTGATTTAATGCACACCGTCACACTTTGCTATTTTCGGGAGCGTACACATAAAGGGAAACAATACAATTATTGTCTAACTTTCAACCACAGTTGCACCCCCATAGCTGTGCTCGAAAGTTAATGCACTGTCTCGAAAATAGAAAAAATGCGCAAATGACGGTGTGCAAAGTTTCTAAACCGAATACACCATTGACAATACTTCACTAATTAATTTGACCATTAATTAATATTTGTAAGTGTTTGTATTAATACCTTTCTCTACTTAATATGGTTTGAGAATGTCTAGGCTTTCATTAAAATCTGATGATGGTTTTTAGCCTATTGTCCTAGAATAGTTCTTTCACATATTCTGACGATATCTTTGATGTGTCTTTCTAAAGTGTCTTTGATGTGTCTTTGATGTGTCTTTGATGTGTCTTTCAAGATTGCACAATTCTTATTCTCGATACAGCCTCATCCGGAAGCAAGCATTGACTTATTTGACAATTTCTTTATTTCTTCATGCATATCTCTCTTGTACTGTGATTTATTTATTCTATGTCCTTGTATTTTATTTCTAACCACTGTACTTTTGCTTGTCTCCACATAGTACGTATTTCGTTTTTTATTATTATTCTATATGCTGGAGAGTTATGATTGGCTCTCAATCTTTCTGTAACTTTACTTAAGATAGCATCTGTCATCCCCACGTTTTTTTTTAAATTCACCCCCATTTTTTAAGGTAAATTTGTATTTGCTGACTATATGCATATATTTAAACATTTTCATTTTGTGGGTACTTTTTATTTTGGGTTTTCTCTTCTATAGTGTTCCATGCTTTCTGTCAGTAAATGTTTATATTAATTTTTCTCCTCGATTAGATATTGGTTTCATGTCTGGCGGTTTCAGTGCTGATATTTCTCTTGGTTTCCTCTCTAGAGCTGTAAATGGGTACCGGCTCTTGAGTTGAGAAGGCAATGGCAATGAGGAAGGTAACTATTCACCCCGCCTCATAAAGCTGGACATAGTGTAGGCAAAGTTTCTCACTTCACTCCCATGCCACAGTATGTGCTTTTGGAGTTCCTTGACATTTTATCAAGAACATACAAGCTGGAAATGTTGAAGATGAAGATGAAGAACAAGACATACAAGCTGGAAATGTTGAAGAAGATGATGGAAAAAAAGACATACAAGCTGGAAATCTTGAAGATGATGATGAACAAGACATACAAGCTCAAAATGTTGAAAAAAAATGATGGAGAAAAAAGACATACAAGCTGGAAATGTTGAAGATGAAGATGAAGAACAAGACATACAAGCTGGAAATGTTGAAGAAGATGATGGAAAAAAAGACATACAAGCTGGAAATCTTGAAGATGATGATGAACAAGACATACAAGCTCAAAATGTTGAAAAAAATGATGGAGAAAAAAGACATACAAGCTGGAAATGTTGAAGATGATGATGAACAAGACATACAAGTTGGAAATGTTGAAGAAGATGATGGAGAAAAAGACATACAAGCTGGAAATGTTGAAGATGATGATGAACAAGACATACAAGCTGGAAATGTTGAAGAAGATGATGATGAACAAGACATACAAGCTGGAAATGTTGAAGATGATGATGAACAAGACATACAAGCTGGAAATGTTCAAGATGATGATGAAGAACAAGACATACAAGCTGGAAATCTTGAAGATGATGATGAACAAGACATACAAGCTGGAAATGTTGAAGAAGATGATGGAGAAAAAGACATACAAGCTGGAAATGTTGAAGATGATGATGAACAAGACATACTAGCTGGAAATGTTGAAGATGATGATGGAGAAAAAGACATACAAGCTGGAAATGTTGAAGATGATGATGAACAAGACATACTAGCTGGAAATGTTGAAGATGATGATGGAGAAAAAGACATATAAGCTGGAAATGTTGAAGAAGATGATGGAGAAAAAGACATACAAACTGGAAATGTTGAAGAAGATGATGGAGAAAAAGACATACAAGCTGGAAATGTTGAAGATGATGATGAACAAGACATACAAGCTGGAAATGTTGAAGAAGATGATGGAGAAAAAGACATACAAGCTGGAAATGTTGAAGATGGAGAACAAGACATACAAGCTGGAAATGGTGAAGAAGATGATGGAGAAAAAGACATACAAGCTGGAAATGTTGAAGATGATGATGAACAAGACATACAAGCTGGAAATGTTGAAGAAGATGATGGAGAAAAAGACATACAAGCTGGAAATGTTGAAGATGATGATGAACAAGACATACAAGCTGGAAATGTTGAAGAAGATGATGGAGAAAAAGACATACAAGCTGGAAATGTTGAAGATGATGATGAACAAGACATACAAGCTGGAAATGTTGAAGATGGTGATGAAGAACAAGACATACAAGCTGGAAATGTTGAAGATGATGATGAAGAACAAGACATACAAGCTGGAAATGTTGAAGATGATGATGAAGAACAAGACATACAAGCTGGAAATGTTGAAGATGATGATGAAGAACAAGACATACAAGCTGGAAATGTTGAAGATGGTGATGAAGAACAAGACATACAAGCTGGAAATGTTGAAGATGATGATGAAGAACAAGACATACAAGCTGGAAATGTTGAAGATGGTGATGAAGAACAAGACATACAAGCTGGAAATGTTGAAGAAGATGAAGAACAAGAAATGTTGAAGAAGATGAAGAACAAGAAATGTTGAAGATGATGAAGAACAAGAAATGTTGAAGATGATGAAGAACAAGACATACAAGCAGGAAATGTTGAAGATGATGAAGAACAAGAAATGTTGAAGAAGATGAAGAACAAGAAATGTTGAAGATGATGAAGAACAAGAAATGTTGAAGATGATGAAGAACAAGACATTCAAGCTGGAAATGTTGAAGAAGATGAAGAACAAGAAATGTTGAAGAAGATGAAGAACAAGAAATGTTGAAGAAGATGAAGAACAAGAAATGTTGAAGAAGATGAAGAACAAGAAATGTTGAAGAAGATGAAGAACAAGAAATGTTGAAGATGATGAAGAACAAGACATACAAGCTGGAAGTGTTGAAGAAGATGAAGAACAAGAAATGTTGAAGAAGATGAAGAACAAGAAATGTTGAAGAAGATGAAGAACAAGAAATGTTGAAGAAGATGAAGAACAAGAAATGTTGAAGAAGATGAAGAACAAGAAATGTTGAAGATGATGAAGAACAAGACATTCAAGCTGGAAATGTTGAAGAAGATGAAGAACAAGAAATGTTGAAGAAGATGAAGAACAAGAAATGTTGAAGAAGATGAAGAACAAGAAATGTTGAAGAAGATGAAGAACAAGAAATGTTGAAGAAGATGAAGAACAAGAAATGTTGAAGATGATGAAGAACAAGAAATGTTGAAGATGATGAAGAACAAGACATACAAGCAGGAAATGTTGAAGATGATGAAGAACAAGAAATGTTGAAGAAGATGAAGAACAAGAAATGTTGAAGAAGATGAAGAACAAGACATACAAGCTGGAAGTGTTGAAGAAGATGAAGAACAAGAAATGTTGAAGAAGAGGAAGAACAAGAAATGTTGAAGAAGATGAAGAACAAGACATACAAGCTGGAAATGTTGAAGATGATGAAGAACAAGACATTCAAGCTGGAAATGTTGAAGAAGATGAAGAACAAGAAATGTTGAAGAAGAGGAAGAACAAGAAATGTTGAAGAAGATGAAGAACAAGACATACAAGCTGGAAATGTTGAAGATGATGAAGAACAAGACATTCAAGCTGGAAATGTTGAAGATGATGAAGAACAAGACATACAAGCTGGAAGTGTTGAAGATGATGAAGAACAAGACATTCAAGCTGGAAATGTTGAAGAAGATGAAGAACAAGAAATGTTGAAGAAGAGGAAGAACAAGAAATGTTGAAGAAGATGAAGAACAAGACATACAAGCTGGAAATGTTGAAGATGATGAAGAACAAGACATTCAAGCTGGAAATGTTGAAGAAGATGAAGAACAAGAAATGTTGAAGAAGATGAAGAACAAGACATACAAGCTGGAAATGTTGAAGAAGATGAAGAACAAGAAATGTTGAAGAAGAGGAAGAACAAGAAATGTTGAAGAAGATGAAGAACAAGACATACAAGCTGGAAATGTTGAAGAAGATGAAGAACAAGACATTCAAGCTGGAAATGTTGAAGATGATGAAGAACAAGAAATGTTGAAGAAGAGGAAGAACAAGAAATGTTGAAGAAGATGAAGAACAAGACATACAAGCTGGAAATGTTGAAGAAGATGAAGAACAAGACATTCAAGCTGGAAATGTTGAAGAAGATGAAGAACAAGAAATGTTGAAGAAGAGGAAGAACAAGAAATGTTGAAGAAGATGAAGAACAAGACATACAAGCTGGAAATGTTGAAGATGATGAAGAACAAGACATTCAAGCTGGAAATGTTGAAGAAGATGAAGAACAAGAAATGTTGAAGAAGATGAAGAACAAGACATACAAGCTGGAAATGTTGAAGAAGATGAAGAACAAGACATTCAAGCTGGAAATGTTGAAGATGATGAAGAACAAGAAATGTTGAAGAAGAGGAAGAACAAGAAATGTTGAAGAAGATGAAGAACAAGACATACAAGCTGGAAATGTTGAAGAAGATGAAGAACAAGAAATGTTGAAGAAGATGAAGAACAAGAAATGTTGAAGATGATGAAGAACAAGACATTCAAGCTGGAAATGTTGAAGAAGATGAAGAACAAGACATTCAAGCTGGAAATGTTGAAGATGATGAAGAACAAGAAATGTTGAAGAAGAGGAAGAACAAGAAATGTTGAAGAAGATGAAGAACAAGACATACAAGCTGGAAATGTTGAAGAAGATGAAGAACAAGAAATGTTGAAGAAGATGAAGAACAAGAAATGTTAAAGAAGATGAAGAACAAGACATACAAGCTGGAAATGTTGAAGAAGATGAAGAAAAAGAAATCAGACGTTGTGTATATTTGATTGATAGGATAAGAAGGAAGAGGAAGAAGAAGTATACGATGGTGATGTGAAAAAGAGGATGTATCATTTCCTATAAAAGAGAAAACCCAATAACAACAAATAGTATTGCATCACATCGCTCGGTTTTGTCTTTGGAATTATTGTATTTATACATTAACACTGGCCGACCATAACTTTGGTAAGTGAATGAACGTCACCGAGCCACTACTTGTGGGGAAAAAAACAAAACAACTAGGCTATAATTCAAATTGACAGAAATTTGTGTGTTTGAACTTTCGATAGTTATGCCGCGGTTTTCCTCCAAGATCAAGAGCTAAACTCGGACTTAGTCACAGTAACTGGGTGTTGCTAGGTCATTAATTAGGCCTATATAATTCTTCCAACCTTACTGTCAGTTTCTTCCGAAGAAATATGTATCTCTTAAAATAACTGAAATAACGCACTGTCCCAGAATTCTAATCAGAACGACTGTTGTCACTACTGGTGTCCTTTAATACACACACAGACACACACACATCATTATTACATTTTGTTTAGTATTGACAGATCTTCATAAAGTATTACAAAATTGTTCTAAAATAATAATAAAAAATGTTCACTACATTTAGCATCTCACAATATCCGTCGTCCTTCGTCGTTAGCTGGTAACAGATAAACTGGTCCGTGTGCAAGTCACGCGTAACCCAACGCGGCGGTATAGAAGACGTCTGCTGTGTTTGCATCTACTCGTCACAAGGCGACACGAACGGCCACTGTTGCGAGCTTGGGGGAAATTATGTGACAAGAACAAAATGGCGCAGTACCACAGGTGAGCCCAATCAAAGAAAGGGCGTGGCGGTGTTAAGGGAGTGTGCATAGACAAAGCAAAAGCAGTCACGAAAAGATGTCGTTTTACATTATATGAGCTAAATTTAGAGCAAACGTGCCGACACATACCTACTCGTATCGATCCATATCCTTCTAATCGGCTTGTGCACAGCTCAAGCGCAATCAGGAATTATTAGTATTATTCATCATATACTCTCAGACTTCGTGCATTTCCCAAAGAATCGATCAGATATGGCATGACAAAATGCATTAGGAAAATTAAACCACGGCGCGCTATCGATATTATGCCCGCTGTACCGTTAGTGAGATGCTGTAAACTCCTATTCTGTAGTATCGCAGTATGCACGCACTGATCTTTAAAGGGGAGATAAATAGTTACGATATAGCAAAAAAAATATTTTTTTAATTGATTAAAAAAAGAAATTTTAATAAAAATATTTTGCCTTTGTCTGGCGGGGCGCATCCTGTTCAATCTAGCCGGTTATATAAGGGCGCATGTCCAAATATAAAAGACCTTAAGGCAGGGGGTCCCAACCTTTTCTATGCCCCTCACCCCTAGGACATGTTTGATTAATGTTCGCACTTCTACAAAAGTAATATCACATTTGAAGATGAATAAGTCAAATTTTTATTTTTTTTAACCAAGATTGTCGCACCCCCTGAAATGCCATCTCGCACCCCATGGGCGTGCGGGCAACCCAGGTTGGGAACCCCTGCCTTAAGGTCTGATTGTCATAGCTTTCAGCTACCCGATGAGCACAGATCTTTAACAAATACATTCCCAGCATTCCCGTTAAGTGTCATGTGTTCAAGGTCTTTCCATGTCTTCTTGATCCCATTCATGTTTCTCTACAGCTCTCTTCTCTGTGTATCTTTGGTCTCTATATTTCTCATACCCTGGGGTTTCCAGAACAGGGACGACCTTGTAATGCTTTCAACTGATTTTTCTCCATGTGAGTCCTATCCAAAGCCAGCACCTCTACTCACATCTTGTATCACTGGTATTTGTATCTGTGACGTATAATGGAAATATAGCCTACAGTGTCAGACAGTCTTTCGTGATCCCGTTAGAGACTATGTTTCGTTAGCAAAGTCAAGCATTTGAAAGCCTGCATTACTGTCGTATATTTTTGATAGGGTAATTAAGATCAATTTTGGTTCAGCCTGAATAGGACTAGAACAGGTGATAGCTCAGTGAGAGATAAGATAAAGAAAGAGTTTCCACAAGTGAAATGGTGAAAGGTAAAAATATGTCCCTGGTGTGGTAAAATGCACCGTTTTACCCTCCAGCTCAAATTATAATGATAATACTGTATTTGAATTTTGCTCCAATACGCCAAGATAGATTTTCTACACATCCCGCCACCATTGCCCTACCCTGCTCATATTTCTCAAAAGTCCAATTCTAGTGACGTAAAGTTACCGTTTATAACCCGCTACTATAACAATTTGAAAATTGTCAAGGTCGATAAAATCTAATGCAAAATATTGGACACTACTTGAATTTTTTTTAACTAACGTATTCTAAGAATCTATTATTAGTTACAACATGCGACAAATATCGTTAGAACGTCGCATTTTCAAAAAACGCCAGCGAGCGGCTTGCGATTTGAAACTATTAACGCCATGCGATGGTACCCACCCCCATTACAAAGGCTTTTTCGTTACTCCGTACTAATTTTTAAATATAACATAAAACCGTTTTGGCAGTCGGCCAACACGTGTTTCGTTCAAAAAAAGACGGGATAGAGAGAGAGAGAGAGAGAGAGAGAGAGAGAGAGAGAGAGAGGGGGGGGTTAGCATGGAAAAAGTCTAAACCCACTTGGGTATAGTCAAACTGAAAAAAATGAGTGCAGGGGAGAGAAAAGGGGCAAAAGAAAGACAAAAACGTAGATAATGTATTGCATTCTATAGAAGGATGAATAAAAAGGAAAGGACAGAATGGAATTAAAAACGATAATGTTGTTTATTCAATACTATACTATTTCCTATGAAAACATATCTAGACTTAGAGTAAAAGTATTTTGTTCAGAATAAATAAAGAGAAAAGTACAAAGATGAAAACTTAGATAAAGACGTAGATGAAAATACTGGCTAGATAAAGGACACTAGCCTGATTAATAATCACTTTTCATCTTTTAAATCGCTTCAAAAGTGACTGAGTTATGGCATAAAATAAAAAAAAATTGACAACAGATATACGGACACACTGATATCCCAGCTCAATTTAAAAGTAACATTTTTCTAGTCACGTGGGTTGGAAACAAGTCAAATTGGCTTGCCTCATTTTGATAGGCACTACTAGTGAGGAAGAGAGAGGTAACTTTGAAGTTTTGCCAGCCTAAAGTGACACATAGTCTAAACAGTAATATTAGAATCAGACTGACGAACTTATTGATAAACGTACATAAATGTTTGGGATTTTCAAAAAAGAGTCAAATTGGCGTAGTTTAAACTGATTGGCTAATGTTAGTATAGACATAGAGGGAATAAAACTAACGCTTCTGCTATGCAGGGTGCCACTTGACAAAGATTTCCTACAAGAAAGGTTCAAAGCAGAGCAATTAATGACCAAATTGCTTTTGCGTCTAAAGCAGCAGCTATCTAGAGTTGACCCATTGATAGCCTGTTAACCTTTAACAAATTGTGTGATTTATTTCATTGATTGCGGTAAGATGAATGTGGCGAGAGGTTTTATTTGGCTCTTGGATCAGTATAGTACTGACAATTACAGAAATAGAATTTCTGCAGAAAATGGTGAAGTCCCAGTGTCTGAGAGGACTACTAGTATCACAAATTAGTTACGGCTGTGAAAGATCTGATCTCGAAACAATAGTAGAGAGGAGACCGACATAAAGTGCCACCTCCGCTGTGTAACTAACTGTGATATTAAAAAACAAGGAAACAGATTTTGCTTAACAATGATAAAATTGACAAGTCTTCAAATACAATTTCCTTATTATTTATTTAGTATATACACTATCTACTCTTGTGCTGAAGGGTGAATGTTGAAAAAAATGGAATGTAATGGAATTGTAAGTTTACATGTGATTTACAAATATTTATATTTATATAGATATGTAAATAAATATTACAACAAGTTTTCCAATTATAGGAACAAAAATTATATCAGCTGTGCTGTTATTCAATTATAGTACATGTATCAGCTGTGCTGTTAATTAAGGATATAACACTTATCAGCTATACTGTTATTTTTGTCTCTTGCTATGCTACTTCACTTTCTCATCACTGACAGTTTCTATGCTCACAATGCTGACAGAAATGGTACTAATGTGTACTCATCTCTCTAAGGTCTGTTCTTCTTTGGTTGGTTCACACAACATCGGCTGAGTATCGTTCCTTTAGCCCACCCAAGACTGAGGGGGACCAAAGATGTAGAGTCAGGACAACCTCTATGCTCCTGCTGAGTTCCAGGCAGCTGGATTGACGACCCACGATCTCAGGTTTTAGGACACCAATAAAACCTGTAACAAGGAAAAATAGGGGCTAATTTCTGTCCTCAAGCCCACCTATTTCTATTGTATATGATATGAGCGTGTCTCAGTGTCTGCATGTAGGATGAATGACAACATGGCTCAGTATGATTTAGCAATAGCGAGACAAGACAGGTGTCTACTTGCAAAACATTCTTTCTGATAAACTAATACATGGATATCATTAAATAATATAAATTCAATGCATGAATACATTCAATAATATAAATTCAATACATGAATACATTCAATAATGAATACATCCCATAATATAAGTTCAATACATGAATACATCCAATAATATGTACACAATACATGAATACATCCAATAATATGTACACCTAGGTGTGATACAACCATGTCCTTCCCCCTATAATATACCAGGCCCTCTCTGACAAGTGCTATAATATATCCTAACAATAACGTTATGTTCTTATGATAGGAGTATGTGAGACGAGGACTGTTTGGTGATATATCAGGTGAGAGTTATAGGAGACAATAGATTGGAGTTAGATGAGACAAGAGATTGAGTCCTAACAAGAACTGTTTTGGTTATATTTCAGTTGGTTTTATCTGAGATAATAGACTGAAGTTATAGGAGACAATAGATTGAGTCCTAACAAGGACTGTTTTGGTTATATGGCAGTTGGTCTTATCGGAGATAATAGACTGAAGTTATAGGAGACAATAGATTGAGTCCTAACAAGGACTGTTTTGGTTATATGGCAGTTGGTCTTATCGGAGATAATAGACTGAAGTCATGTGAGACAATAGATTGAGTTATAGGAGACAATAGATTGAGGTATGAGTCTATTAGTCTTTGTCTATTCAATCATAATAGGAAATACAATCATTATACTTAATTTCCCCAAGATACAATCAGTAACCTGTGTAGTGAAATTGACAGAGATACAACGGTAAAATACCTCCAAAGATAACATTTAAGGATAAAAACATAATGCGTAGGCTGCGAATAGTACATGATCGCCTAGACCGCGGGTCATCATCCTCCATAAAAATTTGACTTGCTAGACAGGAGGGGAACGGCGGATTAAAAAGGAAAAAAAAATATGACTGGAAAGATTGCGTGAGACTGGAAAGGCTAAGGAGACGCAATTGGGGGGGAAACGGAGAAAAGTCACGTTTCCCAAGTTGACATAAAAAGTAAGCAACTCGACAGAAGGGACCATAGATATGTTACGCCACAGTCATTTATTGGACGCTTTTGCAATACCAAGCCCTTGATTTGAATTCAGCGGCTAAAACGCAGATGTTTGGAATATTACAAAATTTAAAAAGTACTTTTTTCTTAATATTAATGTTAGGAATATAAAAATTAGCTGGCCGGATGGCCCATTCTGAGCAGTGAACTAATATGGTCTTAATTTTACAGACGGATAGATAATATTGAAGATAATGACAAAAGACAGTGTTGTTCACATCCGCGACAGACTGTATTGAATCTAAAAGTGTCGCTAATTGCACAAAAAAACACGACCTCGAGACGCAGGTGTTCAAATCTACGTAGTATGGAAGAGAAGGGATATTTGTGGTGGCTGTGTCTAAATATAACTTTTAACGACAAAATTTTGGAGGGGAGAGAAAGGTTGGTTCAAAAATCAAGTACATTTTTGTAGAAACACAAGTAGAGACGGACAGACTAACAGATAACCATCCATACTTGACTGAAGCATGACTGAAATGACTTTAGTGTAGGAAATTTGAAATTCAAATAAACCTAGGCAGTGATTGGCCACAGGCAATCATATTATTAGCGCTCAGAGCGAATTTGGGGCCATTCTTCAATAGTTGTTCAGTGATAGACACAGATTTTAAAGTGTGGTGATTTCCATATGAAAGAAAGTGTAAGAAGTTTAGGGACGCCATACTATAGCCAGCAGCTCAGCTGAGTTTTGCTAGCAATTCTGTGTTATTTATTCATAATCTGGTAAGATTGAAATTATTTCCTTATATATTTTGAATATTGTTTCATGTTCGAGTGATTTGATACTGCCATATCGAAATCTAGCCTTACAAACAAGTAGGGATTTGCTCTAGACCCCCCGCCCTAGTCAGGGTCTAGGGACCAACAATATACATAAACTCCAGCAAGGGTTAGGCAAGACAGATCAAGTGTTGAGAATAATGAAACATATTACCTATCCTCTTTTAGGGCAGAAAACTAATAAATATTTTTCAGAATCTATAGTCTGGGGAGGATCTATCTGATGTAAAACCACCATGGTAAATGTGCTGTTTGGTCAGAGAGATCTGACCTGTCTGTATGATGTGGTTGTTGTGTCAGTGTTGTGTCCAGACGTGGGTAGAGAATAGATTTTGACACATGGCCCATACTTTGATTGCAGAGCTGTGAGTTTCTATTGTCCACAAAGCAGTGTCTATTCAGTTGGTGACTTTACTCGAGTGTATCTGTGCAGTACTTGTGACAGAGACCACCATTATTGCCCGCCAGCACGGAGAGGTGGGACCACAAGATTTCAGCACCAGAGCTACAACTACAAGATGAGTGAGCCTCTGGTCTGCTGGACATTCACCAACGATTTGTAGTTACTAATATCCCCATAAAAATTCCCACCATTTTCTGGACACTGTGTAGTCAATATAGACAGGTGTGATGAGGCCACCCCAACAGCACAAACATTAACTATCCTCCCAAGTAGATGACTACTAGAACATTTTAATAAAACTAACTAGTATAGTACATATATATGTACACTATTGCATTTATGATATAATATTCCATGCATTTCTTTCATAATCTCTAAATCCTTTTAAGTTCTGGTCAACCTAAAAAATTGATCCAGACAAAATAAATGTAATATAATTCTATCAAAAAATTTTACACACGTGAGTTAGTTCAGTGTATTTTAACATTTATTAATATTATTAGTCTTGTTAAATATCTGTGGGTATATCTATAACCTATTACACCACACTACATATCATAACCCTAGACACTTTACGTAGCCACATTCATTAAAAAAAATTAAGTGTGAGGTCGTAGTGGTAGCAAGAAAGGCCTTCTGACAATTCTCAACTACATTTTATCTCAGGAGCCTTCACAGCTGGCCTCATACAATTACATTTAGTAATATCACCATCATACAATACCATCAAACACCACTACAACCTGATAGGTAGTATAAATTACACACAAAAAATACCAACATTATAGACCTGCTGAAAGCCTATTTTCCTAAAGGTTATCGTAAATATATTTACCCTCTAAGATTCAAACCGGCCAGATTTTGACTCGACTTAGCAAAGCAGACTGCAGGTCATTGTACTCCAGGTAAGCTATAAATCAAGGTGACAACTTCTCCTCTTCAGTCCGTCGGTATCTCTGGCGTCGCGTCGGTGATGTGTGATTATGCATAAAATCCGCCCGATTATATAGGTAGGTGAATGCTTAAGGAAAGCGTTTGGTTGGTTCCTGGCGGAGCAAAATGATTGGTTTCCTCCGGTTTAGTCCCAAGTGCTGTACAGCCTAATTTTATTCAGTTTTCCTCCGCCATATTGCGTGAACAAGATGGCCGTTAATTTATTCTGTCTCAGAGATTAGTGAACGTTGCTCGTTGATTGGTTGAAGCAAAACATAGTGATTAACAAAGTAGTGGGTTACATTCGTTTCACGACAATGAATAACCTTTTTAATACATTATTAGATGTAGAGGCCAACCCAGATAGGGCGCCATAACATTGTGTGTGTACGACATTTGCCTTTGTGGAAGATTGCGACATACTAGGAGCACAGGCATGTCTAAGCAGACGGGAAGCAAATCAAAATAAACTTGAGTTGAATAATATCATACATTAATGGGACTGTAAGACCAGAAAGTCACTGGCAGGCCTATTGTTATATTAACTCTGGAGAAAAAGAAAAGATTGTATTCCAGCTGAAGATGGAGATGATGTACATTGACAGGGGCGTTGAGACTATGTGGAAAAGAAGATACCCACTGTTTATGAAGAAGTCACAATAAAGTTAAAGACTGTAGCTAATTTAGTTAGCTCTTTTATCTGATCACAATACGTGTTTAATGATGTTAAATTGGTAGTGGTGGAGATAATTAACTAGAGACTTAGGGAGGCTTGTTCCTCTTGTTTCAGGGTTACATCACCCATTATCAAGTTGGTCAGAAGCCGGAGCTGCAGGATTGAGGCACCTAGCGGTTGTTTCTATATATCGACACCTAAGAGTATTAGCAGTCTCCAGTATACGCTGTAGTGAAGCAGTGTGCAGTTTTTCTCGAGCACGTCATCCAGTGTCAACCAGAACTCAAAGATAAGCCAAAATCTTGCGGGGTTATATGCAAACTCTTACTTACTTACTTACTTAGTCGTTCCCCTTCTACCGTGAGGTGTAGAGGTTTGGAAGAGAGAGCGCCAGACTATCCTATCGGCTGTCTTCCTCCTGGCTTGGTTCCATTCTAGTCCTCGGTCCTTCAAAGATTGTATAATGTTGTCCTCCCAGCGGACTCTGGGTCGTCCTCGGGGTCTGGATCCTTGGCTCTTTGTTTCCCATGCTTGTCGTGGTAGCCGATCTTCTCCCATTCTGCAGACATGGCCAAACCATCTTAATTGGGACGGTTCTACTTGGGTCTGCAGGGGGTAGGATTTAAGGCCTTGACGTATCGTCTGGTTGCGTACCATGTCTCTTCTTGTTACTTCAACACCTTCCTCAGATACCTCATTTCTGAGGTTTGGATCTGGCTTTTATGGGTTGTAGTCATTGCCCATGACTCGCATCCGTATGTCAAGACTGGGACATAGGTGGAGCGGTATACAGCCATCTTCGTTTTCTTACCAACCTCTCTCTTGCTGAGGAATCCTCGATTTATGGCCTGAAAAAGTCTCCCAGCTGCTGCTTTTCGAGTGGCCAACTCTTCTTTGATGCCTCCCTTTCGGTCTATAATAGCTCCGAGGTATTTAAAGTGGTCGACCTGCTCCAGGACCTGTTCTCCCAGCTTAATCTGATGTTTTCTTTCTTCTCGTGATATCACCATGGATTTTGTTTTAGAGCTGCTTATGACCATCCCTCTCTTCTCCAGCTCTTCCTTCCAGACTTGCAGGTTGGATTGGAGATGTGCCTCTGATTTAGCAATCAGGGCAACATCATCAGCAAATGCCAGCTCCGAAATATAGACCTGTCTCATCTTCCAGTACCCCACTGAATACTTTCTTGTTCTCTCCTTACATGCCTTGATGACATCGTCCATAAGGAGTATGAAGAGGTAAGGTGATAGGATATCACCTTGTCTTACACCAGTGGTGGTCCTGAACTCTTCTGACTTATGGTTTGCTGTCCTCACATAATTTCTGCAAGACTTGTAGAAGCTCTGTATAGCATGAATCAGAGGTGCTGGAATATTCTTCCTTGCCAAACAGTCCCAAAGTTTGCTCCAGGGGACCCTGTCAAACGCCTTTTCCAGATCTATGAAACAAAGATGGATCTCACTCTTATACTCAAGGGCCTTTTCACTCAGCTGTCTGAGTGTGAAGATTAGGTCTTGAGTACTTCGGTTTGCTCGGAATCCGCACTGGACCTCATCCAATTGTGGCTCAGCTAGGCGTCGGAGTCTCTGCTCTAGGATTCTAGAGTAGATTTTACCAGGGACACTGAGAAGGGATATGCCTCTATGGTTTCCACACTGTCGATTGTCACCCTTTTTGAAAATTGGTGTTATGATGGCAATCTCCCAATCCTTTGGTATGGTCTTGTTGCACCACGCTGCCTGTAGGACCCTTAAGAGTAATAGGTCGCCTGATGCTCCCATGTACTTAACCATTTCTGGTGTTATACCATCATGCCCTGCTGCTTTGCCCATCTTGATTTTCTCCAGTGCTGCCTTCAGTTCTTCCATCTTTATGTCATCTTCACCATCATTGGTTTTCTCTTCTGTGCTAGTGTTTATCATTTCTGATGCTTCACCATGCTCACCATCCAGGAGTTCTGAGAAATATTCTTTCCATCTTTCCATTACTTCCTTCGGGGCAGTAAGCAATTTGCCTTGCTTGTCCTTTATAAATTTGAGAGGGCATTGTTTTTCCTTCCTCATGTTCTTTAGGGTCTTATAGAACAATTTCTGGTTTTCTTGTGCTCCATTTCTAGCTTTTCTCCAAATTCTTCCCAGGACTTCTGTTTTGCTGCTAGCACTTTGTTCTTTGCTTCTGTTCTGAGTGTCACATATTCTCTATATTTTTCCATTTGTCCTGTTGTGTTTTTAGCTCCTAAGTATTGTTTCCATGCCATTTTCTTCTCTCTTTGACTTCCTCTGTCCACCAAGGTGTCCTCTTTCTCTGGTTCCCAAGTCGGACTTCACCGCATGCTTCTGCAGCAGCTGTCTTTATGATATCCTTGAATTTATTCCAGAGGGTTTCCAAGTCATCAGGTCGTTCTTCAGTGTTGCTCACTGCTGTAGCAATAAGCCCCTGATATCTGGTCTTAATTTCTGGCTCTCTCAGCTTGTAGGTCCTAATGCTCATTTCTCCTGCTCGTTTACTTGGTTTCTTGCGTGATGTTGGGCAGTTCCTAGGCTGAGCAACTCTTTCAGTTGTTCGTTTGATTGTTAGCAGGTAGTGATCACTTCCAATCTCTGGCCCCCTCCAGACTCTTGCATCTCGGACATATCTGAATGAGCTTCTCCGAACAATGGCATAGTCGATCACTGACTTCTCATTCTTGGTTGGTTCACATCTAGTGTATGCATGTATGCGCTTATGGGGGAACTTTGTGTTTGTAATGATCAGATTCTGCTCACTGCAGAATCTAAGGAGTCGCTTTCCATTGTCATTGAGAGTATCTTCTCCATATCTTCCGATAACTCCACCCCATCTAGCATGGTCATTTCCAACTCTGGCATTAAAATCTCCGAGCATGATAACTTCATCTAGGCAGTCATCCACTGTTCTTTGAAGCAGCTCGAAGAATTCCTCCTTGACCTCTGCTCTCTCATCCTCATTTGGCCCATACACTATGACCAGGTTGACTATGGTTTCTCCTTCTTTTAGTTTTACAACCATAATGCGCTCCGAGACAAAGTTCCATTCCTTGATACTATCTTTTTGATTTTGGGCCACAATGCAACCCACGCCCCTCGTAGTACTGATTTTTATTATTTTCTCTCAATGGTCGCACTTTTCTTTCTTCGTTATTTTTTCTGCTTAGTAGCAGATATTTGATTTTATCAAATCATTTGACACTCCCTGCAGGTGATAATAATCACATTTGCTTGGCGCTGCCCAGATTTGTTGGCTATAGGCGCGGCAGATTAACATGTACATCAGCCCGAACTATCGGCTTAATCACCGATAAGACATGGATGACAAGATTACTTTAGGTAAAAGTAAGATTCTTACACCTCTAACACATGGTCATATGCGGTTACCGGTGTGTTTGTACCGGTGTGTTTACACAAGGGCATCGGACATCTTATTACCATATATGGGAGAGTTGACCTCTGCCTTACATTTAAAATTATCCGATGTCGGAATATTTTGAAATTATCCCATAACCCGCCTGTTTGAATATGATTGGAGTTTTTTGATAGCTCATAACAAACGAAGGCAAGGGAAGGCAGGGAATATAATCTGATCATTTTCTCAAGCTATTTCACTTGAGAAATCGCTCGCCAAGACACCAGACTGCTACAGTGAAGAATTAGAATTCCTTCTTAATGTACCGGACACCTTTTATTGGAGTATTTATCAGGACTTACAATATAGCCAAGGAAATCTCTAACATTTTAAACAAGGAAACTGGGATTGAGGAAACTGAAGGACCACACATGACGTCAGAGAGGGAACTTGTAAGAGGCCGATTCAAGTCTCTTTTATTCATCTGAGCAAAAAGTCTGTGAGTCAGGATTGGCGTAAGTTGTGATTTACATTTCATATTTATTACTAACGTGAACTAACATATATATATATATATATATATATATATATATATATATATATATATATATATATATATATATATATATATATATATATATATATATATATATATATTACCATGTGAATTTTAATAATTGAAACTCGCTTGTGGATGTCAAAGTCATTTGAGGCTGGCAACCTCAGCGTATAGAATGATGATTCATGAACCACCACTGCACAGGCTGGTGATTGCTTTACTGCTAGTTTCGTAAAGAGAACTAAAAGCATAAAGTAGTTCCAGGTTCCCTATGGAGCAGGGAGGGAAAGATGAAAGAAATGATGTACATTCTAAGTATAATACTTACATTTTCAAAGCAGTGTAAATGTCCCTATAAACAGTCACTTTAAAATTAATGTAAGTTTTCAAGCTTAAACCAGTGTAAATGTCTATGTGAAAATATTCATTTTAAAGTAATGGAAGTTTCAAACTTTTCAATCAGTGTAAAACATAAATGAAAACGTATTCAATTTATATTGTGAACACTTTTCAATCAGTGGAGATGTATATGGAAACAGACTCTATCTGTATTATTAACCTTTTCATTTGAATATAAAGTTACTATGAAAGCTATTCTATTTAAATGTAAAGACAGTTTTATCCTGAGGGATTAAATTTAATTCTCATCGAGGGTAAAGTCTGAGTAATTGGGATGGTGGTATGGGAAGATAGGAACCCATAACTATGGGGTGGAAAACGCCATACTCAGAAGAGCGTTTCGTACTATTCTTTTACCATAGTTATTGGTGGTACCAGCAGAAAGTACTATCTCTGGAACAAGAAGGGAACCGTGGCCTAAGCTTTAAGATGAAGGACCCACATGGTAGACTCTCCTTGACATTTCTGGGAAAGAGCTACCCCCGACAACCTTGATCAGAGACGAGCGTGAGCAGAGTGAAAAGAACCAACCCATAAGAAGGAACAGAACCATCATTGGCAGCAAAGTTCAAATTTTTGCTGCCACTTGACCTTCTTGTAACATCTCACATTCCCTAAAGACTGTGATGATAACTTTTCTTGATCCATAATTATTCAAATTATTTTCCAACTGTTAAAACCTGAAGTGATTATTAAATTTTGTTATTTGTAATGTTACAAATTTAACTTCGATTTAATCATTTTAAAGTTACTGGATGTTTGTCTCAGTCAAATTACTACACACTCTAAACAGAGCTATACTAAAATAATAGAATTCCACTGAGTAAATCAGAGGTGGGGGGCTTAAACGAGCTGAAAGTAATAAGTGCTTAAATCCTTCACAAAATCTTCGGCAGAATTACAGAGTTAACGTACTCAGCCAAAGCAGTTTTATTCTTGCTTATTCTGAATATCTTGTGAAGACTCCCGCTGTAATAGAAGTGTCATCACCCTTCTATCTACTTCTCTGCCAAGAGTAATCTTGTGCGAAGGTAGATACCTTTGAAGCCCATAATAGATACTCTTGAGTTTTGGCCACTGTTGGACCACTACTGCAAAGCAGGGGATACAATACCATCACAATATATATATTCAACTGCATGGCACGCCACACCTTAGCCGATATTCACATTGTGAGATTCCGTGAGATGATAGATCACGTGAATAAAAAAATCAAGCAATAAAATGAAGCAGCCTTTTCCGATTGTGGCTAGAGCTCGTGTTTTACAGTGTTAAACAATCTCAAGACACTTGTTGTTTGGGTTTTAAAACAAGTGAAGACTTATTTCAAAAGGCAAAGGGCGCATTTCTCAATTATAACGCAGCCCACTCTGATTAAAAATATTTTTACATGAATTAAAACTAATTTTATGTTCTTTTTAGTCTTGTATGGTTTTTGTCTGTCTTTGTATGGTTTTTTTCTGTCTTTGTATGGTTTTTTTTTGTACAGGTTTTTCATCTCTGGGGATTGGCATGTATGCCTCTGAGACCCCTGGGAACTACTCAGGTCCAGTCATACAGCAGTGGTTGTTATACTGTTGTTACATATATCCACTTTCATTACATGCGATATATTCTTCTATTATAATATTTTGTTTTGCATAGACTCTGTTACTAATCTGTATTTTGGTTTGCTATTCTCCTTCCACTCCATTTTTGTTGTTAAACATTTAAGAATCACAGAAATAAAACTGCTGACAATGATGCCTATCATCAGCTATCTAGGTGAGACCAGGTCATCATCTTCCGCAACACACTAGACACAATAGACTGAGGTACCATCTATACCACAAGTACTTGATTGGTACAACAGATCTCTGCATCTGTGGCATCAATCCCATGACAACCGAACATTTGCTGCAGTCCTGCCCAATACACAGCAGTGAATGGAGTAGTATATGGCAACAACCTACTTATCTTCACGAAAAACTGTGTGGAGATATCAGGAACCTTGAGCTGACCTCTGCCTTTATTAGAGTCATTAATGTGGAAGTCTGAGGGCGAACGAAGAAGAAAAAGAGACTGCTATCACAAGGACTAACAAGACTTTTGAAAAAAGAAATGAATGAACAGTGACGGACAGACTGGGGTGGGAAAATAACACAAGACAATAAACAGAGAAGAAGCAGAAAAAATAAGTACCTGCCTGCCCTTGATCTGAATATGAGAAATTCTTCATGTTGTGATTGGAACGACCCTGTTTACTCATTGAAAGAATCAAGGTTTATCTCACCTACTAGGTCCTGCCCCACACCATTTAATTAATTTATTACTTACAAATGTCATTCCAAGAGAACAGTAAACGCCCTTCTCTGAAATGAAAACAGGTTATTATTGCTATCAATGTCATTAAAATTTATTTAGAAATAATTTACTGCGGTTGATCAATTGACAGTATTTCAGTCTGATGTCTGTGACTACACTGTTTGTAAACAAATGGCCTAATGACTTACCAACTGATGAAAGTATGCACAAATTATGCAGCAGAATACTTTTCTAGCTACCAGTTTAAAACACATGGCCCACAGTAATTGTTTACATGATTTAAACAAGCTAATGGTCACTTATTTTATAATTTTTCATTCTAATTTTGAACCGTATCAAGCATTAAGTGGCCTGCGAGTAGATCTATAGGGTAACCTGTAACATGAAGTGGCTCGTGGGTTAGAATGAGTTAGTATTGTATTAAAGTTGATGCTCATATAAACTTGGCTCTTAAACACTATGAGGCACAGCACAACTTCTGGGATACCTTCTGAATTTAATAATCGAGGAAGTGGAGGGGAACTGCGGTAAGACGTGGAATACAATGGATGGGTTTGAAAAAAAATCGAAAAAAGGTGATTCGTCTTACGAGGACAAAAGACAAAGAAAATAGTCTACGTTACGGCCACAAGGCCTTCGTCAGGAAAGGAAAGAAAGTGAAGGCTAGATAGGACACATAAAAACTAAATAAAATAAAAACTGGGTACTTCCCTGAAGGCAAGAACTGAAATTCTATCAAAATCGCTTTCTGTTGATGAGCGCGTGGCTGAACAGAAAGTGACTTCCGCCGCCGGATGTACACAATGCATACTAAGAAACTAAAAAACGAAACCGGACAATAAACTACCAACGTGAATTTAATAAAGATTATTAAACTGTACATTTCTGGGTCACGTGTTTTAGGACACCCTGTTTGTTTCCATGCTATGCTTTGGACCCCTGAAGGAAAACGAAAAAGAGGCCGACCAAAAACAACCTGGCGGAGGACTGTGGAGGCTGAGATGCAAAGAATGAACCAGAGTTGGGGCACTGTATGAAGGATGGCCACCGACCGAGCAAAGTGGAATCAATTTGTTGTTGCCCTACAAGACGCCACTAGGCGTGATGGCCACTGACTGCTTTGACGGTCAGCGGCTAAGGATCAAAGAAGAAGAAGAAAGTTTGTTTCCATACCTTGTAGTGAGACAAAGAAAGAACTGGACTTTTGCTCCCTCAGGCATGTCATACAAGGCGACCAATATGATATTTAGCATGCGGCTGGCAACCTTATCATGTAAAATGCATTGCTAAGATACCACCACTGCAAGAGCATGAGAATGCTTTCTGCAAGGGAGCCAACTGTAGTAATCGCTCTAGAAGAGCAAGAAAGAAAAATGATGTTTATTTCCAGCCTATAGAAAGAATTAGTGCACTGGCTTCCTAGCTCGGTGGTTCATGGTTCGATCCCCAGATGAGGTGGGATTCTTTTACCGCAAACGGCTCCGGGGTCGACCCAGCCTCATGAATTGGGTACCAGAGCAACTTCTGGGAAGGTTAAGGTGGCCGGCGTGATGCTGACCACATCACCCCTAGTGTGCCGATGGTCAAGAAAATATGGGCCTAACACCATATTCCCAATATGCCTCAATGGGTGTGTAACAGGATCCTTTACCTTTTTTAATAGAAAGAATTACTCAGTGTGCTAGTTTAATAACTAAATTAAATAACTGCATACATAACATACACATATTGTAGACTCATATATACAAGAAGAGATAGATATATACACATTCAAAATGACTCAAAGTTGTCAACAAATTAAAAAAATGTATTCTCTTTATTAGTAAAAAAAAAAAAAAAAAAAAATCTTGTGCCCTTCTCTTTTCTGCATTGCACACTCTGATTAAACATACATGACAACTATCACTTCCCAAGGAACGTAGTGAACCAACCAATGAAAATAGTTCTCGGAAGAACCATAAAACCAGTTATCAAACCCCTTTAGGATCTCAAACAAACATAATTTTTAAATACTTTTATGAATAATGCATGTATGCACACAAATTTAATTGACTTACTACTTCAACATTCTCTCCAATTCTAACATCAATGTAAATGTTTGTTTCTAAATTCTGATTAATGCTGTAAATTATGTTTATTAGTAATTAATTAATTAATCACGAGAAGAAAGAAGACTTCAGATTAAGCTGGGAGAACAGGTCCTGGAGCAGGTAGACAACTTTAAATACCTCGGAGCTATTATTGACCGAAAGGGAGGCATCAAAGAAGAGTTGGCCACTCGAAAAGCAGCAGCTGGGAGACTTTTTCAGGCCATAAATCGAGGATTCCTCAGCAAGAGAGAGGTTGGTAAGAAAACGAAGATGGCTGTATACCACTCCACCTATGTCCCAGTCTTGACATATGGATGCGAGTCATGGGCAATGACTACAACCCACAAAAACCAGATCCAAACCTCAGAAATGAGGTATCTGAGGAAGGTGGTTGAAGTAACAAGAAGAGACATGGTCCACAACCAGACGATACGTCAAGGCCTTAAATCGCACCCCCTGCAGACCCAAGTAGAACAGTCCCAACTAAGATGGTTTGGCCATGTCTGCAGAATGGGAGAAGATCGGCTACCACGACATGCATGGGAAACAAAGAGCCAAGGATCCAGACCCCCAGGATGACCCAGAGTCCGCTGGGAGGACAACATTAGACAATCTTTGAAGGACCGAGGACTAGAATGGAACCAGGCCAGGAGGAAGACAGCCGATAGGATAGTCTGGCGCTCTCTCTTCCAAACCTCTACACCTCACGGTAGAAGGGGAACGACTAAGTAAGTAAGTAAGTAAATTAATTAATTGAGTAAACTGAAACACTGCAAAAAAAAAAAAAACTTAAACTGACTTATTACTACAATATTCTCATTAGTTCTAACATTCTTTTACATTTAAGTTTTGTAAAAATAAATTCTGATTAATGTTGTAAATTAGGTTCATATTTACCAGTCACAAATTTAACAAAAATGACAACAAACAATGCAGCCATTAAAAAATAAACACTTATCAGAAAAAGAAATAAAGCACATCATTTTTTTTTAAGTAGAAAGAAGTTTAAATGCAAACTCAGAATGTAAATTAAAATATTTTCTAACGAAAGATTCCATAGTTGCATTGATGGACCAGGCTTTCTTCTCTGTAGTGATGATATATCTTAAAGAAGCAGTTATTTATTATAATTATTGTCACATTTCTGGCAGCCTACTCCAGTAACTTATTAACAAACTCTATACACTACTGCATTAATTTACTGCAATAACCTACCAGCAAAATTCTCACATTACAACCTAATACGTCTCACCAAAAAAAATTAATATATAACAGCCTTATATAAAGTCTCAAGGGAGCCGCGCTGGTGTAATGGCTTCGGCGTTGTACTGGCGATCAGGTGTTCATGGTTCAAACCCGGGCGTCGGCGTTTGAAGAAATGTTTACGGCCGGAAATTTGACTGAATAGCCTGAACGGCTCCTGTGATAAACCCTCTGTGGATGGGAAGGAGCGAAGCTCCTGACCGGGTTGGAAGGAAAGTCCTCAGGTTCCCCAGCCTCGCAATGATATGTCATTGGGCCGAAGGGTTGAAAGCCCAAGTGCCGCTGGTTAAGAAAAAAAAAAAAAAAAAAAAAAATAAAGTCTCAAACTTCATACGTTAATACTGTAGTCTGCAATTCCAATAACTTCCCTACAGATTCTACATATTTCATGACTAGAAGATTTAAATCAGCTCACCATTACAGTTTCACATTATTCAGGTTCTCTGCTGTAGACAGTCTTTCTACATTACCCTTAATCCTTTGTAATCTCTTTCCATTTTTCTTTATCTTTGGCAGTATCAGATTATATGTCTGGCACCTTTATCCAAGCCATTCATTCAAGAAACACAATATTCTTCATGACTTTCTTATCAATAATCAATTATTCATGCTGATAAAGTTTTCCAACCCTAAAAAAACTACAGACAAATATGACAATTCAGTCTTGATACACAATAGACTTGGTATAACGCTGATGGTGTGATCCAAACTTTGGCACTGCATTACAAGTGAGTCCGCGTTGTATAGAAAAATTCTTATTTTAACATAAATTTATAAAGTTTAAACAGAAATCAGCAACCTGAAGGACATTTGGCATAAGTAAAAACAACCATCGTCACACGTAAATGAGCAAAATAAGTAAAAAAATATATTAATCATGAACATCCTTTATTTTGGATACTGAAAATAAAGGTTTCACTCAAATGTTTTGTGGAGTTATTGCTAAATGACAAAAATGTATGCAAGTGAAAAGGGGGAAATTGGCAAAATTGGGGTCCAACCTTTGAATGAGGAATAAGCAATCACATATTATATTTAGCCAGGTTGCATTGGGTATATAGTGTTTTTCAGTTCTAAAAACATCATATAGACCTCAGTCTTTGTGTAAATAATACAAAACATTTTTGATGATGTAAGAAAATTAATTAACATCTTAGGTTTCTAAAAGCAAGTAGATGTTTTGAGGCAGTGATATATTAATATCAAGATCGGCTACCATGGCAAGCATGGGAAACTAAGAGCGAGGGATCCAGGACGACCCAAAGTCCGCTGGGAGGACCACATTAGACAATCTTTGAAGGACTGAGGACTAGAATAGAACCAAGCTAGGAGGAAGACAGCTGATAGAATAGTATGGTGCTCTCTCTTAAAAACCTCTACACCTCACGGTAGAAGAGGAACGACTAAGTAAGTAAGATATATTAATTTCACATAAAAATGTGAAAAGCACTAAAGGATCCCAGCGATGGTAGCAATTTTATTTACAGTCAACAATATGGTCAAGTAATACACAAATGAAGCCCCAAGCAGTTCTCAGGGTCTCTGAAGAGACAAAAAAAAGGTCTACTGCACCCTCATGCGTGTCATGCATGTCATACAAAGCAACTTATATGAGGTTGTGCATTGGGCTGGCAACCTCATCATGTAAAAAATAATTGCCACAGAAACCACCGCTGTAAGTGCATGTGACTGATACAGGCTTCTTTGTGGGAGGCCAGCTGCCATGGTGGCTCCATGATACATAAAGACTGTTAAGGAAAATGATGATGATGATGATACATAAATGAAACAAATCCATTTGGAATTTCAAGTTCTGAGAAAATCAAAGAACAATTTGGCAAGTCTATTTACAAAAAAAAAAACCCCATACTCAAATTTAGTTCATAGATATTTTGTGCACGTATGAAACTACCAGTTTACAGAGGAGAAATTTGAGTTTTCAAATCAACCAAAATCACGCAATCTACAATTTCTTTGGGTTCACTGCTTCTCTTTAATTTCTTGAGACAATACTTTCAGACTTAAACTTCTTGTGCAACAGACCATAGGATATATTTTAAAAAATAACTTGAATTTCAGTTTTTAAAAAAAATTAAAATGTAAAAGAAATTCAGTGTTATAGTAATTTGACTCGTTGTGCTGTAAAAGTTATTTCTAAACCATGTTAAACAAATGTGATTTCATTTTTTTTTTACACTTCATTTCGCCACAAACATGGAGACAGCTTACAAGCTTCTTTTTTGGCCCCTTAAAATACCAATTTTGAAAAATACTGATAGTATGAAACTGCAACACCTTGATAGGACATAACAAACAACAACAAAATTTAAAAAAAAGGATGTTCCCAAATAGACCTTTACTGGTAGATACTCCTCTTAACAATAATGATAAAAGATTAAATAAGAGGTGGTATATGTCACATGACAGGAATATATTGAGAAATAAAATATAAAATTCCCTCTGGCAACATATTTTGTGAAAATTTCCACACAAGAATGTAAGTACAAGTGAAAACTAAACATTCTAGCCACAAAAAAAAAAAAAAAATTACAGATGAACCAACATGAGTCATCTTTTACAATTACCCTCCTCATGGAGAATAGACCTTCAACAAACTTAAGGCAAGTGTTTCTGTCCCATGCCACCAACTCCAGGTCTTTCCATTATTTTTCATCCTCTTCATGTCTGTCTCCAGATCTCTTCTCTATGTGTTCCTTCATGTATCTGTACCTCCCTTAACCTGGGGATTCTAGAGCAAGGACTGCCTTGTAATGCAATCAACTGGTTTCCTCAATGTATGAATGTAAGTTTGACCAAAAACAAAAAATGGTTGTTTCTTTTTCCTTCTTCGTTGCCATTCATCTCCCTGTGACACATAGATATTCAGTCAGATCTTTCCAAGCCTTTCTTCCTTCTCTGTTCATCCTTTTCTGCTTGGATCCTTACTGCTAGCTTGACTCTAATAAATTTGAAAGGCAAGCATGACAGTGAAACTAAGGCAATGAATGTAGCTGTTCAACATTATACTGTTTTGAGAAGTTGATGTTTAACATATATCATATAGCTTTAAGACAACACAGAAGATCAATAATTATAATAGTTTCCAGAAATAAGAATTATAACTATATCAGGCTCATCCTTTGTCACAGTTTAAATAAAAAACATGTTTAAAAAAAATAACTGTACCTGAGTTAATAAAATCACAACCAGATAAATAACACTATTTGAGCAATGCTGTACTAAAAATAACATTATATTTTCACAGACTCTAAGAATATAATGTCCCACTATTTTCATTTATATGAAAATACTTTCAATAATACTTAAAGGGTGTTTTTATTTTACCGACTCTACCTATATTTTAGATACTGAATTCTCATAAATCGTTGATACAACCCTGAAATTTTTCAGCAGCCAAGAGTGGCTAAGTGTGATTCAGGAGATAAAATAGATCACTGTTCAATAAAGTTGTAGGTCACTGCTTTCCCCCATTACCACTGCTGTTACTGAACAGGCATACTTCTTTTTGTTTATTTTCCTTTCTGATGAACAAATTATACCAACATTTTTCTTTCCTGATCTTGAAAGCAAATTCTATTTTTCTCAGATTTTCAGGGTTTCACAATTGGTGAAAGTTTTGATTATAAAACAAACATCTGCACCAAAAGGAAATCAACCACTAGCTCCCCAAGGAGCATAAGCCTTCAACAAACACATACTAAGTCCTCCTGTCACATGCCATCAGCTAAGGTCTTCCCATGTTTTCCTCAACTTTTTCATTTATGTCCACAGCTCCCTTCTCCATATGTTATTTGGTCTTCCTCTACCTCTCTTACCCTAGAGAATTCCAGAATAAGGACTACCTGGTAATACTATCAACACATTTCCTCAGTGTGTGTCCAATCCATTGCCAGCGTCATCTTCTGATCTCGTGTTCCACTGGTACTTGTTTGGTTCTTGTCATCAGTTCCACATTAGTCTTTTTCTTCTTCTTCGTTCACCCTCAGATGTCAACTTGAATAAGTTCAAAGAAAGCAGTGGTCAGCCTGAGGCTGTTGATATCTCCGTAGATTTTCTCCAGGAATGGTACTGGTGATGGCCAAATGCGTTTTCTCTGTTCCTCATATGTTGGGCACCTTTGAAGCAGATGTTCGGCAGTCATTTTATCGATGCCACAGTCACTCTCATCAGTAGTTCCTATCTTTAGCTTGTTGAATAGATGGTATCTCAATCTGTTATGGCCCGTGCGAAGTCTGAAGATTACCACTTGTTCACTTCTGCTGAGCTGGTAATATGGATCATTTTTTTTAATGGCCTGGATGCTCTGCTCCCCACTTGTGCCTGTATCTGCGCTTGATAAAACTCTTGGCTTCCACATTAGTGATCTTGTGAACCCATTTCAATCTTGTCTATTCTATGCAAGTCCAGATTTATAAAAGTATGTAATTTCTTGGTTATTGTCTTTATTGTTCTCCATGTTTACCAAAAGGAATGGTGCCTACATAATAACTTTAAATTTTGTCTTAGTAATTCAGTTATACATTTTCTAGTTTTACGGAAAAAAGTATCAAGACAAAATGAAACTCACGTCTTCTTGTCCTTTTCTAAAAAAAAAAGAAGTCATTTATTACTTTCACATGCTAACAACCCCATCCATGTTGATACTGAAACCTGAAAGAATAGCGTCACTGTCAGCCACCAGTTGTAAAAGGTGACTAAGTAGGGTTGGGTAAGATACCAGCAACCTCATCCTGTAGAATCTTAGTTAATTACAGAACCATCCTGCAGATTGAGAACATGTCAATACAAAAGAAAACTTAAAATAAAAAAAACTTGCACAAAAACACAAACAAATTTGACTGGAACTGAAAATTTATCATCTGGGATTATAATATTTAAATAGAAAAATCTTAGATTCTCAGCTATCAATTTTTTATGAATCAGAAGTGTCATAAATGACCTTCAAAACATTTAAAAATGCATTTGAAAATGGTGACCTGTTCTGACACATCGCTTAATAAGTAAGACTTCACATCAGGTTTTCTCAGAACTTTTCCAATCATGTTCTCTTCAACTGAATATCCCCTTCATCAAATTATCAGATTTTAATCAACTTTAAAATGCATTTGAAAATGGTGGCTTGTTCTGAAACATTACTAAATCATGAAACTTCACATCAGATTTTTTCAGAACTTTCCAGTCATGTTCCTTTTAGCTAAATATAAAATTATTAAATTTTAATCAACTTTTCACCCTAAGAAAATTTTAGAACAATCTTGCACGTGCTTTAATATCTAAAACACCAACAATTGTTTAAATCTGATTTTGTAATAACAAATCACATAAAAAGATATTACAAGCTCTTGGAAAGTGTGACACATGTCCTCTGTTTCTAGCAGAAGGTTTTATCCACAAAACACACATAACTATTCTGGCTTCCATCTTCCAACACTATATAACAGATGTTTCAGCAGAAAGAAGCTTTCCACTAATCTTGTCTGTAAATGCCTTCTGCAAACAGCTTCTGCCAGACTTTTCCAGTTGGCCACTCATAGTCAGCCAGAGACGTGCTCTTCATGTCAATGGAGTAGCCAGGAGCCTGAATGTTTCATGAAGAAAAATAGGAATGATGATTTACCATTAATTGGTAGTGCCTTATAAGCCATGTTACATAAGGTATCTCATAATTGAAACCATATATATGCCAAAATAAGAATACTTGTCTGAGCAATTAGATCTGAACACTAACACAGAAAAGACAAAGATTGTGAGAATACAAGCAGCAAATGACATGCCAGATTGCACTTAAGATACATCACTTCCTAATGTGGACTCACATACAGACTGTCCTAGACTTATGATGGGGTTCTGTTCAGATGACTCCATCATAATTCAAAATTGTTTTAAGTCGGAAATCACTTGTGATAGTACTGCCTCCCCTGCTTTGCAGCAGTGGCCAAAACTCAAGAGTATCTAACAGTGGCTTCTAAGGTATCTACCTGCGCACAAGATTACTCTTGGCAGATCTGTAGATAGAAGGTTAATTACACTTCTACCACAAAGGAGTCTTCACAAGATATTCAGATAAGCGAAAACAATGCTGGCATTTGCTGAGCACGTTAATTCTGGAATCTGCTGACAACTTTTGTGAAGAATTTAAGCACTGGTTTATTCTAGCTCGTTAAGCCCCCACCTCTGAGTTAATCAGTGGAATTATTATTATAATATAGCTCTGTTTAGAGTGTGTATAGTAATTTTGACTGAGACAAACATGTTGTACATTTAAAATGATTGAATCGAAGTTAAGTTGGTATAATTACATATAACAAAATTTAATAATCACTTTAAGTTTAACAGTTTAAAAGAAAGGAATAATAGTTAATTACAAAATAAAGTTTTCATCACTCGTGTGATGGTTTTTGATAAGAGGTCCAAGTGGCAGCATATGGGTTAACTTAGCTGCCAGTGACGATTCTGATCCTCCTCCTCCTGATGAGATGGTTTTCTGTACACTGCGTACACTCTTCTCTGGTCAAGGTTCGTAGGGTGAAGCTCGTTTCCCAGGAAAGTCTAGGAGAGTCTTCAAAGCTGGTCTTCCGTCTTAAAGCGTAACCACTCATCCCTTCTTGTCCCAGAAATGGTCCTTTTTGCTGGTACCACCAATAACTGGTAATAGAAATAGAAACGAACCCTGTATGGCATTTTCCGACACATAGTTATGTGCCCCCCCTTTTCCATTCTACCATCCCATGTCAGAATTTACCCTCGATGAGAATTAAATTTAATCCCTCGGGATAAAACTTTCTTTACATTTAAACTGAATAGCTTTAGCTTTATAATAATAATAATAGCCCCTTCAGTCATAACTGACTATGGGAATGCGCCCCTGAGGTGACAGCCCTCAGCTGCTTATTTTCCTGGTGCTCCTTTCGACGTTTTCTCCTCACCTCTGCTTCTTGTGTGAGCCTCTCTTCGCCCAATCTGAGGTGGCGCTGTAAATAGCATCGCCACTTAGTGCGATTGGCAGCTTCATCCTCCCATGTTGCTGGATCCATGTCCAGTGCCCTCATATCTCTCTTGCACACATCTTTGAACCTCAGCTGTGGTCGCCCAACTGTTCTCTTGCCATCTGCTAATTGTCCGTAGAAGATATCTTTTGGGATGCGACCATCATCCATGCGGCGAACATGGCCAAGCCAGCGAAGTCTGCGCTGTCTAAGAAGCGTATACATACTTTGAAGGCCAGCACGTGACAACACCTCGACATTTGTCACTTTATCTTTCCATGAGATGCCGAGGATGCGGCGTAGACACCGCAAATGGAAGGTATTGAGCCTTCTTTCTTGCTTAGCATAGGTCGTCCAGGTCTCGCTGCCATATAGGAGTGTGCTGGTGATGCAGGCATTATATACCGCAGCTTTGGTCTTCATTGTGAGTTTAGAGTTTCCCCAAACACGCAAATGTGAGGCGGGCAAAGGTAGCTGCAGCTTTGCCAATGCGGCTGTCGATTTCTGTATCCAGTGAGAGTTTGTCATTGATGGTAGACCCTAGCTTTAGCTTTACATTACATTTAAATGAAAAGATTAAACGTACAGATATAATATGTTTTACATTTACATCTCTACTGTTTGAAAAATGTTCACAATATAAATTCATTTATGTTTCTTTTATATTTACACTTGTTGAAAAGTTTGAAACTTATTTTTAATTTTAACATGAATATGTTTTTTCGTTTACATTTACACTGAGTGAAAAGCTTTGAAACTGTAAGTATTATTCTTAGAATGTGCATCATTTCTTTCATCTTTCCCTCCCTGCTCCATAGGGAACCTGGAACTACTTTATGCTTTTAGTTCTCTTTACGAAACTATCAATAAAGCAATCACCAGCTCATGCAGTGGTGATTCATGAATCATCATTCTAGATACTGAGGTTGCCAGCCTCAAATGACTTGGGCGTCCTGTAGCAATTTTCACACATTAAAATTCACATGGTAGGATATATATATGTTAGTTCACATGTTAGTAATAAAATATAGAATGAAAAATGCACTACTTACACCAATCTTGGCTCACAGACGTTTTTGCTCAGAGGACTTTAAAAAAAGGCACTGGCAGCTGCCTTCTTTCACGTGTACTGGGGGTCGTTAATTTTAACTTCAATTCCCTCTGACTCTGTGTCTTTCTTCAGTTTCCTAGTCCCGGTGTTCCTTATTAAAATGTAGAGATTTCCTGTGCTTTGTAAGTCTTATTTTGTTCGCCAATAAAAGGTCCGGTTAAAAATTGGAATTATGAACCTAGTCTTCACTCTGGCGAGGTCTGATGTTGTCTTATCTTGGCGAGCGTGAAATTCACAGTAAAATAAAACTGCGAAATGGCCAGACTATATTCCTATCTTCCCACGCCTTCGTTTGTTATGGAGTTAAATAAACGCTCCAATCATATTCAAACAGGTCGGGTGTGGTACTTTTAAAATATTTCCGACATGGAAAAATTTTGCAAAACATATTATATCTGTATTGGGAGCTGCGCTGGTGTAGTGGTTACCAAACTGCTCTAGCGACCGGGTGAACCTGGATCAAACCCGGGCGAGGACATTTGAAGATTTTTCGTTGACCGGGATTTGGACTAGATTAACTTGAGCCCTGGTGAGCACATCTGAAGAAGTGTCGTCGACCAGGGACTGGCAGCTCCTGAGCTGACCCAGCTCTAATGGGTACCTCCGAAATTGGCGAATATCTGCCTGAATGGCAAGGGACACCTGTCTCTGTACAAGAAAAAAAGGGATACTAATGTAAAAATCAGTCTCAGGTTAGACATACTAACCTGAGATTTCGCCTCGAGTAATAGCGGGCACACGGAAAAAAAAATATCTGTACATATGATGTCTCCCATATATGGTAATATGATGTCCGATGCCCTGGTGTACAAACTTAAGACAGATCAGGGAACTCACATGACAACATGTGTAAGCTGTAATACTTATTACTTTATTAGAAAGTAATGTTGTCATAACAAGTCGGCCCGGAGCGATTATGCCACACTTGTCTGCCCACATGTGTCACACAGACAGTAATCTCGTTATCTGTCGTATGAGTATGCAAAACTGTGTCTGCCCATCAGGGTTACCAACCAAGTCATCTTATCAGTGTTCAATCTAAACACGCTGGCGACTATCTTATCTCAGATGCTCACTGCAAGCCAAACAGGTGACATCACAGAGAGGAGTGTCGAATGATTTGAAAAAATCAAATATTTGCTACTTAGCAGAAAAATAACGACGAAAGAAAGAAAGAAAGAAAAGTGCAATACTTGAGAGCACATAATAAACATCAGTACCACAAATGTATTGATACTGCTGGAGAGAAACAAAGATCGTGAAGAAGTCGTCCATTTCGTCACATCACTATATACTACATGAACCATCTTCTTCTTCTTCTTCCGTCCTTAGCCAACGACCGGCAAAGCAGTCAGCAGTGGCCATTACGCCTAGTGGCGTCTTAAGGGCAACAGCGAATAGATTTTCTTTGCCGTTGTTCCCATCACGCCTAATGGCGTCTTTAGGGCAACGACAAATCAATCTGTTTGCTGTTGTTTCCGTAATCAAAGTGACTGGCAAACGGGTGATCAGCCCGTTGGGACATGAACCATAAGGATGTATTAACATGTAGCATTTCTGAATGCTAAAAAATGTTTTGTTGTATATTTAAACAAATTTTACTCTTTGTTTACAGTGATATCTTCTTTGTTCGCCCTGAAAAGGATGTTCGTTGCGTTGTGTCCGATTGTAGCAAAGCTGCGATATTTGCGCCTTTCGGCCGACACATCCGACTTCAGCACGGCATTATTTGGGACCTGGTTTGCCTTCCCTCTTCGATCCCTACTCTCTCAGCCAGACTGCAGTGATGCAGCCTGTTTCCAGGACCACCACTTGGAGGTGGAGTAGGGTCTTGGTCAGCTCTGGTTCGCTGACGCAAGCAGTCAAGCTATGGGTCACTGACTGCATTCATCACTTTTGCTGCGTCTTCGGTCCCTTTACAGTGATATAATACAGTGTACACATTATAACATAAACTTTACTGTACTGTTCAGTCCTGTACTGTAATAAGTAATGAAACAATAAGGTGTGTACTCCTGGGATGACTGTCGTAAGTACAATTGGGCATAAGTCAAGGACAGGGGTTTGGAGTGGCTAAGAGGTATGGCGTCCGCCTCAAATTCTAGAGGTACTGGGTTTGATTCCCAGTGCAGGGAATGTTTATGGAAGTTTCTTTTCAGAACCAGTGGTCCTAATGATGTTATACTTCCCCCTGGTCTCCTGGGTAGTGAGATTGGATGCCTAGCCTTCTCGGATAAGGGTAACAAAATTGCAGGTCCCGTGCGCATGTTAAAAATCCTACGGCAGTTGGAAATCGAAAGAGTAGGCCATGACGCCGCTACCCTGGCAAAATTTAAAAATTAGAAACCTACCCACCACAAAAATTTTTATAGAATGTGTGATTCCTATATATATATATATATACATTGGGATTCTTGCAGGTGCTATAGATTTCATGCACTGTGCTGAGATCCCCCTTGTGTGATCTAAGGGAGGAGATCAGAGCACTGATGGAGTTATCCATGTGCAATGAAGATTGTCCTTAAAACCAAACCAAGTCAAGGACAATCTGTATATATTTTAGTGGCAACATTGACAAAGCTGAAAAAATGGAGACAGATATCAAAGAAAGGTTACAAAAGACAGATTTTTTACTGCATTTTGGAAAAATACAGAAGAAAAAAAACCCAAATCAAATCCTAAACAAAAGTGGTAATTTTCAGCTCATATATCAAGGCAGTCCTAAGATATGGCTGAGAAACATGAAATGCAACAAAGACAAGAAAGTTACAGACTT